>JAVUPR010000448.1:1800000-2271352 GCA_036785695.1 Gentiana straminea | reverse complement strand
TGTGTGTGTGTGTGTGTGTGTGTGTGTGTGTGTGTGTGTGTGTGTGTGTGTGTGTGTGTGTGTGTGTATGTGTGTGTGTGTGTGTGTGTGTGTGTGTGTGTGTGTGTGTGTGTGTGTGTGTGTGTGTGTGTGTGTGTGTGTGTGTGTGTGTGTGTGTGTGTGTGTGTGTGTGTGTGTGTGTGTGTGTGTGTGTGTGTGTGTGTGTGATATATATATATATATATATATATATATATATATATATATATATATATATATATATATATATATATATATATATATATATATATATATATATATATATATATATATATATATATATATATATATATATATATATATATATATATATATATATATGTATGTATGTATGTATGTATGTATGTATGTATATATATATATATATATATAGTCTCTGATTTAGAGGCACTTCAAAAATCCGAGCTCCGGTGAACTTTACAAGGAAGTGCTTCTGAAACTTCTCTTCGGCTGAAGAACTAGATCTATATGCTAGACTTTTTGTGGTGGAAAAGACTAGAGAAAATTCGATGCTCTCGTTCTCATTCAAGGGTGGATTAACTTTATATAAATGGAGAGGAGGTGCCAATACTCAATTCTTATTGGCCGGATGACTCCAAGTCGGCCGACTTTTTCCATAAGAAAAGTCATTGGGGCGTGTAAGACACCTTGGTCGACCTCGCCGCACTTCCGATTGGTCGGATAGCGTGTCCTACGAATTCGATTGGTCGAATGACTCGTGAATTCGATTGGTCGAATGACACGATCACATTCCAAAATTAATTTTATGGTTAATTTCATAAAGAAATTTTGTCCAAAAAATTAATAGTAACACCGAACGAGCCGATCGAGATGGACGGACGGACGGCGCGCGCGCGCGCGGCTGTGTGTGGAATAATGCAAGTCTTCCCCTCTGCACTGCAAAGTGCCTCGCCCCGCGGGGCACATGCATAGGTATACACTGCGGTTTCTCTTATTACTCGAGCTCGCAAGCCTCAAGTTACGCATGTGGGAGAATGGGGTGGAGGGTCATCCTTTAACTCCCATCTCCCTTACATATTTTCTACCAACTTTAGCCATTAATTTCTCATTCACCCGACATCCGAATCGAGTGATTCGGAAGCCCATCATCAACTACTCCGTATGAAGAGTATTTAATGATATCATTAACTCTCGATGACATACATCGGAGCCTATCCGTATTTAGCGGTAAGTGTTTCGACTATTCAACCATTCAAAAGTGGCTTTTTCTCCAACAATAAATACAAGAAAAATCGAGATAGGAGATATACAAACTATTTTCCGACAATAAATAAATCATTGATTTATTGATGATTACTATAAAAACATTGTGACGATGCTGGAAATCGTCCAAGGATCAATGCGAGTCAATTCCCCTTTGTGATAAGATCTAAACCACAACCACTAATTTATGTGAACGAGGGGTGTGTTTGTTGGGTGCTTTTAGGCGAGGCCTCTACAGAGTTATTTCTCTTGAATTGCCTACGTATCCAATAATTGAATTGAAATCAAGTATTTCATAGATTCGTAGGGTTGTTTATATAGGAGGCCTCTCGCCCCGCTATACTTGCCTACCGCAAGTATTATTATTTATTATTATTATTCCATAAGGATATCCACGCGTTAATCCCCATAATTTAGAGATAATTATTTACATATTTAATGCCCAAGATTACGATCATTAAGACTAAGGATTATTTCCTTGTTTATTCTCAATTATCCCGTTCGTGGAATAATAGCGGGTCTATGCGGGCGTCCCCTGCGTTCAGCCCAAAGAGGCCGGGGTATGGCCGAACCGGGCAATTCCTCTTTGCCGGACCTTATCGACTACTGCGGTGGGCTTCGGGAGGAACTTCGCACGATCTCCCACCTAGAGAGGTGCAAGGACCCCGACCTAGGGTACGTTTCTAGGGCTCTCAGCCCCATAAAGCCCTACGCTTTGAGGGTTGATCATTTATTATATGTCTCATAAGGATGACACGTAGGCGCGGTTCGGGTCGGGCATCATCATAAGCCCCCGGTATACGATCTTTCTTTTTAGTTGGTCGGATGCGCACCATTTTGGTGGTTCGGCCAAAATTTTCCGACGTTGTGTTTTGAATTATCTAATCGCACCGTGGTGACCTATTTAACAGTTATCATTACTTTCCGGAATTCAAGGCGTTTTCCACTCCTTCCCATATGCTCGGCGCCGGTTACACGTCTAGAGGGGGGTTATAACCCGTCTTTTCAATACGGAGCTTTCCCCGGCTTGTCCACTTACGCTATTAAATCGACGATCTCTCAAGATCCGCTTTTTGCATTATCTTCAAGTAAGCATTTCTCTCCCCTTTAATTTACGAGTTCTTCTTATTTGTTTTTGTTTTCCCGGTTGATGAGGGCAAACATCGCGCGTCCCAAGTAGCTCGATTGAAAAGGAGTTTGAGTCCCATTTACGAGTCTAAAAACGAAGTTAATCCACCCGTTATCCAACTCAGGGGATCCAATAAACGTTCCTGCCATTAACACGATCGCTACTCGTAGTTGTTTCGAGCGGAGTCGTTGTAGATCAACTGACTACTGCTTACCCCTACAGACCCCGTGACTCTTTCGGTTTTACACTTTTTGAACCAAAGTCTTAGGGCACACATGTAATTGTTAGGGCGGTATAGGTTGTTTCGGTGTTAGATCTGAAACTCACCCGGGATGACATCCCGGGACTTACACTGCAATATATCATATTGATATGGACCAACATGCTCCCCCGAGTCGCCGTGGGGGAGGAAATACGCGTACACTTTCATCGGCCACTAAGAGGGGTGTTAATGCTGTGTACAAGGGAGCAACTTTTACTGCGGACCGGGGTCCCGTTACGCCGGATTTCTTAGCCGTGCGGAGGCATTATAATCGAGTTCTCGCTCGGATCGCTCCTAATGGAGTTAGGTCGATTATTGGCTTTGCTATCTTCTCGTAGGTTAATGGATACGGAGTTCACCGCTGTCTTACAAACTCTTTAGGACATTATCAACAAAAAGAGGTGAGAAATCACGGTGGGTGTTACTATTCCCACGCCATACGGACCATCGGAGCAAGTGCATCCCCGTCACGTCCAAGGGGAAGTCCTCCATTCATGAATGGAAGAATCATTTGCTTCTTCGTCCGCCATGGCGGACATCCCGATACGAGCGGCTAGAATTACTTTCAACTTCCAAGCGATGTGTGCCCCAATTGGGGTTGGTGAAGCATAAAACGATATTGCGAAATTCTGGTCTTTTCCTGGATTTTGAACGGTGGCCCGCGGCCCCGATTGAGGCGGCTCGCCTCTCCGATTCCGGACTCCGAGAGCCTTATGTGAGGCTAACACGAGAGCAGTACAACACTTAGTAGGTGAGTTCATCTGTTTATTGTTTTAACTTTGCATATTTTGCTACATGTAATATTCTTGTTTGTACTTGACTATCTTTGTTTCCTTTGCGGTGGACGATTTGGGCTGATGTTTTTGATCGTGCACGCGAGGAGAAGGAGGAGGTTGTGCTCGAGAGCACAATGAACAAATTACGAACCCGGGACGCTCCCTGGGGAGTGGTCTTTCCGAACCGGAGCCTGGTCTCGGTTAATGCGAGGTCAATCCACGAGGATCCTCCCCACCGAGGGTCTTGACAAGGCGACGGCCGGCCGCGTAGTCGCGGCATACCGAACCGGCGGGATGATAGCTCGATCATCTCTTGGTGTCTCCGATCCACGGAGACCGGGCCCGAAAATGCTCTCGATCCGGGGCGGAAGAGGGCTAGGTCTCGGTCCGGAGAGATCTTTGAGGGGGCTTCTTCTTCATCGGCTAAGTTCTTAGCGGATTTGCCGGACAAGGATCTAGCCTCTATTATGAGTTTCCCTATCGTTTTGACCTCTTCTTAGCGCTATCCCCGACACGTACCGGACCATTTGTTTGTTTGATATTTTTGTTATTCTCGGAGTGGTTAAGGCTGGGAAAGAGGTATTGCACGGACGAACGACTTCTCACTCCCATAAAGCCTCTTTGGAGAAGCGGATTGCGACCTTTCGGCCGATCGCAACAAGCACAAGGACGACTCTCTCGTCCAAGGATGCCCGGATCAGCCGATGCAGAAAGATCATGCAAGCCCGGCGGAGGTTGAGGCTGGAGGAGATCATTGATGCCCGGATCATTGATGCCGCTAATGCGCGATCGGGAGGGAGACCACGGCCAAACTCCTGAGTCGACTACGGGTCTTGAGGCCGAGATGCACCTGTCGTCAGATCGCTTCGAGGCATACATGAGTACAAGAGCTGCGCAGCACTTTACCTGGGGCACGAAGGTTTTACTTGCCCCCATGCTTCGAGTCGGGGGTATACTGCAGGTGTTGAGCAAGCCTTAGCCCAATGCCCCGGAGTTTTAGCCATTGACAAACTCCAACACGGCCGACTTCGCAAACCCCGGGAGCAACCAAGTCTATAGCGATAGGCTTAAAGAGTTTCAAGGCGGCGTAGATGCGGCGACTAAGTATGGGCACGGGTTCTACCCGGCTTCTCGACCGAGGACATCGGCCCGCCCTTACGGTGACACGTCCCGATCAACCTACTCAACGAAGTGTCTTTGCTACGAGTCTTAGGCTTAGGTGTTCATTTTATTTGAAAAACCTTGTAATAATTTCCCAACTCGTTGTTTTTTGTTCTTGACAATTTATGCCTTCTACCGGAAAGCCTTTGTTCACGTAATATTTTCTTTTTTGGCTTTCGGCCTTGCTATTTCCTTTTGTTTTGTTCTATTTTTATCTTCGGGCCTCCTTACCCCGCAAGTACTTTTGGCGAGAAAGCTTTGCTTCTGAATGATGTGCTTGAGTGTAGGCGCTGATTGTCAGTCCTGCAGATTTAGAAAGTTCTGATTACTTCAGACTTTCTAAGTATTTCAATTTCGTCTGTCCTGCAGACTTAGGCACTTGAAATTTATATTTAGCAAACTTTCTTTGAGTCCGACCTGCAGACTAATAGAGTTTGTCCTCTGCAAACTTTCGCTGAGTCTGACTGTGGCTCAGTTCGTTGGGTCTGTCCTGCTGACTAATCGAGTTTGTCCTTTGCAAACTTTCACCGAGTCCGACCTATGGCTCGAGTTCGTTGGGTGCTGCTCCTTGCGTACTAATCAAGTTTATCCTTTGCAAACTTAACCCACGAGACCGACCTACGGTTCGGTTCATTGAATACGTCCTGCGCACTTTTCGCGAGACCGACTGCGGTTCGATTCGTTAAGTCCGTCCTGAGACTAGTTGAGTTTGTCCTTTGCAAACTTTTTACGGAGACCGACTCACGGTTCGGTTCGTTGAGTCTATCCTTACGAGACTAGTTGAGTTTGTCCTTTGCAAACTTTATAATACCGAGACCGACTTCTTGACTCATTTACAATCACTCAAACATAATAAACAAAGCACGTATGCAAAAGAAGCATTCGTTTAATATCCGATGTTTGATTACATCTTATTGAGAAATAAAAACAAACGGTCTGCGTGAAATAAAGTTTGGAACCTCGTCTGGGACATAGAACTTCCTTAGATTAGAGCATTCAGTTGCGTGGTATGGTCCTGCCTCTTTTGCATCGACCAATTTGATATGCTCTTTCCCGCTGAACATTGACCACCTTATAGGGGCCTTCCCGGTTCGGATCAAGTTCCACTTTGAGGTCCTTGTTTGCTTGACCTTATTCTTCTCGAGGACCTGATCTCCCTCTTTGAAATATGAGTATTTAACCCGGGAGTTATAATATTGAGAAATCCTACTCGCTTGTATTTGGCCATTCTTACGGGAAGGACACATTCGAGCTTCTTCTAAGTTGTCTTTTGGAATGTACGAACTCGGTTAACTGCTTGATCTTCCGAATAGAACAACGTTCGAGGTGATGATAAGCGATCTCAGCCGGAATCCTTTGCTTCGCAACCATATGCTAGGCTCGTGGAGTTTCACCTTTGTGGCCGAGTTAGGTGTTGGTGCATGTTCACACGTAAAATGTTGGGCGGAAATGCTCGGTCCAACTTTAACCATGTACTCATGCAGGCGTTTCTTGACGGCCAGTTTTGATACTCTTGCTGTTGGTCTATTTGACCTACCCATTAGCTTCAAGATACCCGACATATGTGAAATCTTTGAGTTATCGTACGATTCGACACACACACCTCCACGACAATCCTATCTTCGGGCTGGGTTAGGTATGTACGAGATTAACGCGCTTTGGTATTCCGTACACAAGTACTATGTTTTTCCATAGAAATTTACGTATCTAGCTTCCCTTTTTGTTATGGTGGCCGGTGGTTCGGCATCAAACTAATTGGTGAAGTAGTCCCTTTGCTACGATCACAAATTGAACATTTCCGGGAGCTCGGGAGAGTGGTCCCACTTAGATGCTGCCCCTGCGATTGAAGGCCAAGGGGATACCGATGGAACCATGTCTTGGGATGGTTGATGTGACGGATTATCGTGCACTTGGTACGATTTGCACTTTTCCGCAACTGCAGCGTCTTCCACATCGTTGTGCCAATAGTATACGAAACAGTTTGCACTTCTGGCTAAAGTCCAAGCTCGGGGTGATTTCCACGGATGCCTGACGAGTGTATTTATGCGAGAAGGTAATTCCCGCCTTCACTTGTTACACATACTAAAGCCACGGTGCTATGTGCGACTGCGATAGAGCACGCTTTCGAACATCGAGTATCTGAGTCGCTAAGAGTTTCGTCTTCCCATAGCACAGACCACAAATGTCTTGAGGCAAAATGTTATCTCAAGGGTAGGAAACGATGGGGTCCATCCATGTACTTGCTTATCGATCGGGTGGACAACTTGCGTCGTAACTTCTCTCAGCTTAGGAGCTCACCGACACTTTCTTCTACGATACAAAGTTTGAGGCCAATTTTGATAAGGCATCCGCCCTTATTTTTAGTTTGAGGTATTTGGTCGGCCTGGACTGTTGAAATTTTGCTAACGGTGTTTTAGTAGCGGTTAAGTACTTCTTCATGGGCTCTGCTTTAGCCTCGTATTCCTGTTTATATATGGTTTACAACGAGTTGGGAGTCCTTGTACACTACTGATTATACGCTTTGAAGCTTGTTCGCCAATTTGAGCCCCGTAATTAGGGATTCATACTCCGCCTCATTGTTTGTAGCTTTAAACTCAAATCTCGGTGCATAGGGGAACTCGCCCGCACTTTAGGACTAACGAGTAGGAGACACCTTTGCTCCTAACTTTACTTGTCGCACCATCGACATACAAGTTCCATTTGCTTTCTTCCCGTTTTGGTGATCGTCTTCTAAGCGGACAACTATTCTTTCGACCAAGAAGTCATTAAAGCCTATGCTTTGATGGCGGTTCGAGGACGGAAATCAATATCGTACTGCGCTTGTTCGATGACCCACTTTGCTAGCCGTCTGAGGTGTACGGTTGTCCTAAGATTTTCGCAATGGGCGATGCATGATCACCGTGATAGGGTGTGCACTGGTAGTAGGGTCTCGGCTTCCGGAGGCATGCACCAATTCCATTGCTAACTTTTACGCATTTGAATACATGACTTTTGGTCCATGAAGTGCTTTACTTACGAAGAACACCGGTATCTGGCGACCGTCTTGCTCTTTGGCCAATCTTGCGCTCAACGCTTCTTCACATCTTGCGCAAGTAGATGAACGGGGTTCTCACTACACGAGGAACCGTCAAGGTGGGCGGTTCAGCCAAATACGACTTCAATTCTTCGAAGGCCTTCGACTTTCTTCATCCCGGCGAAAAGGACTTGCCGCTTCTCAAAATTTTGAAGCGGGACGGGGAACTGTTCCTTACGGCGCTATTCTTCCCGTTAACCTCTGTACCTCTTTAATGTTCTTCGGCGGGGACATTTCTTTCAACGCATCAATCTTGTCCGGATTTGCTCGATTCCGTCTCTCAGATATCATGTATCCTGGGAATTTTCTGATACGACCCCGAAGGTGCATTTTTTGGGGTTGAGCTTCGTTTGAGTTCTCCTCGGGACTCGAAACACTACCACGACATCATTCAAATGCGGGTCAGAGACCTGCTTGATCGGGGAGATCATCACGAAAACCGCATTTACCGCTCTTTGATATGTTGCCCCGGCGTTTCTCGGCCGAAAGGCATAGTGACGTAGCAGGATTATGTCCGAAACTCCATTATAAAGGGGGTATTTTCTTCAATCTTCGGGGTGCATCATGATCGATGGTAGCCTTTGTACACATCAGAATGCGAACACCTCAACCCTACCGTTGAGTCCACCGAAACGATCAATTTTGGGTTGGGCATAACAATCCTTTGGGCAAGCCTTGTTGAGATACGTAAAATCCACACACGTCCCCCGGCTCCCGTCTGGTTTCTTAACTAACACGGGGTTTTCTAACCACTCAAGATATATCACCTCTTTGACAATGTTGGCACTGCAACAACTTTGACACTTCTTGTTTGATTCTTTGATATGCGCTCGGGAGTGAAGTGCCTTTTCTTTTGGCGAACGGGCTTCGCTGCTCGGGTCTATGTTCAACTTGTGGTAGCTTGCTAGTTACGGGGATAATCCGGGCATATCCTCTGCTTTCCATGCGAACAAATCTTTAAATTCTTTCAAGAGGTTTATCGAGAGATTTCTTGTGCGAGTGGAATCCATGATCCCCGTACGGATCATTGAGTCCGGCTATTCGTCCAATGCGAACATGCTCTGTCGATCTTGAGAGGACCAATTTTCCTTATCTTCCGGAAGTAGTTCCTCGATGCTCACTTGTTGCACAATCATCTTTCCGCTTACCGTTCTTTGTGTATGCCGACTCTACGTTGTTTACATCACCCTTGATTTCTACGGAGACCCTCCCTATAGGGAACTTCAATGTTGACATGAAATTTGGTGAGATTACCGCTCTGAGATCGATGAGCGCCGGTCTTCCCATAATCACGTTATAAGCCGACGGCGCTTTTACCACAACATAATCTACCATCAAGGTCCTGCCCTTACTTCCTTCTCCGAAAGTGGTGAGAAGTTTGATTACAGCCAGTGGATGAACTAGGGGCCCAACAAATCTGAACAACGGAGGCCGAGACGGGGGTGAGGTCGGCATCCTCAATTTCATTGCTTTGAATACATTGTAGTAAAGGACGTTCACGGCACTTCCCATGTGTCCACGCATATTCGCTTTGTCCTGTTCTTGTTGATCACTTTTCCTTCTATTACCAACCCTTCGATGTTGATGACCAAAGGTAAAGAGTCCTTTGGACCGTAAGTCACTTCTCCTGACATTCTCTGCCTTTTATTCGAGTGGGAAGGGGCAGCAGACCTGCTACTGCTCGTCCCCCCGGCATCACGGGGTTGTTCGGCCCTCCGAGATCGTGTTGATCGTATTCACGGGGCGGTTGTCCACTTGACCATCGGGAGTGATCTCTTCTTCGTCGATATTCATCTCTGTTATCTCGGTCATTGTAGTTATTTCTTCGTCGAACTCGCGCCGACCATGCGGGTCGGCTGTTGAACCGATCTACGACCTCGTCTACAGCTTCCTTCCATTATTGCGGCATCAATATCTCTGCTCGGATCCCTGCAATGCTCTGAATCATGGCCAACATCCTTGTGATACTTGCAATATTTGTTGGGATCTCGTTTGTCGCTAGGCCCCTCATCGGTGGTGGGACCCTTGCTAAACCTTTTCTTTCCATGATCATGAGGACACATTCGCAAGATACATTCAAGGTAATAAAGTCCACCGTCGCCGCAGTGACTCCTTTCTTCCACTAGCCGATCCGAGATTGGTGCGGTTACCCGATCCCGAAGCCGACTTCATTTTCTTGTCTAACTTATCTTCGGACTTGCTCTCTTTTGCCTTCTCTCTTTCCATCTCTCTTGAGTCGATTCGCTTCTTCTCCACGACGGTGTTTGTAAGCTACATCCAAACATTATTCCATTGTCACGGGGAGTTTGCTATTTAACTTTGCGTGCGGCCGTCCCTCGCCATGGAGTCACGCCACGAAAGAGGCGACCAACAACCGATCATCAGCGTCCTACACCGGTGCGGACTCTTCGTTAAAACGCTTTACGAAGCTGCGGTACATGACATCATCATGCTTTTGTTTCGGAGAGTTAGCAAGAGATGAGTCCGATTTCTGAACGGACGAGCTCCGATGAAGGCATGGACGAACTTCCGTGTTAAAGTCCCGAAGTCGAGAGATCGACCTGCTAGGAGGATATTGTTAAACCACACTCGGCTCTTCCTCGTTAACAGGTGTAGGGAAGGCTTTGCACTTCATCTCATCGGAGGCGTTGTACAAGTTCATATGCGAGATATGCCGATGCATATGATCATAAGCGATCCTTAGATCCATCATAGGAATCAATCTTTGGGATCTTAAACCCCGGTCGGGGGTGGTTATCGATGTGTTCGGTGAAGGGTGACGCGTACGGCGGTGTCGTCTTGCCGTCGTCGACCGGTGTTGTCCAGTTTGGCTCTAGCCGTATCGTTAGGTTGGCGTGGGTTTCCGTACTCGGTACGAAAACTTGACTCCGCGATCTCCGGCTTTTATAAACGTCTTGGTGGAGATTAGTTTCTGAGACCTCCGGTGGGTTCCTTTCGTTGAGGGCTTCATCTAGAATGGCCTTAAGAGTTGTGTTGTCTATGTTTTTCAAGGTCTCGACCAACACCTGGTTAGCCAGATCTTGAAGGGCCTGATTGGGCTGGTTAGTTTGATCCTCCATAGTATTTGCTCTTTCTGAGCAGCCGCAGTCTGTGTTTCTCCTTGGGCGGAGGTTGTTGTTCCACCCTGCAGATTTGGATCCTTTGGATGCTGCATGTCTTTTCCGTATTCTTTGGTGGTGCCATGGTTGCTCACAAGGATTCTGGGATTGATTTGGATCGTTTATCAGGAAAGGCCCTCCTTTTAGTGCCAATTGACGATGCTGGAAATCGTCCAAGGATCAATGCGGGTCAATTCCCCTTTGTGATAAGATCCTAAACCCTAGAACCCTAATTTATGTGAACGAGGGATGTGTTTGTTGGGTGCTTTTAGACATAGCTCTCGAGTTATTTCTCTTGAGTTGCCTACGTATCCAATAATTGAATTGGAATCAAGTCTTTCGTAGTTCCTTAGGGTTGTTTATATGGAGGCCTCTTGCCCCCTTACTTGCCATGTAAGTATTATTATTTGTTATTATTATTATTGCCTAAGGATATACACACGTTAATCCCCATAATTTAGAGATAATTATGGACATATTTAATGCCCAAGATTATGTCATTAAGACTAAGGATTCTTTCCTTGTTTATTCTTAATTATCCCTTTCGTGGAATAACGGCGGGTACATGCGAAGCGTCCTACGTTCAACCCCCAAGGCCACTATTGCCGAACCGAGCGGTTCCTTCACCGGACTTTATCCGACCTGCGCGGTTCTTCGGAGGAGGAACTTTTGCCGATCTCCCACCTAGGGTAAGGGACCCGCACGGGGTACGTTTAGGGCTCTGGCCTTTAAATCCCTACGCTTAGAGGGTTGATCATTTATTATGTGTCTCAAAAGGATGACGCGTAGCGCGATTAGGGTCGGGCATCATCACATTGATCTTTAAGAAAGTATACACATGTCTTTTTTTATTTTTAAATAGAGTATGCACATATCAGTTTGAGTAGTAGTAACAAATTCCTAAAAAGTAGTGGTATGGAACAATAAAAAATATGAAATAAAAAATAAAAAATAAAAAATAAAAAATAGTGGTATGGAATAACCCCCAAGCAATTCAGCGATAAGCACAAAAAATACGCTGAAAATTTATTACGTAAAAGTGAACCAAATTCAGATGCTCTGAAATTAATAAGAGGTGTGAAAAATTATTAACAAACACCTCTTAATTTATTATCACTTAGTTTTTTTTAGAATAAGTATATAATGGTTTTAACAAACAGGCCCTTAGTATTATATATTATATAGTTCAATACGAATAAATACGGATCATATATAAGAATAAACTGTCAATTTCATATATATATATATGTGTGTGTACCTAAAATTTTTCGGGAAAATATTTTTTTAGCGGGTTAGCTGACCCATTTCTTAAGCCGCCCCTGCATAAGATAGTGAAGTTCTTGACATGGATGATGTCTAGAAAGGATCCAAATTAATTATCAGAAAGTACTTAGTCATTTTATTGTGCAGCTTAAATTGCTTAAGTTACCTAAATTGACAAAAAAAAATGGATACCACACTTACCTACTAAATTGTAGGACACGAAAAAGGCCCTCTCCAGATTTTCCATGTTCCAAAATGTTTTTGGTATTAGCCCACTGAAGTTGTTGCAAGACAAGTCAAGATATGTAAGGCGTGAACATTGATGCAGATCAGACGGTAATGGACCCCTTAGCATAGGGGTGTACAGCGAAATTGGAAAATTGGACTGACGACTGAATCGGATTAAACCGGACCGGAAAATGATGAACCGCGGTTTTCCATTCGGTTTTTTCATTGAAGAAAAACTGAACCGGAAATCCAATTCAGTTTTCGGTTTTATCCATAAAAACCGGTATGACCCGAACCGAACCGGTTATACTTCATTTTTAATTTTATATATATATATATATATATATATATATATATATATATATATATATATATATATATATATATATTTAATTTGTTCTCTAGCTCCTACTATAAACACCCCCCACACACAACCCTAATTTTCTAAACTTTATACTTCTGCCGTTTCTACCTAAACCTAAAATGCTTCCCAGCCGCCGATAACCGCCGTTTGAGCTCACCGGCCGTTCTTCTTGCTTAAGGCTTCTTCTAATCTTCTTCATCCTTTGATCGTGAAAGGCTGAAAGCAACCTTTGAAATTGTCGTTACAACGACCACCCGCTAGCTTTCCGTTCTCCATTAGAGCACTCTCTAGCCTTTCTTCTTGAGTTCTTATTTTGGGCTTATTCTTCATCATTTGATTAAGAAACCAAGTAAGTAACCAACTTTTCAAATCGTCACTTTATCATTCAGATTTTGGTGTGTGGTTGCCTCATTTTCAATCTTTTTTTTGCTATGCAATTTTTGGATTAAAAACGAGATAAAAGTAATAACCTTTGTTTTTTCGATTAAAATGAGATAATAATAATAACCTTTGTTATTGTTGAATTAGTAATTTGTTTGTTAAAAGGAGTAATCTTTAACTTGTAAACGTAGATCTAAGAGGAGTAAAATTAGATCTGTTTGGTGAGGCCGTAAATCTAAGCTTTCATAGCACTATATGTGTCTTCTATATTAAAAGCTCTATCTATTCTCGGATCAGCAATAGATCTATATTTTTTTCTTAAAATATTTTATGTTAAGAAAGCAACCTGTTAAGCGAACAATTGCAGCTATTTATAATTATAGTCTATATATATTAATTATGTATCTTGACCTTAAGTTTTTGATGGATAGTTTTGAATAACTAACGTTTTGTTAGTGGAATTAGGCTTGTCTTTTGTCTAAATTCCAAAGATATAAGATGGTTTGATTTCAACTTTGATTCAATAGTCGATCTTTAGACAATAGACATCAATCTTGTAATCAAACAGAGATTATATGGGAAAAAACATTTTTTTTGAAAAACTTTGTGCTAGCTGGATTTGTAATTGGATTAATAAGTTTAATCCATTGATTTGAGATTATTTTTCTTTGTTTATGGGGAAGAAAGCTGTGGTTGACGATGAATGACATGCTAATATTTTTCCATTTCATGTTGCAATATTTTTTTCCCAAATAAAAACGAAATATTAAGTAATAACTTATATTTCTTTGACATATTTATTGGATTGATGTTACTGAATTTAAGCTTCAATTAAAAGCGAAAAAGGAATTAATAAACATTTCTTTTTGTAGAAACTTTGTGCTGGCAGGATTTCGGGATTTGTCATTGGATTAATATGTTTATTCCATTGTTTTGAGATTATTTTTTATTTGTCCACGGGAAGAAAGCAGTGGTTGACGATGAATAACATGCTAATATATTTTTTGTTAATTTTATATTGCAGAATATAAAAATGGAGCAAAAACTTGATCTGAAGGATATAAGTATAAAATTTGCGAAAATGGTAATTCTTGATGAGCTGCCCTTAAATGTAGTTGACGGGGAAGGATTTAGGGCGTTATTGCATATGGCTGAGCCTAGGCTTAAAATTCCTTCTCAAGCTACTTTGGCTTTGGACTGTATGAAATTGTATGAAGAAGAGAGGCAAAAAAAAGAAGAGGCTTTTGAATGGTCGCAGAGTATATTTGGATGATGTTGATAAACATGTGGATGTTGACCAAGGTAACATTAAAGCTATAATATTTGTTGATAATACAATATAATCGTTTAGTTTCAACTATCATTTGATGTTAATGTTTTTTTTGTGTGTTTTTATTCTCAACACTTCACAAGAAGTTCAAGTTCATGCATTGATATTGATTGAAGAAAGCTATGGTATGAGATTTTGTTAATTTTTCGTTCAATAATTCTCGAACTTTGAACTTGATTGTTTTTTCAATTGACTAATACTTTTTTATTATCGATGTTGCTTCCTGCTTTGTTGTGCTACAACTTTTTTGCATCAATTGGACGGTTGGAAAGCATTTTTAGATGTATTTTGGACATGCAAATGAAGACTTGAAGTATTTTGTTTTGTACTAAGAGTATGGACTATGGACTTGAAAGGCTTGGGACTTGAAAAGCTATTGTATGTTATTAATTAGTATGCTGTTTTTTCATCACATATTTATTTTATAACGGTGCCAATAATGGTGTTTGTCTCATTTTTAGATGAAAAAAATCAAAATTTTATGGTAAATAAAATACAGTCTGAAAACCGAAACTGAACCGAACTGGACTATATTGGTTCAGTCCAAATCAGAAAAAGGACCATTTCAGTTCAGTTCAGTTCAGAAAATATCAAAACCGCAACTACAGTTCAGTTCAGAAAATCGGAAAAAACCGACCGGACTGGACTATGTACACCCCTACCTTAGCATGTTAGACGACAGTGTAATGACAGATAGTTTCTGAAGATTAGGACACGTGGTAGTTGGCAGATTGCCATAAAGTTGATTAGAATCCAATCTCAATTTTTCCAAGGAGGAAGCATTGAAGAAGATTTGAAAAGGAAATGAACCAGACAACTCATTTTGATAACATATCAAATTCTTCAAGTTGGTCAAGTTAGTGATGGAAGAGGGAATAGAGCCGGTAAACGAGTTGTTGTTTAGATACAAGGACTCTAGTTGATTGAGTGAACCGAGCCAAGACGGGAATTCTCCTGAAAGTGAATTTCGGCTTAAACGAAGCACTTTCAATCTTCTCAACTGAGCTAATTCACTTGGCAATTCTCCATGGAAGTTGTTTCCACTAAGACCCATCGACGATAAGAAGGAAAGATTACCCAATTGCGGTACTATAGTTCCGGTTAGACCCATGTTTGATATATTTAAGGATTTCACCCGATAATGACGTACGGCACAAGAGACTCCAATCCAGTCACAGACTGATGATGATGATCCATTACCACTAGACCAGTTCTTAGTCAAGATTTGGTTAGGATAACGACTGATTCGAGCTTTCAGGACATGAAGAGCATCTTGATCACTTAAACTGTTTTTGCGCATTCCTGAGGTATTGCCCTTCGCATATTTTCTTATTGCTCTTCGCATGTTACTCACAGTTTTTGGAAGTATTTTGGGAAGCAGGTAATAATTTGGAAGATGGATGACCTAGGAGCTTATGATTCCGCTCCGGGATTCACATTGACTCATCCGACCGAAACCAGAGCTAAGTACCTTTTCTTTACTTTATTATTGGTTATTGGGGACAATGCCTATAATAAGTGGGGGGGGGGGGGGGGGGGGGTTGGCGTCTTAGCTGGGTGTTCGAAAAAGGGAATAATTTTGAAAATTTTTAACACTGTTTTTAGCTTGCTTATTGCACGTTCCCGAATAAGGAATCGGTAGATTTCGAGAATAATATTCAGTCTAGTTAAATATTATTATTATTTGTAATTTACTATTTATGTCTTGTTGGCCAAGTCGGCTTGAGACTATATATATGTATCTACATTATTCAGTTAACTCAATGAAATACAATACACTTTAAATTATGTTATGGTAGCAGAGCGACTCGTTTTTCTCTCTCTCTCTCTCGTTATGTCAATTCTTCCCTAATCCCTAACCTTTTTTTTTCTTTACAAAAAAAAAAAACAAAACTCTTCCGCAACTCGCCTTCTTCGGCCGCAGCTTCTTCTCCGGCAAATCGCTCGGATCTATCATCCTCTCCGGTGAGGCCTTGTCCGTTCTATCCTTTTCATCCGTTCTTTCCGGCGTACAATTCCCATTCAAGAATCTTCCGCCGACAAGTGATTCCAACAAAGAATATTGCAAATCAAAAAAAAAAAAAAAAAAAAAAACTCAACAAACTACATATTGAGAACCTTGAATTGCATTGAGGAATTCCCATAAATTTTGAGGAACGTTACGTATTGCATTGAGAATCTTGAATTAATTCGGAAGGATTTCTCTCGGAATACAAAGGCTAGATATTCAAATCTTCGAATCTTGTTGTTTCTTGTGATTATAAGTGGCGTTGATAAAAGCATCTTCCCAATAGGGCATTTATCCGAGCCCGTTTATATGCAAGCGCCACGCGGATTTATTCACCCTGATTATCCAGACTATGTTTGTTGTCTTCACCGCAGCCTTTATGGCCTTCGTCAGGCTCCCCGTGCTTGGTTCTCTCGCTTGACTGATGTCTTGACTCAGTTTGGATTTGTTGGCTCCAGAGCTGACACCTCTTTATATATTTATTATCGTGATGGTGCTCACATTTATATTTTGATTTATGTGAATGATATTGTTATTACTGGCGCTTCGTCTTCTCTTGTGGAGCAGGTTATCTCTTATCTTGGTCGGCACTTTCCGGTTAAGGACTTGGGTTCTCTATCCTATTTTCTTGGCATTGGGGTGCTTCCCACCTCCGATGGGCTATTTCTCACTCGGCGCGAGTATATCTTTCGGCCTTCCTCTACAAATGCCTTCTCTAGACAAGGCCAAGCCTTATCGACACCTATGTCGGCCTCCACCCGTCTTACCCTTGACGACGGCCCTCTCTCGCGCCGATCCATCGCTTTACCGCACTATTGTTGGCGGTCTGCAGTATCTCAGTTTCACTCAGCCTGATATTGTGTTCACGGTCCACAAGGTTAGTAAGTATATGCATTCACCTACTGAAGCTCACTGGGTTTCAGTTAAACATATTCTTCGGTATCTCAAGCACACCGTCTCCGATGGTCTCTTCTTCTCCCGCTGATCACCTATCTCGCTCCGGGCTTATTCTGATTCTGATTGGGCCGCTGATAGTGATAATCGTCGTTCGTTAGGGCATATTATGTCTTCCTTCGTGATAATCTCATTAGTTGGCGTAGTAAGGAACACTTGACCGTTTCAAAGAGTAGAACCGAGGCCGAGTATAAGACTCTATCTAACACCGCCGCGTAACTTCGTGGCTTTGCGCCTTCTTCGTGAGATGCAAGTTCTTTTATCTTCTCTCGCCTACTTTTAGGTGTGATAATATTGGAGCCACCTACCTTGCTCACAATCCGGTGTTTCATGCCCGTACGAAGCACATCGAGGTCGACTTCCACCATGTTCGCGAATTAGTTGCAGGCTCGCTAGCTCGGCATCTCTTTTATCTCCTCGAAGGATCGCTTAGCCGATGTCCTCACCAAACCGTTGGCGCAACCTCGTTTTTCTAGTTTAAAGTACAATCTCCGTGTTCACCTCTTTCCTACGGGATTGCGGTGGTGTGTCGAGAATAATATTTAGTCTAGTTAAATATTATTATTATTTGTAATTTACTATTTATGTCTTGTTGGGCAAGTCGGCTTGAGACTATATATATATATATATGTATCTACATTATTCAGTTAACTCAATGAAATACAATACACTTTAAATTATGTTAGTAGAAAAGGAGCCCAAGTTCAATTTGAAGTTGGCTATAGAATATTCAATTTAGTGTGGAAGAATGAGCATATGTTATGTTTCATGAAGTAGTAACTTATTAATTATTATTCTATCATTGCAATAAATATTTGAGCACATAATCTGAGTGAGAAGTGTTTAAGATTAGATGATGAGTTGTTTCAACCGGGAATCATTATTTGTCCGTCTATATACTTTAACAAATTGTTGTAAGACAAGGGAAGCAACTTGAATACCACAAGAGGTAACTCGGGAGAAAACGGACTTGTGAGTGAGAGAGAAAAAAGAGAGGAAATCTACCCAAAAAAAATGATGATGAAAAAAATATGCAATAAAGGCAAATGAGGGAAGCGAACTCGTGTAGAAAGGGCACGACCCTCACATAAAAAGAAACAAATGAGGACTTAAGAGCTAGACTCGGCCCCCGAGTCCGCCCGGCCCGATTAAGGTACCATGTTGTGTAACCAAGTCTCGAAGGTAAGATGAGCGAGTGTATGCGCAGTAAAGTTAAGATTGTGGGGTTAATACAACTTGATTCTTCTCACGAAAGCACAATCACGACTGATTCATCACACGACACATTGATGCGTGATTAGTAGTTTTTAATGGGAAACTTATGGATTGTGGCTTGATTTGTGTTCTGCCGGAAATCTTTATTGAATATGTGGTAGTTGATGGAGATTGTTCTTGGAGGTACATTCCGACATGATACTCTGCTCGAGGACGAGCAGAAGGCTAGTGGGGGTAGTTGATGACGCTTAAAATAGTCTATCATACGGCATCAACATTCTATCCATTATGAGGTAAAAGTAGTTGTGTCAACCCATAAATATGAACCATTTAAGTTGAATATCATATGTCGGGTTCGTGAGTCGAGAAATCTACACTTAGCGTTTATTTTCCCTATTTTGATATTATTTCGTGCGTTATTTGATTATTTTCGGGATACGAAATATTGGGATGAGCATTGTAGATGAATCTGGAGTGGACTGAATGAAAGGATTGGGCCTAGGGTATTCCAGAACCTTCCAAGCTAAGTCGGTAGAAAAAAGACAAAAATACAACCGGTTTACATGGAGTTGCCACCGGGTTACCGAGGATCCAGAATCTTCGAAACACGTTTTCTTGGATGAGAGGTAGATCTAGTGTGTTTCTAAGTCGGTTTACGTAGCTATAAATAAGAGGCTTCACCTCGTAACACAAGTGTACAATTTTCAAGACAAGTATTATGCAATAAAGGTTCTTTGTTCTTTATTTTATGAGTTCTCGTCGGAGAGACGACGGAGTCGCCGCCTGGGAGAAATCCGAGGAAGATCTACACTCATCTTCGAGGGTATGATTTTCTCGTCTTTTCCAAGATGTAGATATGTCGTTATTCTACTTGACTAGTATGTGCTAATTGTTTATTTAGTTTAATAATGTAGTAGTTAGTTTATTTTACCCCATGTGTTATAGATCTAATTCGTTGGTGAAGAAATCATGAAATAGTTATTGCGTTCTTCGATCTCGCGATGGTCTATTCACTAGATCCGAATACCTAGTAAATTACTAGTTCATCATGATCGGCGCCAGCTACGTTGATCGATAGATTTAATTTACATGTTAGTAGCCTGATCAACTATTTTGCATGTCATCGTAAACTAGCATGAAATACAAATAGTGAAGTGTTAGTTTGGACATTATCTTGATGGACCCTAGGAACGTGCTGATTAGTGTCGACGGCTGTCTAGGCGGGTTAGCGGTATGAGTTAGCGCTCAATACCGCCAGCTCTAGTTCCTTATGCGTATGGGCTATTACGGACCAATTAAGGAGGGTAGCTTGCGTATTGACTGTCTACTACCATTGTCGGAGTAGATAGGGTTAGGAGTTGTACCCGTAGCTGAAAAATGAACTAAATTCACCAATGGGGAGAACTGTTGCATGGGTGGAGGGAATAACTAATTACTCATAATTGAACTAATACATTAGAAACTCTTGTTGCTCTGTTGAACTTGCATAATCTTGCTAGTTGATTGTTACCAATTTTACTACTGTCTAGATTATAGTTGGTCGTAGACCGTTATTTGTGAGAAGCTCAATCTTTATAATTTGACGTTCTTACGAGTCTCGTGGGATCGACATTGACTCGTCAAGACTTACTACGATAGAACTAGTCCTATTGCTAGTAAGTGCTTTGCACGCGATCAACGTACTCGTATATGGCCTCACCTTGAATTCCCGATTTTCAATGCTTTCAGTGTGTCTAGATAAATGATATCTCTGGTGGCTCCAGTGTCTACTAGCACACGGTTGACCCCAGTGTCATTAATTCCCACTTGAACGGTCATTGGCAATTCCATCGACCCTGACGGCCTCACAAATTTGCTTCTAGTGAATGTGATCTACTGCTCTTCCAGATCTAAGAGGATTGGTTTTTCTCTCTCTTGAAGAATGATCGAGTTTATTTGGCTTTTCAGTTTACGATTACTGGGAAATTCCTCAATGATGTTATTTATCTCATTCGAATACCTGTGAGGTCCTCGTATGTTTTTATCATCTCCGCCCTTCTTCTTGTACTTATCCAGCTCACCATTCATGATCATCTTATCGATGATTCTTCACAGTGGTAATGCACTCATCGCTGACGTGGCCGTGATCTTTGTGAAAGTCACAATACTTTGTCTCGTCCCATGTTTTGGGATCGACTTCGCGTGGTCTTGGTTTCTTAATCGATCTCGGACCTCGTATAAGATTTCTGATAGGGGCCGTTGATGGGAATGAAATTGGCCTCGTTAAACTTATACGGTTTCTTGACTTCCATTTCCTCCCTCATCTTTCCCCAGTCACCTTTTTGCTCCGCCTTTCTTTCATCCCTACGATCCTCCTTTCGTGGGACGGGATTCGATCGAGATCGGCTATCTCCGGGGGTGAGGGGTTGGCTTCGGCGAGACCAAAAATTTTGGCCTCGTTAAACATGTCGCGTAAATTGATGGAGGGTGTATGGCAAAGTGTATCTTCATTGCGCCCTTCGTAATCCCTCTCACAAAACCCCTTATGACCTCCGTCTCGTGGAGGTTTTTGGTCTTATCATAGACTCGCATATAACGATTGTAATAACTTTTGCAGATTCGTCCTCTCCCCGTCGGATCTCATGCGATCGTCTAGGGTTTTCTTTGGTCTCGTCCGTTGTTTCAAATTCTTTCAAGAACTTGGCCTTCAACTCTTCCCAAATTTTGATGGAACCGCGGGAAGGACGCGAAGCAATACATCAGCTCGCCTTGTATGCTTCCTACGAATGCCACGAACCAAGCCGACTTATTGGTGGTAGCTAAGAGCGTTCAGCTCTGGAAAGATCCTATCCACTCAAAGGGACATGTAGTTCCTTTGTAATAAACGTATTGCGAATATTGCACTCCCTTGGGAGGTAATGAGTCCAAGATTTCGTCGTACAAAGCATCTATCCCCCGATTTAGTTCGGGTTTGTTACCTTGTTTTTCCTTCTTCGCTTGGAGATTTCTCGTTCCATCTTTTGAGTCCGTCATCTTTGATGGTCTCCCTATTTTTGGTCAAGGCAGCCTTTTCCCCGATGACATCCTCTCGAATCCGTGTAGTATTCGATTCGACATCTTGGTCGGCCCTCTTTCGTTGATGATGTGCCTTATGTCGTGAAGGTCCTTGCCTTCACGGCGTGGAACAACGGTTTTTTCGGACGGGATTGGTCCCATTCTCTCGCCGCAAGTTTCTTTTTCTCGGGTCCGTCCCGTACGATCCAAAACCGATCTTCTCTCCCCACTTTTCTATGGGGATATGCTTGGCTCTATTTCCGATGAGTATTCAATTTCTTCAATCTCAATCCCCGTTTGCCGCGCGGCGCCGTGGCTTTGACTTTTAGGGGAGCCATGGCTTCCTCGCTCCGGCAGTCGGGGAGTCTATCTTCGATCGCCATCGAAGGGAGCCCGCAAGCAACTAGGCAAAGGTTGGCCTCGTATATCCTCTTAACGTACTCGGCGTAGGCTATCGCTACTTTGGCCTTAGCTTTATAAACTTTTGGGTCGAGTTTCCTCCTCCTCGGAACTCTTTCGTGGATCGCCCTTTGTTTCTCCCGGTATTTGAGGTTCCCTCAATTGCTTTTCCTTGAGCATGACCGGTTCGTATAGGTTCCGAAGTTACGGTCCGCTCCCCGAGTAAGCTCTCCTCTGGTTGATGATAGTCCTAGCGTCGATAGTAAGCCGTGTCTTGTTTGGGTAGATCAAACGTACTCTCCAAGTTACCTCGTAGGATAGGATCTTGTGTGGTCCCCTTAGCGGGAGTGTGTGGTACCAACAGATCGTCCTTTTTTCCCCGCCATGTGTCGCTCTGATTTGTTGTTGGCACTAAAAGATAAAAGTACTATGATTTGTTTTAATGGTTTCTAACAACCACCAACCTTGCACGACCTAAGTATTCAAAAGGTGCGACAGAGATATTGTCGAAAGTGACCTCTACGACGGAGCTGATGGCGGTCCGGCGTACGGACAATGAGGTTTCTGGAACAACTGCGATATCTCAAGCGGGAAGTTCCAAAATACCGATTTGGTCCAAAATTTCGACCACAACCTAGAAAATTCTAATATCAAACTCAAAAACCCGAATATCAAGGTTGTTCACGTTTTGGTGACTATAACTAACTGACTTGAGCAAAAATGCTGAAAATTTCCCGAAAATAATAGTGTTGTAACTAAAGGTTCATTCTTAACATGAAAATGTTGAGAGAGTCGACTTCTCAAGAGAAAACTGAACAAAATAACGTGTCCTTCTTTTCTTTTCCATGCACGTCTCAAAACCAAACCGATAGCAAGAAAAAAACGGTTTCCGGCCGGGAAACTTGTAATGCCCACTCCGACGAGTTCTTATGCAAAGTTCACGAGAGGTTACCTTATATAATGCGACAAGACGCCGAAATGGAGATCGAGCGTATGGACTCGACGAACAAAGCTGAGCCTTTGTTGCAAAACTTTGGGAGCAAATTGGGGAAGATGAAGATCCTATTCACACCACCATGAGAACTCGGAAATTGTGATAGGGCCGTACATCGGAGCTAAGTCAAGCATTTCTTTCCCGGTAACGGAGCCAACCGATAGAGTCGGAAATCTATCACGGTGTTCAACGGTTGTTTTGTGGTGGATATCTAGCTACAATGGTGTTGTAAGTGTGGTGGTTCTGTGTGATTTGTGATGAGGAAGGTGGTGGTGCTAAATAACTGTAAGAAAGTAGTGAATTTGGCAGAGTTTTGCCTTCTTTTATAAATTGACAACTTATCATTTAGTTTACACATAAAGCCCTATTTATTAGGTAAGAACCGACAAGGTTCAACATATTTACAATTGAGGAAAAATAGTACAAGTAAATCTGCCGCTGATCATCAGCCCACGGTTAGATGATGGCGGCGCGGACCTATGGGCTTGTATATCGCCTCACGCCGCTTGGTCCTTCGCCGGTCTTTCTCCAAGGATATCAAGGTGATCTCTAGTGGATCCATTAGTATTGTACTTGAGTATGCTCAGCATCTGACTCATTTATTCCTGTTGCGGGTTCGCCAGCGAGGCTCTCCGTGGCGGTGAGCTCAGCCTCCCGTCCGATCATTGACTTGGCCGCATATAGGCTCTCGTGCCGCCATCTTGACTCATATGTTTGGGTTTCGTCGAACCGGATACGGGTCTTCGGGCCGATAGCGGAGCCGGCCTATCACATACATTCTTGAATGGATCTGACTTGCATTCTCTGCCATTATCAGAATGAAGCCGCTTAATTTTTCTTCCTGTCTGAGTCTCGATCGTTTTCTCCCAATTAAGAAAGATGTCCAAAACTTCATTATTGTGCTTCATGGTATACACCCAAACATATCTTGAAAAATCATCAATAAATGTAACAAACCGATGTTTACCTCCCAG
Organism: Gentiana straminea; assembly: GCA_036785695.1. Taxonomy (NCBI): domain Eukaryota; kingdom Viridiplantae; phylum Streptophyta; class Magnoliopsida; order Gentianales; family Gentianaceae; genus Gentiana; species Gentiana straminea. The sequence continues at coordinate 2,247,426 of JAVUPR010000448.1, read as the reverse complement.
TGAAGCATTCTTTGAAGGTCCCAAATCATCGTTGTGTACATAGTCCAATGCTCCCTTGGTTTGGTGGATGGAAGTGCAAAACTTGACTCTTGTTTGTTTGCCAAAGACACAAGTTGTTCACATAAGTCAAATTTTCCACCCTTGGAACCCTTTAGTGAACCTTTACTCACAAGGTTTTGCAAATATTTTTCACCAACATGCCCTAAGCGCACGTGCTGTAGCCTTGACATATCAAAATATATATTATTTCTTTCTCGATTACCTTTTATGGCTAACAATGCACCTCTTACTACCTTCAGAACTCCACCTTCCACTGTTATTAACCCTTGAATTCTAGAGTCCCCAATGATATAATATTTTTCTTCAAATTAGGCACATACCTTACAATTGTAAGTCTTTTGATTGTAGCATTGGGCATCTTCAACTGTGTTGATCCAATGCCTTTTGTTTCAAAAGCATTGTCATTTCCCGTAAGAACAACTCCTCCATCTATCTCCTCGAAGCTTGAGAACAATTGTCGATCCGGACACATGTGGTGGGAACATCCGTAATCCATCTTTTATATGCATTAGCGTAGAAAAGATGCAAGAATTCCGTGTCTCCGTCTTCTTTTTTTCTACAACATTTGCAAGAGACTTGTCCTTATTTGGACAATTCTTCTTCCAAAGGCCCCTTTGACGAAAAACGCACATTCGTCCTTTACAGTGTCGTCTTCAAGAATATCCTCTCGACTTTGTGCACGTCCAAAAGATTTTTTTGATTTGTTGTTTGATCGACCTCTCTATACCGTTAAAGCTTCAGATGTAGTATCCGCGTGATCATGTTGATCATTCTTCCGATACTCATTATTCACCATAGAATTTGAAACATCGATAAATTTAACCTCGCTTTTACCGTATAACAGATTTGTGGTTAAATATTCATAATTTTCTATCAGAGAATTCAACAACAAAATAGCAATGTCTTCATCCGTAATCTCTACATCTAGTTTCTGCAAATCCTTAGGAATCTTGTTGAAATTATCAAGATGCTCAATCACGGGAGTACCTCTTTTGTACTGAAACCAAAAAAGCTTCTTTTTCAGGTATAAATGATTCTTTACGCTTTTCGTCATGTTCTTTTCCTCCAGTTTCTTCCAAAGATTTTTCGCCATGGTCTCCTTCATGACAAAATACATTTTTCTTCTCATTGAACCGCAAATGATTTTCTCCTCTGCAATCTCTGAAATTAATTGATTTTCAGCCATTTGAAATAATCACAATCGTGTTTCTCCACTTTTGAGACCTTGAATGAAAAAACAAAGCTCGTAAATAAAATCAGAACGGTACAATTATCTAGGAACCGACCAAACTTTACAAAGAAAAATGATCAAAATTGAACAACATTTTAATTCATTTCCATTTTAGTTTAGCCACCGATTCAATTTTGGTCGAAGAATATAAAAAGAAAGTCTGACCGGGTCGTCAAAGAGGTCGACCAGTGTCAACTCTTACTTCTCCACCGACTTACTGCAAATTGAATGCAGTTTAAATCAAAGAAAAAAGGGAAACTTCCGAGATTGATGTCTTGTGATCCGGAGGTCACACCATTTGAAGCAGTGGACTCTTGGAAACGAGAGCTATTTAATGGGATGAATAGAAATTGATTTTGAGCAGATTTCTATTCCGGGTTTCGTTAACAAACCATGTCTCTGATACCAATTTGGTGTGTGGAAACACCCAAAATGAAATGAAAGTAAATCACAACGGAATGTAAATGGAAGAATAAGAACACATATTTAACGTGGTTCGGAAATTCGGCTACACCCACCGGAAACAACACTTTTCAGATCAGAGAAAAATTTACACACACAAGTTTATCTCTGAGGATCCTCACTTTGTATTGAAGCTAATACTTAGCTGAAAACGGGATGGAATTATAGATTTTTGTCCAGAAGGACAAATTATCAAAAAATCGGGATTGAAGGAAACTGTAATTTAATAAGGACAAAAGTAATAATTATGAAGTAACAAATGTGGAATAGAGTAAATATGAAGTAACAATTGTGAAACACAAAGTAACATTAACACGTGAAGTAACAATTGTGATTTTTGTCCTTTATAATCATGAAAATGTTACTTTGTCCTTCCAGACCCATTTATTAATTTTTTTTGTCCTTGTGGCCCCTTCCCCCATGGAATTACAACTGAGGACGAGGTACTTTATATAGGAGAACATGATGTCATATTTTCTTCCGTAGGCTATCTAGTATCCGAGACTTTTTGATCATTTCTTGGACTTTTCATACTTTTAGCCAAGACTTTTTCTGTGTTGAGGATATTATAGATAATGAGAAAATAGTTTAAATATATCATTTAAATATTTATATTTATCATGTAATTGTTGGCCATGATTATGTGCCTATATAAACTCAGTTCTAATCACATCACAAATGAATGGAAAATATTTGATTGTTTTCACTTACAATATGGCATCAGAGCCCGTTTTTTTCTTTCTCTCTTTTGTATTAAGCCAAAAATAACTCCTTTAAACCCACTCAAATGCCAGGTTTCATCCGCTATCGTCTACCACGGGCCCTCGTCAACACCGCCACCACCTCCGACCCGACTTCCTACACAGAAGCCTCTAAACAACGAATTTGGCATAATGCAATGAGAGAGGAAATTAATGCGCTGCTTCGTACTAACACTTGGGACCTTGTTCCGTTTCAGTCTAATATGAATGTTGTAGGTAACAAATGGGTGTACAGGACCAAGCATCATGTTGATGGGCGATTCGAACGCCACAAAACTCGGCTCGTGGCTAAGGGGTTCCATCAAACTGAAGGTGTGGATTTCTTTCAGACGTTCAGTCCGGTGGTTAAGCCGGTTACTGTTCGCTTGTTGATCTCTTTAGTGGTTACACAGGGTTCGTCCATCCAACAGGTTGACATTGAAAATGACTTTCTCCATGGTTATCTTTTTAAACCTGATTACATGCAGCAGCCTCAGGGGTTTGTGCATCCCGACTATCCGGATTATGTATGCCGCCTTAAGCGCAGCTCATATGGTCTTCATCAGGCCCCTCATGCCTGGTTTGCTCGCTTTACGGATAATCTTTCTCGCTTTGGTTTCATGGCCTCCAAAGCCGATTCCTTTCTGTATATTTATTCGCATGGACATGATCGCGTCTACATTCTTATATATGTTGATGATGTTATTATTACTGGTACTTCCTCGGCTGTTGTTGAACAAGTAATATAATATCTTGGCTCGCAGCTTCCCGGTCAAGGACCTTGGCTCTCTTTCTTACTTCTTAGGTGTCGAGGCTCTCTCTACCCTAGATGGACTCTATCTTACCCAACAAAATACATCTTACAGCCTTCTTCGGCCGGCATGGATAAATCTAAGCCATGCCCTACACCGATGTCTGCTTCCACCCGCATTCCTGCTACGTCTGACTCTCCCTTCGCCGACGGCTTGTAATACCTCAGTTTTACTCGTCCTGACATTGCCTTCGATGTTCACAAAGTTAGCAAGTTCATGCACACTCCTTCTGATGATAATTGGCTCACGGTTAAGCATATCCTGCGTTACCTTAAAACTCTATTTCTGATGGGCTATTCTTCTCCAGGAACTCTCCACTTACACTTAATGCTTACTCGGATTCGATTAAGCTACGATCCCGATAACCGCCGGTCGATTGTTGCTTACTTGTGTGTTCCTTGGAAACAATCTTATCACCGCGTTCCAAGCAACACCTTACGGTCTCTAAAAGCAAAGACCGAGGCCGAATACAAAACTTTGTCTAACACTCGCCACGGAGGTTTAATGGCTATGCGGTTGCTCACCGAAATGCAAGTTACTCTCCCCACGGCTCCTGTTCTCGGGAGTGATAATATTGGCGCTACTTACCTTGCTCATAACCCCGTCTTTCACGCCCGCACAAAGCATATTGAGATCGACTTTCACCATGTCCGGGAACTTGTTGTGGCGAAACGACTCTCTATCTCTTTTCTCAAAGACGAAAGATCAATTGGCGGACTTCCTCACCAAACCATTAGCTCGGCCTCATTTCGAATTTCTCAAGGCCAATCTCCGTGTTCGCCCACTTCCCACGGGATTGCGGGGCATGTTGAGGATATTATAGATAACGAGAAATTAGTTTAAATATATCCTTTAAATATTTATATTTATAATGTACTTGTTGGCCAAGATTATGTGCCTATATAAACTCGGTTGTAATCACTTCACAAATCAGTGGAAAATATTTGATTGTTTTCACTTACAATATTTTGCAGCCATCATTTGAACATTAACAACACATGTAGAAATGTGCCATTATTCCAACGGTCTCAATAAAAGAATTTTGTTCATTTCAGTTTTTGCTGATCATCTCAATCTGTTTCCTTTTGTGTCATAAATCTTAGAGGTCAGTTTTAGTTTAAATCTTGAATCGGATTCAAGATTTTTTTACACTAAATGCAAGAAGACATGGCTGAAAGTCATTGGATGTATTAAATAAAGAAAGAAATAGAAAAGTACAGAGATTCTTTCAAACATGTTTAAGTAACCTAATTTTATGTACCTGTGAGATGGTTACTACCAAGATCTAAAACTTGAAGATTAGTTAAATTGTTCAACTCCTTCGGCACTGTCCCTGCGCAAGACAAAGCATATAAGACTAAGAGTAAAGTTCTTGACATCGATTATATTTAAAAGGTATATTCATGATGTAGGGCATTTGTATTAGATATTAAGTAGCTTTTTTTCTATAATATATTATTTTATATATAAAAGAATATATTGTTGACTATTCGAGGTCCATAGAGAAACCACACCGTACAATCATTTCACAGAGGATTCTCATTGCACTAACATTACTCCAGAGAAATCTCATTGTACTAAGAATACTTTTGAGATTTCTTTATCCAATGAGATTACCCTGTAAGCTTTTCTGTGCAATGTGATTTCTCTATGGGCTGGTCCGGAGAAATCTCTGTGGGTTTTCTGTTTGCAGTTGCAACAACTGTTTTTCTATTGGGTTATTGCCAAGAAAAAATGATTTTCCTTCCGGCAAAAAAAAAGTTTAAAATTGAAGGTTTTTTCTTATTAAGGTAATTTGTACCTGCAGATGACAAAGCGCGCATAAGATCCAGGAAGTAGGTGATACGGGTTGAAAATTTGTCATATTTTGTGAACTAAACTTAGTATTTTATACTATAAAGGTCAATACGGGTGAATACGGATCATATATAAGAACAAACGGTCAGTTTCATTAATATATATATATATATATATATATATATATATCTGTGTGTGTGTGTATGTGTGTACCTCCTAAATTTTTTTGGAAAATATTTTTTTAGCGGGTTGGCTGACCCATTTCTTATTGGGTGCAGCCGCCCCTGCATAAGAAAGGATCCAAATTAATTATCAGAAAGTAGTTAGTCATTTTATTGTGCAGCTTAAATTGCTTAAGTTTCCAATTGACAAAAGATGGATACTACACTTACCTACTAAATTGTTGGACTGGAAAAAGGCCTTCTCCAGATTTTCCATGTTCCAAAACGGTTTTGGTATTACCCCACTGAAGTTGTTGTAAGATAAGTCGAGATATGTAAGCCGTGAACATTGATGCAGATCTGACGGTAATGGACCCCTTAGCATGTTAGACCGCAGTGAAATGAAAGATAGTTTCTGAAGATTATGACACATGGTAGTTGGCAGATTGCCATAAAGATGATTATATTCCAATCCTAATTTTTCCAAGGAGGAAACATTGAAGAAGATTTGAAAAGGAATTGAACCAGACAACTCATTTTGATAACATATCAAATTCTTCAAGTTGGTCAAGTTAGTGATGGAAGAGGGAATAGAGCCGGTAAACGAGTTGTTGTTTAGATACAAGGACTCTAGTTGATTCAGGTAACCGACCCAAGACGGGAATACTCCTGAAAGTGCATTTCGGCTTAAACCAAGCACTTTCAATCTTCTCAACTGAGCTAATTCAATTGGCAAATCACCTTGGAAGTTGTTTCCACTAAGATCCAGCGATGCTAAGAAGGAAAGATTACCCAATTGCGGTACTATGGTTCCGGTTAGACCCATGTTTGATATATTTAAAGATTTCACCCGATAATGGCGTACGGCACAAGAGACTCCAATCCAGTCACAGACTGATGATGATGATCCATTACCAGTAGACCAGTTCTTAGTCAAGATTTGGTTAGGATCAAGACTGATTCGAGCTTTCAGGAAAAGAAGAGCATCTTGATCGCTTAGAATGCTATGTTTAGCGGTGTCCATTGCTGCTGCTGAAGCCAAAAAGCCACTTATTATTATAAAAGATATAGTGTAGCAGTAACATAGAAAACTACTTCCTTCCACTTCCATGATGAGTATAAAAGTAGTAATAACCAGTACGTACGTACTGAGGGAGGGTTACTTGGTAAATGGCATGGCCACTATATATTTATTTAGCGAGAAAAATTAGGGTGAAATGGGTATTTTCGGTTATACCACGTAGAGGACGACGATGATTATTTCTTATTTCATCTCACACACTAGCTAGGAGTGTGTAGGTGTAGGTGTGATCGAGTTGGATTATATCATGACGTACTCTCCACTTGGTATAACCCGAAAATACCATAACTCTTCTCATATTTAGCTTGTGTATGTGGAATGTTCAACATGCATTAGCCGCCAGAGTTGATAAGGACGGAGCTTTATTGGGGTCAATGAGCAGCAAAGTCTTTGAATCAGACAGAATTTTTTGTTGGTAGTAGGTAGTAGGTATATATATATATATATATATATATATATATATATATATATATATATATATATATATATGTGCAATTAAACAAATTTGTCTGTTTCCCCCTTTTTTTCCCACCCCCTCTCTGTTTCCTTATTTTCCCATTCCCCCCTCAATTTTCTCTCCCTCTCGTTTGCTCCTCCCCTGTTCTTATCTTCCTTTGTCGTTTCCCCCCTTTTTTTCCCAAAACATTATTTCATGCCGTCTGTTGCTGTGTCTTTTGGGAAGACGGAAACGACGTCGTCTACTCCCTATGCCAACGCAGGTCGTAGGTCTGGCACGTGGCCGCTCTATGTCGGCAGTAGGTTTTACTTCTATTGCTATATTTCTTATGCCGCTGATCGTAGTTGAGCGAAGAGGATCAATGTAATGGAAGTGATAAGAATTTTGAAATATTGTTCATTTACTAAGTTTATTAAACAAATTGGAAAACTTTAAAGAGCTTATTCATAATAAATGTATATGCATCTACAACAGATGGTGGTGATGTACCTTCTTTTGTTTCATATGACTCGGATCAAGCAACAAATGACATATAATATGATGGATGCTTTCGAAGTGGACGATGTTCATACTAACCGTATTCACCACTCACCAAAAAAAAAAATGGTTATGTTTCACAAATACCGCAATGGAATTAAGATGTCGAGTAATGCCTTCTCCATGCGTCAAGAATTCATACCCCAAGGATTCTTCTGTATTAGATGTGGATCCTTTGGACAGTCATACAACAAAATGTGCAGGTATAATATTTGCTGTTCAAGCATTACTCTCTAATATTTGTGAGTACGTCCTTGGATTTGGTCTGAAATTGTTAGGATTTCTTAGTTTCGACAGGAAACTATAATTTTTAGGGGTAAATGATCAATTTATTTTGTCTCCAGAAAAATCATTTTGCTCAACAATTGTTGTTAGTTGGTGGATAGTTCATGTTATTTTTATTAATTTGTTCCATTGCCGATTTTGCGTAACAATTGGCACGTGTTCTACAACAAAGATTAGAAGGAATGAATGGAAGCGTTGAATATTTTTTCTCGCTAATCATTGAGAAGACCGCACTTTTCAAGTAGGGATGGCAATGGGTCGGGTAGGGACGGGTTTAGCTCCACCCGACCCATACCCACTCCTAAATTTTTTTACCCATACCCGACCCATACCCGAACGGGTATAAATAAAATCCCCCCATACCCACCCCCAACGGGTAACGGGTGGTACGGGTACATGAACATGTATAAATAATTTTTTTAAGTACAAAATGAATTTGATTTTAAATACAAGTTAAGACATTTTGCAAATGAATGTCCTATTAGGAACTAATGTTTTTTAGTCTTTTTATCGCTTTTTTCTACTAACAAGAACGTTAGGTATAGTTCTTTTCTAATTTCTACTAACCTCAAAGAAAAAGCAACGGGTAGGGTAGGGTACGGGTCGGGGAATGGGTCGGGGACGGGTAGGGTAGGGTTTTATGCTATACCTGATACCCGACCCGATACCCGAACGGGTATAGAAATTTTACCCATACCCGACCCATTACCCGAATGGGTAGTTGAAAATCATACCCGAACAGTAGGGTAACGGGTAGGGCGGGGTCGGGTTGGGCGAGATTGCCATCCCTATTTTCAAGCATTTGCGTTGTAAGTTATGTGTGTTTGACATTGATATACGATTTTCTGCTATTAAATTTGTACAAGATTCGATTTGCCGATATACCTTGGTGGCCTTATTAATTGTCTACCCTAATTCCAACATTTATGCTATTAAAAACTCCTTCGAGAGGTACTATCTAACATTCTCTCGCTGATTTCAAAAAATTTCCGTCGTTTTCTTTTCAAAAATTACTTGGAAATATATTAGAATCTTGGGTGATGTTCCTTTGACTTTTATTGAGCGTAACAATTATCAAGAAAGTAATGTCATGCAGTTCTTCGTACTGGAAATAAGGTACATTTCTCGTCTTCCATTACCGTTTGGTCTCCTTTGTTTCACGATATTTGTAATTTTATCTTCGCCGTTTCATATTTATGCTTTAACCTTTCATCTACGCGTTTTTACCTTTTCACCCGCTTTTAGTACGAGTTTCTATTGGTCGAAGCATATCAAATCTTTCGGTCGTTTGACATGTGCTACCTTGAACCGAAAATGTAAGAAAGAGTTCATAGAAGAGGGGTTAAAATGCAAAGATGAAACATTATTTCTTATTTCATCTCACACACACTAGAGTGTGTAGGTGTAGTGTGATCGAGTTGGATTATATCATGGCGTACTCTTCACTTGGTATAACCCGAAAATACCCGCTCCACCATAACTCTTCTCATATTTAGCTTGTGTATGTGGAATGTTCAACATGCATTAGCCGCCGTAGTTGATAAGGACGGAGCTTTATTGGGGTCAATGAGCGAAAGTCTTTGAATCGGATTGAATTTTTTGTTGGTAGTAGGTAGTAGGTATATATATATTTTTTAGTTTAGCCACCGATTCAATATTGGTCGAAGAATATAAAAAAAAAGTTTGACCGGGTCAGATCAAAGAGGCTGACCGGGTCAACTCTTACTTCTCCACCCGAATTACTGCAAATTTGATGAGAATGCGCTTTAAACGCAAAGAAAAAGGGGAAACTTCTGAGATTGATATCTTGTGATCCAGAGATTTGTTTTTCACACCGTTTGAAGCAATGGTCTGTTGGAAACGAGAGCTATTTAATGGGATGAATAGAAATCGATTTTGAGCAGATTTGTATTCCGGGTTTCTTTAACAAACCATGTCTCTGGTACCAATTTGTTGTGCGGAAACTATTAAAATAAAATATTGTTGTATTCCATTGAATAAACCGTAGTACAATGAGTTGTTTATATAGCTATTACACTGGGGATATAATCGGAAATAACTTTAATAATTTTGCCCTACTCTAGTCGGCCTTAGCTTCTTGTGCAAGGCTATCAATGCCGCCAATACGCCCCCGCAATCCCATGGGAAGGAATGAACATGGAGATTGACCTTCAAATCCGCAAATCGAATATGGCCAAGCGGCTTGGTGAGGATGTCGGCCACTTGATCTTTGGAGGAAATGAAAGCGACACGCAATTTATCGAGGGCAACCAACTCACGAACGTGATGGAAATCAATCTCTATATGCTTGGTACGAGCATGGAAAATGGGATTGGCCGTGAGATAAGTGACACCGATAGTATCACACCACAAGGTAGGAGGATGAGGAAGATTAATCGACATATCACGAAGCAGGAACGTGATCCATTGCAATTCGGTAGTGGCATGGGAAAGAGCTTTATACTCCGCTTCGGTACTACTTTTAGCCACAGTAGCCTGTTGCTTGGAGCACCAGCTAATTAAATTGGAGCCAAGAAAGATACAAGAGGGCACCAATAGAACGACGATCATCGTGGTCGGAAGCCCAATCGGCATCATCGAAGGCCCGCAATGCAGAATGGGAGAGCGCGTCAACATAAGACCATCGAGACGGAATGCTTGAGATACCGCAAAATATGTTTGACAAAGCGCCCCCAATGCGTATCCCGAGGGGCATGCATAAACTTGCTAACTATGTGCACAAATAAAGCGATGTCGTGGCGAGTAAAGCCAAGATACTGGAGACCACCAACGATGCTACGATAAAGAGGTGCTTTAGAGAACGGTTGACCATCAAGCCGACTAAGACGAAGGTTAGAGGCCATGGGCGTGACACACGGCTTGGCCGTTGTCATGCCAGCACGCTGTAATAAAGTGTGTATGTATTTACGTTGGCTCAGAAGAAGGCCATCTGGAGTAGAGAGTGCCTCAACACCAAGATCCTTAACCGGGAAGTGGGAAGATAAATAATCAATAGTCTACTGAACGAGATCGCCAGATGTACCTGTAAGCAAAATATCATCAACATAAATTAAGACAAAAACGAATGAGAGCCATGACGATAGATGTATAAAGAGGTGTCAGCCGTCGAGGGCCGAAATCCAAACTACCTGAGAACATCAGTGAATCTAGAAAACCATGCACGTGGTGCCTGCCGAAGACCATAGAGACTACGTTTGAGCTTGCAAATGTGATTAGGATAATCAGGATGGCGAAAGCCCTGTGGCTGCTGCATATACACATCGTGAGTAAGAAACCAATGTAAAAACGCATTCTGAATATCAACCTGTCGGACAACCCAATCATGTGAAACTGCCAGAGATAAAAGTGTACGAATAGTGACCGGTTTGACAACCGGGCTAAAAGTATCAGAGAAATCAACACCGGCTTCCCGGTGAAAGCCTTTAGCAACAAGACGAGCTTTATAACGCTCGATATGACCATCCGCATGTCTTTTAACGCGGAAGACCCATTTATTACCAAGAAGATTCCGAGACGGAGAATACGGAACAAGGTCCCAAGTATCACTCCGGACCAAAGCATTAAACTCATCTCTCATGGCATCCCTCCATTCATGGTGTTTCAAGACTTCGGTAACCGAGGTAGGTTCAAGAGCATCGGTGGTAGCAAGAGAGCTTTAGGAAGGGGGTAACGGACGAAATCAAGGTCAAGACGTTTGGGTTTAAGAGTATTTGTCTTGGATCGAGTAACCATTTGATGGGGAATAGGAATCGGAGGAGAATTAGAGGAAGGGGAATCGATAGATGAGGGTTCAAATGCGAGATGGTAGAGTAATGCTTGGAGTGGGGGAGGACGGAGATGGCCCGGGAACGAGAGGAGGTAGGGGCCAAGGGTGCGCTTGGAACGGGAAGGGCGATAGCCGAAGGCAAGACTCGCGGTTTCGGGAGTATAAGATGGAAGTGCGGGAGAAACACCCGAAACAAATTGAAAGCAAAGCAAACGGAATATAAGTGGAAGAATAAGAACACAGATTTAACGTGGTTCGGCAATTCGCCTACATCCACCAGAAACAACAATTTTTAGATCAGAGAAAAATTTACACAGACAAGTTTATCTCTCAGGATCCTCACTTGTACTGAAGCTGATACTTAGCTGAAAATGTGATGGAATTACAACTGAGGACGAGTGACGGAGGGATTGCTTCAATTGAATAAATAGTATGTTTACATTGATGCCTTTGGGCTTAGGCATAACGGCGTTACTTGAACAATAATTTATTCAGTATCTACTTAGGGTCATCTTCATCGTTTTTTCGTCTAAAATAGTTATAACTTATAAACTACCAAGTTAATTATGTTTCAACGTTATATTATATTTTGTTATGTAATGTTTCTCTCGTTTTTCCAATATGGGCATGTTGCTATATTTCGATAATGGTTTTTTTCTATATTTTCAAAATTACTTAAAACCGAACCAAATCGAACCGTGAACCCCTAGTTATATGTTTGCTCTAATTTCCTTGGTTTTTCTCCATCCACAGAAATATTTGAAGGTTTCAGGGACAGAGAGGGTTTTAAGGAAAAGCATAGCCATTTAAAGAATGGAATTAACATTCATGGAATTACAATGATTGTTAATCTGTCCTAAACCTCCAAGAAATTAATGAAAAAGCTACCCATTTAAAGAAAAACTAAAGAAAAAATCATGGAATTACAAATTAACAATATTCCATGATTGTTAATCTGTCCTAAACCTCCAAGAAATTAAAGAAAAAGCTACCCATTTAAAGAAAAACTAAAGAAAATGAAGAAAAACCACTAACTTTTTCATATACATACATGTCTCATCCCTACTTGTATCCTCTACTTTTCAAAAATATTGCTCTTACATATGCAGCTATTCAGCTATAATTTCACTCATTTTTTCTTTTTTAATTTGGAAGCTACTATACAAATCCTGATTCTTTTCAATCGGAAAATGATGGTTTCAGTATACTTGTAGTACACTAAAGCACCATTTTGAAGAAGTGCCAAAACAAATGAAACGTGGCAATTATATAAACAGATAATGTTAAAAACAGCATAGAGCTGTTCCCTAACCCAGTTGTGCATCAAGCGTGCTAGATATTTTTCTGCAAACTAAGAGCAACCACAATTAATGAAAATTGTGGAATTACAATCGTTTAATCTTGGAGGTTAGTTTTATTTTAAATCTTGAATTGGATTCAAGGTTTTTTTACACTAAATGCAAGAAGACATATGGCTGAAAGTCGTTGGATGTATTAAATAAAGGAAGAAAAAAAAAAAAAGTACGGAGTTTCTTTCAAACATGTTTAAGTAACCTAATGTTATGTACCTGTGAGATGGTTACTACCAAGAATTAAAACTTGAAGATTAGTTAAATTGTTCAACTCCTTCGGCACTGTCCCTGCGCAAGACAAAGCATATAAGAAGACATATAAGTGTAAAGTTCTTGACATCGATTATATTTAAAATGTATATTCATGATGTAGGGCATTTGTATTAGATATTAAGTAGATTTTTATTTATTTATAATGGAGTATTATTTTATATATAAAAGAATTGTTGACTATTCGAGGTCCATAGAGAAACCACACCGTTCACAGAGCATTCTCATTTCACTTACATTACTCCAATTGAAAAAAGATGGATACTACACTTACCTACTAAATTGTTGTACTGGAGATAGGCCCCCTCCAGATTTTCTTTCCAAAATGTTTTTGGTATTAGCCCACTGAAGTTGTTGTGAGACAAGTCAATAAATGTAAGCAGTGAACATTGATGCAAATCTGCTGGTAATGGACCGCTTAGCATGTTAGATGACAGTGTAATGACATATAGTTTCTGAAGATTAGGACACATGGTAGTTGGCAGATTGCCGTAGAGCTGATTATAATCCAAGGCCAAATTTTCCAAGGAGGAAACATTGGAGAAGATTTGAAAAGGAATTGAACCAGACAACTCATTTTGATCACATAATAAATTCTTCAAGTTGGTCAAGTTAGTGATGGAAGAGGGAATAGAGCCAGTAAAAGAGTTGTTGGTTAGATACAAGGACTCTAGTTGATTGAGTGAACCGACCCAAGACGGGAATTCTCCTGAAAGTGCATTTCGGCTTAAACTAAGCACTTTCAATCTTCTCAACTGAGCTAATTCACTTGGCAAATCTCCTTGGAACTTGTTTCCACTAAGATCCAGCGATGATAAGAAGGAAAGATTGCCCAATTGCGGTACTATGGTTCCAGTTAGACCCATGTTTGATATATTTAAGGATTTCACCCGATAATGACGTACGGCACAAGAGACTCCAATCCAGTCACAGACTGATGATGATGATCCATTACTTGCAGACCAGTTCTTAGTCAAGATTTGGTTAGGATCATGACTGATTCGAGCTTTCAGGAAAAGAAGAGCATCTTGATCGCTTATAATATTGCTATGTTCAGAGGTGTCCATTGCTGCTGCTGAAGCCAAAAAGCAAATTATTATTATAAAAGAAATAGTGTAGCAGTAACATAGAAAACTACTTCCTTCCACTTCCATGATGAGTAAGTACAAAGTAGTAATAACCAGTACGTACGTACGTACTGACGGAGGTTTACTTGGTAAATGGCATGGCCACTATATATTTATTTAGCGAGAAAAATTAGTGTGAAGGACGACGATGATTATTTCTTATTTCATCTCACACACACTAGGAGTGTGTAGGTGTAGGTGTGATCGAGTTGGATTATATATATATAGTTTTTTGTCCGTAAGGACAAAATTATCATAAAAAGGGGATAGAAGGACATCAGTAATTTAATAAGGACAAAAGTAACATTTATGAAGAACATATATGAAGTAACATATGTGAGATAAAGTAATATGAAGTAACAATTGTGAAATATAAAGTAACATTAACACACGAAGAACATTTTTAAAGTAACATTTGTGATTTTTGTCCTTTATAATCATGAAAATGTTACTTTTGTCCTTGCAGACCCATTTATCAAATTTTTTGTCCTTATGGCCCCTTCCCCCTATATATATATATAGATAAATTGTGCATATTTCGTCGTCCAATTTGTCTGTTTCCCCCTTTTTTTTTTCCACCCCCTCTCTGTTTCCTTATTTTCCCATTCCCCCCTCAATTTTCTCTCCCTCTCGTTTGCTCCTCCCCTGTTCTTATCTTCCTTTGTCGTTTCCCCCCTTTTTTTCCCAAAACATTATTTCATGCCGTCTCGTTGCGTGTCTTTTGGGAAGACGGAAACGACGTCGTCTACTCCCTATGCCAACGCAGTCGTAGGTCCGGCACGTGGCCGCTCTATGTCGGCGTAGGTTTTACTTCTATTGCTATATTTCTTATGCCGCCGATCGTAGTTGAGCGAAGAGGATCAATGTAATGGAAGTGATAAGAATTTTGAAATATTGTTCATTTACTAAGTTTATTAAACAAATTGGAAAACTTTAAAGAGCTTATTCATAATAAATGTATATGCATCTACAACAGATGGTGGTGATGTACCTTCTTTTGTTTCATATGACTCGGATCGCAACAAATGACATATAATATGATGGATGCTTTCGAAGTGGACGATGTTCATACTAACCGTATTCACCACTCACCAAAAAAAAAAAAATTGGTTATGTTTCACGATCGCAATGGAATTAAGATGTCGAGTAATGCCTCCTCCATGCGTCAAGAATTCATACCCCAAGGATTCTTCTCGTATTAGATGTGGATCCTTTGGACAATCATACAACAAAATGTGCAGGTATAATATTTGCTGTTCAAGCATTACTCTCTAATATTTGTGAGTACGTCCTTGGATTTGGTCTGAAATTGTTAGGATTTCTTAGTTTCGACAGGAAACCATAATTTTTAGGGGTAAATGATCAATTTATTTTGTCTCCAGAAAAATCATTTTGCTCAACAATTGTTGTTAGTTGGTGGATAGTTCATGTTATTTTTATTAATTTGTTCCATTGCTGATTTTGCAGAACAATTGGCACGTGTTCTACAACAAAGATTAGAAGGAATGAATGGAAGCGTTGAATATTTTTTCTGCTACTCATTGAGAAGACTGCACTTTTCAAGCATTTGCGTTGTAAGTTATGTGTGTTTGACATTGATATACGATTTTCTGCTATTAAATTTGTACAAGATTCGATTGCTGATATACCTTGGTGGCCTTATTAATTGTCTACCCTAATTCCAACATTTATGCTATTAAAAACTCCTTCGAGAGGTACTATCTAACATTCTCTGCTGATTTCAAAAAATTTCCGTCGTTTTCTTTTCAAAAATTACTTGGAAATATATTAGAATCTTGGGTGATGTTCCTTAGACTTTTATTGAGCAGAACAATTATCAAGAAAGTAATGTCATGCAGGTTCTTCTGCAGCTGGAAATAAGGTACATTTCTGTCTTCCATTACCTTTTGGTCTCCTTTGTTTCATGATATTTGTAATTTTATCTTCAGCGTTTCATATTTATGCTTTAACCTTTCATCTACGCGTTTTTACCTTTTCACCCAGCTTTTTAGTACGAGTTTCTATTGGTCGAAGCATATCAAATCTTTCGGCTGTTTGACATGTGCTACCTTGAACTGAAAATGTAAGAAAGAGTTCATAGAAGAGGGGTTAAAATGCAAAGATGAAACATTGAGGATGAAAGTGCAAATTATGTGAAACAAAATGGACTAAAAGTAATTTTTTCCTTCTCGGTTTGAGTGTGTCGTAGCTTAACATTTGTTGAATGCTTCATGTTGTTTTGAGCTGTTCTCCATGTTATAATTGTTATTTGAATCTATATGCTCCATGTTAGTCATCTTAACACGTGCCTCATTGAACTGAAAACGTTAAACGAAGTTCATAAATGAGGGGTTGAAAAGCAAAGACAAAACATTGAGAAAACTTTGTTGCATCGTACAGCAATCGAACTCCACGCAATGAAGGAACATGTAATTACCCTCACAAAAAAGAACTTCATAAACAAATAACACTTACACACCTATTCCAATATTGTTGTGTTACTGCTAAATCACCAGGGATTTACCGAGCTTCTAGAAGAAACAGAGGAATGGTTGTGAGCGAAAGATAATTGCAGAAGTTAGGGCGCGAGAAGAACAAGTTTACGGACCAGATCACTCGATACACAAATTCGAAATGGTCTCTTAAAGAATTTGTAATAAACTATGTATGTATATAAGTACGGCTAGGGTTCGGGTACGGTTGCCTCCTTCAAAGACTCCTATAAAAAAAAATAAGCGAAGGAACATATATGTATGTTTGTAGTAGAACTTCGACATCTGTATGTGTGATAATATACAAACTATCGAAAAGATATCTGTCCTAACGGTATACACCGACTCATCCACTCCGTAAAAAAAGTCCTTGCACAACGAGATAAAATACACCATAGCAGAACTAACTACTTAAAACATACCAAACAACTACATTTATGGGCAACATTGTGCAGAGCACGTAAAACCACCACTAGTTATTGAATATGACTTCATGACTGGATATCTTATTCCACGCCAGCCATCAGTACTAACGATTACACACCACATCTTTTTCATGTTTGTTTCCTAACCTAATCACTCCCACACGGGCCAAAACGTTTTAAGGACAGAGTGTTGTACTCGACTCACTCAATATGTTTTATGTCCTATTTTTACTTCGTTGTTGTTGAATTTCTTGTTAAACAACTTGCTAGATTAACATTTTCCAGAACATATATACTTAAGACCTTTTTTTTTTGTATTATATTGATGTTCTATACATGCTTGCTGTTTTAATCCGAAAATAATACTACGATTTGTTCTTCCGCGAAAAGTTAATTTCGGATATCTTAAGATACACTCACGGTAGATATATTTTGCTATAAGTGAGAAATCAAAATCTTACTTGTCTAGTGATGAGCTAGACTATAATCTGACATGAAGACGTTCAAACCCCGTAAGGGGCAAAAAAAAAAAAAAAAAAAAAAAAAATTATATATATATATATATATATATATATATATATATATATATATACATACATATATCTTACTTGTCTATAGTGGTAATATTTGGAATTGGGATCCTCTCGCCGTGAAACCGCGTCTCGCCGTGACGTTAAACGGTGTCGTTTTTCCTCCAAACGACGCCGCCCAAGTGTATCCGGCCTTGCCCGCATTTAACCTAGGACCAAAACGACGCCATTTTGGCGTCAAATAACTCCGTTTTGGCGTCACGGCGGATTCGCCGTGAATGCCCTACGGCAAAGGATCCGACCTCTAATATTTGATACTTTGATATGTCGTTTAATCATTCTGTTATGTTGTAAATTTTGTCGTTTAGTACCGCTCTAATTGAATTTGGATTGCCTCGAGTGGCTTGGCCAATAAGCTAATAATAAAGATAAATACAAAATATAAAATACGACACGATAAATATAAATATATCTCTAATAGGCCCCCTCAAGCTCATGGGAGCGCAGCGGACATGAAGCTTGAAACTTTGAGGCGTTGATGGCGGTCGGAGACGTCTTCAAAGGAGACAATAACCGGGGGAAGAAGGGGATGTCGGAAGAATAAAATCATGGGACTCAATGGCGGGATATACCCTAAAGAAAAACGATGATCAACCTGTGTTAACAGGAGGGAGGGATATACCTTTGCAGATTATAAAATATTTTGGGATATACCCATGCAGAAAATAAAATTTGTAGGGATTTACCCTTGCGTAAAATAAAATCAACTCCGCGGTAACGGAGGGAGGGATATACCCTAGCGTAAATTTAAAAGTGTTGGGATATACCCAAAATAAAAACGATTGGAGGGTTGTACCCTAAAATTTAAAAGGGTGAAAGAAACGAGTCGAGCCGAATTTTGATCCCCTTGAAATTGGAACCGAAGACCCACGGCCGCCGCATATATATTTGCATAAATAATGCGGCTGAAAAATATTACCCTTATTTTTCTTTTTGCCCGGATTGGACGTGACCTATTGGAGGGCATAGGGCCCTATGGAGTCAAATTTGGGGTGCCGTTTGCTTTGGAAAAAAAAAAAAAAAGAAAAGAAAAAAAAAAAACCGCAAGCTGTTGCTCGAATTGGATGTGTAGATGAACGGAAAAGAGGCTGAGCGGAGACTTGGAGCAGCGGAGAAGTGGCGGCGCGGATTTTCCGGACCTGTGTCCGGCAATGGGCCACGCGGATTGGTGGTTGATGCCAACGAACGGCTGCAAAATCTGAGAGAGAGTTGGGGTGGGACCTGCGTCTGTGGTGTAACCGGAACTCATGGGGTGAGCAGCCGATTTGGAGTTGATGAAGCCGTTGTGGTGAGCAGCAAAGAGGCGGCGGCGGCGGCTAGGGTGCTCTTGGAGCCGTGTTTCCGTCGACTGGAAGAAAGCAAAAGGCAGCAGCGGGGAGGATGCCATGGATGCCGGGGAGTGAAGCTTGAAGAAGGAGCCAATAAGGGTTTTGGCTATGGCTCGTGAATGGCAGCAGGAAAAAAAAAAAAAAAAAAGTTTAGGACCGATGCGGCTCTGCTACCATGATAGAATTATAACATCATAATGCATTGTTATTGATTCATAGAATAGCTATTACAATATATAGGGTCTCGAGTGGCTTGGCCAATAAGCTAATAATAAAGATAAATACAAAATATAAAATACGACACGATAAATATAAATATATCTCTAATAACTAGGACATGTCTTAGCCAGGTAAAGGACTTGGTCAGAATGATGTGGACCATGAGCCGAATTGTGGAGGTTCGAATCTCATAAATGGACGAGTTTTTTCGCTTTCTTGGTAAAGGTAGCCCACGACTCGAGTCACTAGATTATATGATTAACCTCTCTCACTCATCCCATACAACAGGGAGAGTGAAAACCCTTAAGGTTAGGGTTTAACCTTTTTTTAAAATAATTTATGCAACATGCTTGTTGATCGGTTCACACCTATCAGGAACTGCATTGTCCCGATCTTTGGGAAAAGAAAAGAAATAATATTTTGGATAGAACATGGAAGGAGAATGTTTGTGAAATTTGATTTGCTTGTATACAGGGATACTCTTGTCCTTAGATTTGTATACTTTCTGAAACCATACATATGGTTTCCCTTGACAGTTCTGTCAATGATTGAAGTGTGGTACCCTACGGGTGTTGTACTTTTTTGAATGCAACCCCTCGTTACACAACGTTAGTTTCTATGTATTTATTTATTAGAAGAAAGTTATGCCACACATTCATGCTTCAATTTGCTAATATAGTAAATTGCTATTGAATGTGCTTTACGGGACAAGTAAGTAAATGTTTGTTGAGCCATGGTACTTGGTATGTCATATGTGCATATGATTGTGCCACTTACCAATAATAGTGTTTTAATGTGTTGAAAGTGTATGACTATTCAATCGGTAACCAATTATTCAACTTTTTCGGAATATTTAATCGGCGCTTGTCGGTCCGAAAAAAAATGTTGTTTTGGAAATATCTGTTGTGTTCCAATATTTTAATTAACTATGCTGATCTTATGTGTAATATACAAATGTAAGAGTAAACAATGCTTAAATAACTACGGCGGTACATCTTATTGATGTAAAGGTGTAAAAGGCACTTGTCTTCGGTGGTAGCGAATGCAATAATGTAGGGGTTATCCCCGGGAATGGTTTACAGACACTGGTCTAAGTTATCTCTACTTTATGTGAAAGTGATATGGAACCACCGGATTTGATGTACAAGAATATCTCGTGATTTTAAAGTTGTGCAAAAGGAAATGTTAAAAGAGTATATAGTTAATTTCATCGATGATAGCATAACATACCGTTATGTTTGTCTCGCCGAAAAGGAAAGATAAGGCGTTGAAGTTTAGAATCAATTTGGCAAACGAATTAATACAAGTCGTAGTGGTCGAGGTGGAGAGTAAGATGCATGGTTTAATGAGTTTTGTTCGGTACCAACATCATTCATTAATCCATTGCACCATACACACCTCAATTGAATAAAGTGGTGTTGCTAAAGCGCAAGAACACCGAAAGAAATGTCGAGTGTCATGTTGATCGCCCGAGTTTATCCCGAATCGTGGGGGTGACAATCCCCTAAGAAATTGTAATTCTCAACGGAATAAAAATCAAGGAATAGTGGAAAGGCTGCAAGCCTACTTACAAATTCCTGGAAATGTGGGCATGCTTGGCAAAGGTTTAAATACTTAAGCCCAATCATGTCATGATAAGGGTCTGAAACAAAAGATTGCATATTCTTTGGATATGTAAATTACAATAGTGTCCGACGCTTTTGGTGCACAAGTCAAACATTCTTGGTCGACATTAAAGGTTGATCATTAAGTCGAGGAATTTTGTGTAACTTGAAGAGATCTTTCATTGCAAAGACAATGAGAAAGAATGTTCTTGTTCCAACAAGCAAACATATAATACCGCCGATGTAAACCCTCGGAATACCGAGGAGTTAAGATGCGAAGAAGAGGGCTAGACATTTTGGTGTGTCGTTAAACCACCAAAAATAAACACCTCCAACCTCTATAACGAGTATAGTGAAAGCGAGGATCGAATCCTCGGGGAACGGATGATTATTTCTTTCGTAACAAAAATAGAAAAATCCAATTTGTGGTGAATTAACTAAAAGTGCAATAACTAAAATAAACAGTTCTAATAATCAAGAAAGTGTGAAATCAAGTAGTGACAAAAATCAGTAATAGGAAGGCTCCAGCTGAAGTTGATTATTTCCACCTCGATTTACTCGACTGATCATAGATGCAAAAATACTCATTAATTTATTAATAAATCAGTTACAGTTACCGACACGCGCCAAGTAACCAGCCTCTTCTAAATTCGATAATTAAGACATGGTCACTAATTATACTCTAACCGAAAGACACTCCTAGACATGGTCATAAGAGTTTGGTGTTCCAAAGAAAGATTAATATTTAAGAGACCCGATTCCGAATATTAACACACACGCGGGTTAATTTTAATCCGATTATTCACCTTCGTGGTAGCGGATTAACCAAATTTGCGAACAAGTACAATCATACCACTCGTCACCTTATTAAAACTAATAAGCAATTACGGACTTATCGTTTCAATTGACAATCGATTAATTAGTTTTATCAATTACCCCGCGTAAATAATTAACCCAACTAATAATCAAAAAGAAATTATAGCAAAAGATGAACAAATACTAATAAATCAATGAGGAAGAAACACAATTTGATCTCACAGTCAATTACATCGAGGTTTCAATAATTCTTCAACTGGAATAAAAGAAATTAGAAACTAACCATTGTTGTAGCAATCACAAAATAATTCATATAATAAAATGGTGGTTTGATCACAATGGAGGAAAATAAAAAGCGGCAGCTTCGATTCTGTAGACGTCCGTACCCTAGCTGCTGATTTTCACTGTTTATATTAAGCCAAAGTATATAGTCTTGCTCCTATTCACGCCACTTTTTCTTTCCTTTTTGACTTTCTGTTGGTGGGTCCCCAAAGTTTCTAAGAATATTAGAAATAAAATAAAATACCCCACCAATCAAAAATAATAGAGACCAGCCAATAGGAATTAAGAAGTCTCCTCCAATCATAAATTGTCTTCACTTAAAATATTCGTCCATTGCATTTCATCACTTGCAAATTTTCAGCTTCACACTAGGACAATGGTATGATCATACCATTTTCAGAATCTTCTTCCAACACTTCAAGATCATCAAAACGTGAAACATCTCTCTTATCTTCTAGCGATAACATCATCCTTCGGCTACTCCTCTCTTTCACGCATTCCACGACACAAAACACTCCTCTAAGTCATTATCATTATCAATCCCGCAAAACAACACCAAACACCCCGGAAAAGCGCATATCTCCCTAGAAATGACATCGAAAAAGCGATTAAATCCCAACAAAAAATGTTCCTATCACATTTACATCATTTGGTCTAGATTTCCTCACTTATAAGGTTGAGGATGATCTAAGGACATATGTTGAGACTATGTCTAGTCAAGAAGCTCCATTCTGGAAAGAGACTATTAACAATGAAATAGAACCATCTTGCAAAATCACATTTGGTAGTTGGTTGATCTTCCAAATGGAGATAAACCACTTGGATGTAAGTGGATTTTAAGAAGTTGAAAACTGATGGATTTATCGATAAATACAAGGGCATTTGGTATAGTGGATATTATTCACTATTGGTAGTGGATATTATTCACTATTGGTAGTGGTGCGTGTCCCGGAAATCCTCAAAGCAAACATGAATAGCTCGATTTACTATGAAATCGAGTTTATGGCATTGGATAAAGCCGGATAAGAAGAAGAATGTATATTCCGTGTTGGCCAAAGCTAAATCCTCTTATCAGTATACATTGTGATAGTATGTCGGCTATAGGACGCGCACAAACTTGTATGTATAATGGTAAGTCTAGACATATACGTCATAGACACAATACCATTGAATAATTGATCTCTAATGATTTGATTTCCTCGATTATACAGAGTTAAAGGAGAATCTTACGGATCCGCTTATTAAAGGGGTTTAGCTAGAGATCGGGCGTCAATTTTTCGACAAGCGGAATGTGACTGAAGCCTATTACACATGTTCCCTTATAATGGCAACCCAACCAAAGTGACTGGAGATCCAACATAATGGTTCAAAATGTTAGGAAATCAACTAGTTTAATGCAGCGAAATTTAAAATTTGATTTCTGATCCTAAGACCGACTTCGTTTTATACAATAAACACGTTAAGTAGTTGACGGTGATTACCTTGCTTGATCTAATAGATCGACGCTTTGACCGTCAATGGAGAGTAGTAGTGCGTGCGAGCCGTCCACGTGTCCGGCCTCTATCGATATCCACACAAGCACCTCGCCGGAATCCTCCTTGGATTGCTACTAGAAAATCCGGTTGCTAGACCGGCCTTTTCTCTCTCTAAATCCCTCTCTAAGAAGCTCTCGCTTTATTTTGTAAATTAGAACTCTTCTCATTGTGATGTACAAAAGAGCTAGCCAACCCCTTTCTTATATTGGGAGAGTGGCACCCCAAATGTCCCCAATTTGATCGTGAGAAGCTTCCTAGTAGATTAATGAGAAAGAAAACATTTTACTAGGAAAACAAGGAAAACAAATATTCTAGATTTATCTCATTTAATATTCAATATCTTATATTAAATATATTTCTTTTTTGAATCAGATATCTTAGATTAAATATATTTCCAAGATTTATATTGACAATATATTATATTGAATATATCTTTATCATATTAGCATAAATATATTTTTCCGTAAATTTATTAATATCCAATATTAATATATGATAACATTATTAATTAAATTGCACAATCCAAGTGTATCTTATATACTTGCAATCTGCGCCTCATGTGCCATAAATTGTCATCCGGAATATTCTTTAATTAATCAATATAATTAATACCTTGTATTTAATTTATTCAAAATAAATAAATACCATCATATTAATTTAATCACTATAACATTTTATAGTCGAGATAAACTTTCCTTATTTGGGCATCACTATAACCGCATTTTAATCCTGCTAGATGTTCTTGTGTGTGTGACCCGATAGGCTTCCGAATATGTTGGCCATAGACATAAAGTTAAAATTACGAAAATGTCCTTCATACCTAATGATCACGGAATAGCGTCTAGCAACACACCGTGACCCCCAATCATTGGAAGAGTCAAAAGCAATGACTACTACCTTTCATGTGAAACAGTTACCGTGTAAATAGAATCCAATCGCAGTAATAATATCCATACGATCGTATCTCGAGTGTCAATACATCAATGATCGTATCTTATAATTTGGATATCATGCACTCTTAGAATAACTCATTTACTCCCACTTTGCAAAGATTCACGAGATCTAGACATTTCTTGTAAGAAGGCCATTTCGGATATTTACTCTTAATCATAGGATATGCGATTTCCGGACAAACAAACATGTATCCTACACATGCTTCAATATCATACCCGAGCACTACCGCATGATCGCCCTATGGCTACGGAAAACCTCAATAGAGTCAAAGCATGACACTCCACACCGTGATGCCATGAAGACTCCGGTCTTAGGATACACAACTGCCACATACTGTGACACATAATGTAAGTGGCCTAGTCTAACGTATACATTCTCTAATACACATCCACGTACAGTCCAAGTCTCTCTACACTTAGATAGACAAGATCTATCCCTATCTTCAATAAGATATATGACATCCAACACATGCTAGTCTAATCATACAATCAATGTCCCGTTTGACAAGACACACGGCTAGAGACATTTAAGTATCAAACTTATTAAAGTGAATAGAGATCTCATCCACCATAATCGCATCATGGTTTCTCTATCACGGTTTAATAGTAAGGACGTTACTATATATATATTCAATAACATGAAGATTAACAAGATATATAATAACAGAAGTGCTTTTATTAATCAAAATAAAGTTATTACATGAACTAAACAGACTGTAAATGACCCGACCCGGTCGGATCTGGTCCAACCCGAGTGGGTTTAGGACACTATTTCAACAATCTCCCACTTTGCCTAAAGCCAATCCCATAGCCTTAGCCCATGCATGTGAACATGTATCTCATGCTTTGCTCATTATGCTTCATCTTCTTGGTGCTCAAGAAAGCTTTGCAGTTTCTCCTCCAATGACCAGTTTGGCCACAACGGAAGCAAGCATCCTTGGATTTGTCTTTGGCTATCTTTGGCTGCGGCTTAGGAGCCTCATGTGCCTTCTTGGTCTTATTTTGGGCCTTTTTCTTGCCCTTCGAAGAAGTCACGAACAACACTTTCTTACCCTTGTCAACAGTGCCTTCAGCAGTTTTGAGCATGTTCAATAACTCCATGAGGGAGCAATCAATCTTTTTCATGTGATGGTTTATATCAATCTTTTTCATGTGATGGTTCATATCGACTTTCTTCCCATCCACCCGCAATCACCAACGTCAAGGAACCGAGGCTCATTGATGTGAAAGGGAAACTCACTCCGATACAAGAATGTACCGTGGTCCAAAATGAGTAAGTAACCAACACGTATTCATTATATAAAATCAACTTAACCTATAAAACTAACATATAAAAGGCAAAATGTGCGATTGAAACCTCTCATGCTTACTCTATGGGGAGACTTTGTGGAACACCAAGGATCAGAGTTGCTAGCTGCAAAGAATGACATGCCAATTATACTATGCAAAGGGCTCAGAGCCACTTCTTTCTCAGGTACAACCAATTAACTACTAACATCCAAACTACATACCTAATGACAGAAACAAGTTAAAAACAATAGATGTAACTATCATGCAGGATTGTCTCTCTCCACAATTCCTTTCTCATTTGTCGGATAGAGCCAAGCATCCCGTAAGTACCGTGTCTTCGAGCATGGTAAGCATTGTCCATTCACATTTTCACCCCCCCCCTCTCCAGCTTCACAAATACCTCCCTCACTCACATATTCGCTTAAGTTAGTTAAATACTCAGCATACAACAACTAAACTTCGCACTAATTTCTACCATTTTCCCCATTAGACATTCTCTTACATTAACAGGCTGGACAATCACCTTAACAAAGTAAGTAAAATTGCAAACATACCGCCTCGCAATTACCTGGAGACAACTGTGGAAAACCACTAAACACTTCGGTTAACACAACTTTCGCACATATTTCCCGACTCTCAGGTAAAAAAAAAAATACTGTCCCCAAACTTTGTGCACATAATTTCTGTTGTTATGTTCCCAATCACTACTTCTTCTATTGAACTGCTTTATCAATGTCTTTTACGAATACTATGTCATCCACTTATTGTTACTGCATAATTTCTCTTCCACAAAACAACTTAAGCTAGAATACATGTTATTTATCTTGCATCCTTTGCCTGTTACCTAGGTTTTATACTGCATTCAAATAACATTTCCTCACACTTAATGAAAACCTAGGTTTCTACAAGGAATAATTAATTCAAAACTCAGTACTTTAGTCAGCATTTTT
This sequence comes from Gentiana straminea, assembly GCA_036785695.1. Classification (NCBI taxonomy): domain Eukaryota; kingdom Viridiplantae; phylum Streptophyta; class Magnoliopsida; order Gentianales; family Gentianaceae; genus Gentiana; species Gentiana straminea. The sequence continues at coordinate 2,220,783 of JAVUPR010000448.1, read as the reverse complement.
CCCATATCATCCCTACCTCGTTTACTTTTGCTATCTTGACAGTATTAATTTCTAAACTTGAACAAAGTTGCTCACTCCACGCTCACTATGAACATCAACGACTTCCACCAAAAACTGGCATACACAAAGTGCCCAAAATGCCACCAAACGCAAAAAGCACATCCTGAGGAGACTTTCACCTGCCATACCTGCAAAGAAAATCAGATCGCAACCGCTCAGTAAGTAATAACCATTAACATTCACAAACAAGAAAAAAAAATTTTAATTCACTCATCATTCTCCTAATAATAACTGTCTTGCAACAGTTGCAAGGTCGTAGTAGAACTCACCGATGAATCTCGCACAATCACAGCAACTTTGTTCGACGAAAGTGCTGAGAAACTGCTCAACCGCAAACCAGAACAAATCCACATCATGGACAGCCAGGTAACATAACAAAAACTGTCAAATTCCTGCTTCCATGACTTAACAACTACATCAACACTGACAAAAAAACCAATTATGTATCCATAGGCAATGGCTCAAAGACCTACAAAGAAATAAACAAAGAACCGAAAGGCACCGAAATCATAGCTCGATAAAAGCAAACCGAAAAAAATTCACCGACAAAGTGACGCGTTACACAATCCAAGAATGGATGGAAAAGAAACCTTGTAAGCCGGCACCATAAAAAAGCAACGAAACAGTAAAGAAACTTATCAACCTTTATCGCCTAATAGATCGCCATTCAATATCTACAAACACAAATTACCTACTAATCCTCTAAATCCAGCTTGCCTAGGTGAACCAAATGCGAGCCAAAAGCACAAAGAAATTTCGCCAAAGAACCTACAACCGAAGCACGACCATCACTACCCAACCCAACCACCAAGATGGAAAGCAACACAATAGGCACAAGCAACACCATTCACACCACCGACAAGAACACAAAGATCGACACAACCTCCAGCCCCATGAAAAAACTTAAGCTCAAGTCCCCTGAAATAAACCAATCAACAACTACTAACTATTTTGGTCATATTTTGTTGTAACTGTCAAGAACATGACTTCCCTCTAACAATGCAAGTCTTGATATGCTCCTAAACATTGCGGTAACAACCCCGGGAAAAAAATTGTAACTATTTTGCTAAAACTTTGTAACTATTTTGATGCAACTTTGTAACTACGTAACTCTTTAACAATGTGTATGTCTGTTCGCAAAAATAAGGATTGCATTATCGCTATTACAAACATTTACGTACCGAGCAAGAATAATACCAAACTAACAAGATTCCCTACCCCTTCAAATGACAATGAATTAACACACTTTAGTATCACACACATTTCTAACAAACACAACAAACCTAAACAAGGGCAAAAACGTGCAACGCACGTAACCGAAATCTAGTATATATATAAATTGTGCATATTTCGTCGTCCAATTTGTCTGTTTCCCCCTTTTTTTTTCCACCCCCTCTCTCGTTTCCTTATTTTCCCATTCCCCCTCAATTTTCTCTCCCTCTCGTTTATGCCTCCCCTGTTCTTATCTTCCTTTGTCGTTTTCCCCCTTTTTTTCCCAAAACATTATTTCATACTGTCTGTTGCTGTGTCTTTTGGGAAGACGGAAACGACGTCGTCTACTCCCTATGCCAACGCAGGTCGTAGGTCTGGCACGTGGCCGCTCTATGTCGGTAGTAAGTTTTACTTCTATTGCTATATTTCTTATGCCGCTGATCGTAGTTGAGCGAAGAGGATCAATGTAATGTAAGTGATAAGAATTTTGAAATATTGTTCATTTACTAAGTTTATTAAACAAATTGGAAAACTTTCTTTCATAATAAATGTATATGCATCTACAACAGATGGTGGTGATGTACCTTCTTTTGTTTCATATGACTCGCATCAACAACAAATGACATAATATGATGGATGCTTTCGAAGTGGACGATGTTCAGACTAACCATATTCACCACTCACCAAAAAGAAATGGTTATGTTTCACAATCTGCAGTGGAATTAAGATGTCGAGTAATGCCTCCTTCATGCGTCAAGAATTCATACCCCAAGGATTCTTCTGTATTAGATGTGGATCCTTTGGACACTCATACAAAAAATGTGCGGTATATATAATATTTGTTGTTCAAGCATTACTCTCTAATATTCGTGTAGGTATATATAACAATTATGAAGAACTTGTTAAAGGGATTTTGGATTATCAAGAAAGTAATGACACTTGCAGGTTCTTCTGCAGCTGGAAATAAGGTACATTTTTGTCTTCAATTACCTTTTGGTCTCCTTTGTTTCACGATATTTGTAATTTTATCTTCAGCGTTTCATATTTATGCTTTAACCTTTCATCTACGCGTTTTTATCTTTTCAGTCCAGCTTTTAGTACGAGTTTCTATTGGTTGAAGCATATCAAATATTTCGGCTGTTTGACATGTGCTACCTTGAACTGAAAATGTAAGAAAGAGTTCATAGAAGAGGGGTTAAAATGCAAAGATGAAACATTGAGGATGAAAGTGCAAATTCGTGAAACAAAATGGACTAAAAGTAACTTTTTCCTTCTCGTTTGAGTGTGTTGTAGCTTAACATTTGTTGAATGCTTCATGTTGTTTTGAGCTGTTCTCCATGTTATAATTGTTATTTGAATCTATATGCTCCATGTTAGTCATCTTAACACGTGCCTCATTGAACTGAAAACGTTAAACGAAGTTCATAAATGAGGGGTTGAAAAGCAAAGACAAAACATTGAGAAAACTTTGTTGCATCGTACAGCAATCGAACTCCACGCAATGAAGGAACATGTAATTACCCTCACAAAAAAGAACTTCATAAACAAATAACACTTACACACCTATTCCAATATTGTTGTGTTACTGCTAAATCACCAGGGATTTACTGAGCTTCTAGAAGAAACAGAGGAATGGTTGCGAGCGAAAGATAATTGCAGAAGTTAGGGCGCAGAAGAACAAGTTTACTGACCAGATCACTCGATACACAGTTCAGAAATGGTCTCTTAAAGGTATTTGTAATAAACTATGTATGCAAATAAGTACGGCTAGGGTTCAGATACAGTTGCCTCCTTCAGCACTCCTATAAAAAAAAATAAGCGAAGGAACATCTATGTATGTTTGTAGTAGAACTTCGACATCTGAATGTGTGATTATATACAAACTATCGAAAAGATATCTGTCCTAACAGTATACACTGACTCATCCACTCCGTAAAAAAAACCCTTGCACAACGAGATAACATACACCGTAGCAGAACTAACTACTTAAAACATACCGAACAACTACATTTATAGGCAACATTGTGCAGAGCACGTAAAACCACCACTAGTTATTGAATATGACTTCATGACTGGATATCTTATTCCACGCCAACCATCAGTACTAACGATTACACACCACATCTTTTTCATGTTTGTTTCCTAACCTAATCACTCCCACACGGGCCAAAACGTTTTAAGGACAGAGTGTTGTACTCGACTCAGTCAATATGTTTTCTGTCCTATTTTTACTTCGTTGTTGTTGAATTTCTTGTTAAACAACTTGCTAGATTAACATTTTCCAGAACATATATACTTAAGACCTTTTTTTTTGTATTATATTGATGTTCTATACATGCTTGCTGTTTTAATCCGAAAATAATACTATGATTTGTTCTTCCGCGAAAAGTTAATTTCGGATATCTTAAGATACACTCACGGTAGATATATTTTGCTATAAGTGAGAAATCGAAATCTTACTTTTCAAATACAGTGATGAGCCTACACTATAATCTGACATGAAGACGTTCAAAACCCGTAAGGGGAAAAAAAAAAAAAAAAAAAAAAATCTTACTTGTCTATAGTGGTAATATTTGATACTTTGATATGTCGTTTAATCATTCTGTTGTGTTGTAAATTATGTCGTTTAGTACCGCTCTAATTGAATTTGGATTGCCAACAAGTTGCTCTGCCTGTTCTTTGAATTGGATAATAAAGGTATGATGGCTAATCGTTTGGATCAAATTATAAAAAATAAAAAAAGGGGATCGAGGGAAAATGACAAAAAAAATTACAAAATAAATAAATAGGACATTTTTAGTTGCAAAAAGGACGAATTTTTTTGATAAGTGAGCGCGCGTACATCGGGTTTACATTACAATCCACCTGCTTGTTTTTTTTTTCAAACACCCGTAAATTTTGATTTATAACTCCGATCATCGAAATTTTTTCACCAAAATTCATATGTTTTTTTGGCTCTTTAATTTGAGCCCAAATACGATACCCTTCTGACGTATATTTTGAAAGCCGAAAAAAAATATTTGCATTAACCGGAGCGTTTTTCCTATAAACAACCGTAACTTTAGATTTAGAACACCGCTCATCAAAATTGTTTCACCAAAGTTCATATTATTTTTTATCTTCATTTTGAGACCTCATTTCATACCTTTTCGACGTAGTATTTGAAAGCCGAATTTTATCGCAGCGTTTACACTAACACATAACACAGTAACAGTAACAGTAACACGTTTTATTAACAGACAAAATATCACCATTAACATTGCGTAATACAACAATCTATCAAAAAAATGGTGGATATCGTAATGAAACAATCTTTCAAAGCATTATGGAGATGCAACTCCCGGGGAATCAAGAGAATAAAAGCCTAACACTATTGAATATAATCAAAAAGCATATCAGGGGAACTAAAACATTTTTCAAGTTGTTGAAGACCAAAGCTGTATGTTTTACCATCTATAGATATTTATCCTTCAAACCCGCACCACATCAAACTTCATGAAAGATGTATGAAACAGAAAATGCATTAAATAGCAGCAGCTCGGCCTCATCAATAGAGAATATAGGCTCCTCCATTTTTCTAAAGACAAAAAAAAACACCAACATTACCTCACCATTTGAATCAACAACCTTCAATCACCTAGGCCAAAACCACACCACAACAAATAATGGAATGCAATGAAACATTAAAACAGATAAAGACACCATATGCCTGCAATGTCAATAACACATTTTACGAAGAATACACAACGATATTAACAAGAATACGGTAACACCTTATCATCACAGGTAACACAACCAATTCTATTTTCCTCTTCAACTTTTCAAAACACTTTTCAGTACTAATAACCATAGAAAACAAATATACATTGCATTTCTTATCCATTAATGACTGAAATATCATCATTAGTATGCTTCCCAATGTAAGGGAGGGGGTTTGAAGCACACTACAACCGATTCTTTTCTGAAAAAAAAACATTGCAACATTGCATCTTTCTGTATATTTGAACAAGGTAGAAGAAGGCAACAACATTAAGTCAATAAAAGTATTTGAAGTTTTTTAGGCCTGAAACACTTTGTTTTCTGCTCCAAAATCTGATTTTCATCCTTATTCTTGGCGTATATATGGCTGAAAATCTCATAACACATAGTCATATTAACAGTAACACAGTAACACCCCCAAAACTAGTGTATTAGAAAGCTTAGTGATATGAACCAAGTGAACAACACAATCAATTTTCTTTAAAATATCATAGATGCATCCTTAAACCAACCCTTAAACTGTGGGATCACCAATATTATCAACCACAACAGACTTACCATTATTTGTGTTCTCAACAGAACTATTAGTTTAAGCTCCATGGTTATCAAAAGAGTTGACAATGGTAGTTTCAATATCTACCATGGCAGTTTCAATACCTGCCTTGGGATTCCCCTCAACCCCAATTGCCCGAGGAACGGTCACAAACTCAATACGTGAATTTCCACAATTTCCAGGCTCAATATGTGAAATTTTAGAATTTATAACACTTGAAATGTCCAAAACAGAAACATTAAAAGTGTTATTTACCTTTGAATTAGTCAAAATTGTACACATAGCAGACTCTGAATTGTAATTTCCACTAGCAGCAGCCCCTGTACAAACTCGAATTTGTTTTGAAAGTGCCATTTTTGAAGCTTCATAGTCTGACAATGCCCGTTTGAAACAACTACGCCATTTGAATAACAGGAAGAAAATATACTTGTTATGATGCAATCTTGAAGATCTGGGGAAGATGGGTTCATCGAAAATAATTCTTCGAGACTTTGGACAAACAACAACGCCATTTGAATCATCACCATAGAAATTAATGCACAACTTATGTTATGAATGGTGACAGAGTTGTTTAGAGTTTTGAAACTAAAGGAAATGGATTTAGCTATGGTGGAGCAAACGCAACAACGAACTGTCCCTTGTTGTTGAATGTTACCGATAATTGACAGCGCTGACGTTGTCGGAGCAAACGGAAAGCAAAAAGTACCGGCGGAATCCACTGGGATCAAGTAAGAGCTGCTCGATTGTTAGATTCTTAAGCTCAATATCAACTTAATTAATCATTCGTTTAGATTGACCTGATCTGAGCATAAATTCGAAGAAATACTAAATCAACTTCAATTTTTTTTTTTTGATTCAAATACAAATAAGTCATGAGTATAGTTAACTATTTGATTAGGTTGACAAGAGCTTGAAATCAAAAAATACTAATTCGAATCTAATTTTAAAAGCTTCACGAGTAGCCCCACTTGAAAATGAGGAAAATTCATTGTTTTCGTTCTTCATCATCAGCAATCATTCAGATTTAAGGATCCATGGTTCTCAAAACAAACAATTTATCCAAAAATAAATCGATTAAACAGCAAGTATTTTCATAGCTTTTCACACAAATCAATTCCCAGGCTTAATAACAGTCAATCACTCGATCAAGGAAATTAAATGGAAAAATAAAAAATGAAACAACAGAGTATAGATCAAAAGCAGCTCTGATTCGATTTAAACAAAAAAAAGGGAAATAAAAATGCTACCTGAGAACGGAAAGGGAGAGAAATCATTGAAACTATCAGCAGCAGGTTTCCTAGGTCGCCGATCAGAATCCACAGCTCGTTCATCGTCGTAATACACTGCCCAATCTATCACAATTCAAGAAAGATAAGAAACAACTCAAATGGAAATTAACCGGAAGAGAAGAACAGCTATGGTGGGTGCGCTATGTTAGGGGTAATTCAGTCCGAAGGAAATTTTTTATCCTTAAATCAACAAAAAGAAATAAAAATGAGTGTTGATTAAAATTTATTTAAAGGACGAAAAATGGATTAAAACCTAATATTGACTAATAAAAATTTAGTGTGTGTACGTATGCTTTTATTTTGAATAATCCTGATGGTTTCCATTCAGTAAATTAATTTGTTTTTTTTTATATGGGTGCCCTTTAGCCTTATATGCCTTTCGAAATTTTGGCTGTAACTGGGATCGAGACTTATTGCTATAGAACTGGCTTCGGCGATTCCGATTCTAATGATTTGAGTTAATTTCATTGTATGTTGAAGATTAGTTAAATATGGCGAAGAAAAGGAAGGAAGCATATGTGTCTAATAATTGCTCAAATTAATTTTAGTAATTATTGAGTTGTTTGAATAAAAAATATAGTTTTAAATTCCAGTGACCGCACAAGATTAAAATTTTGAATTAAAAATGTATTTTTACGGTCCGATAACCTTACTGGAAAAACTTCATGGATCCGTTCCTGCATGTGTATGTATCCCACTAAATTTCATGTGTACGTTTGCTCCTCTATTTTGTCGAATCAATAATTCATGCAACATGTCACCAGGACATGGCTTAGTGGTAAAGGGCTTGGGTGCTGTAGTGATCTGACAGGTGGACCATGAGCTGAATTGTGGAGGTTCGAATCTCATAAATGGACGAGTTTTTTCAGTTTCTTAGTAGAGGCAGCCCATGACTCTGAGTCACTAGGTTAAATGATTAACCTCTCCACTCATTCCATACAACAGGGGGAGTGAAGACCCTTAAGGTTAGGGTTTAACCTTTTTTTTAAAATAATTCATGCAACATGCTTGTTGACCGGTTCACACCTATCAGGAACTGCATTGTCCCGATCTTTGGGAAAAGAAAAGAAATAATAAAAAAAATTAAAGAATATTTTGGATAGAACATGGAAGGAGAATGTTTGTGAAATTTGATTTGCTTGTATACAGGGATACTCTTGTCCTTAGATTTGTATACTTTCTGAAACCATACATATGGTTTCACTTGACAGTTCTGTCAATGATTGAAGTGTGGTTACCCTACGGGTGTTGTGCTTTTTTGAATGCAACCCCTCGTTACACAACGTTAGTTTCCATGTATTTATTTATTAGAAGAAATTTATGCCACACATTCATGCATCAATTTGCTAATTTAGTAAATTGCATTTGAATGTGCTTTACAGGACAAGTAAGTAAATGTTTGTTGAGCCATAGTACTTGGTATGTCATATGTGCATATGATTGTGCCACTTACCAATAATAGTGTTTTAATGTGTTGAAAGTGTATGACTAGATATTCAATCGGTAACCAATTATTCAACTTTTTCGGAATATTTAATCGGCGCTTGTCGGTCCGAAAAAAATGTTTTGGAAATAGCTGTTGTGTTCCAATATTTTAATTAACTATGTAATATTCCGATTTTCGGGAAAGGGCAGACGTGTCATTTTGCGAAAACGAAATATTGGGTTCGGTTCCTTTTATTCGGAGTTTAAGTATTTGTTAAATTATATATGTATATTTCGAAATATATATATGTATATAGTTAAGGAAGATAATAAGATCTTTATCCTTTTTTTGGGATTTATCTTATTATAAAGGAAGATAATAAGATCTTTATCCTTTTTTTTGGGATTTATCTTATTATAAAGGAAGATAATAAGATCTCTATCTTTTTTTTGGGATTTTCTATTTAAGGAGAATAAATCCCCACAATTCTTATAACCTATTAGAAATCGATTTTTCTCCACCTCCATATACTCTCTCGCGTGTGTGAGCCAAAAATTAGGGCCGAGAGTTTTTCAATCGGTCGTTAAAGCAATTCTTGACGGTTTTCGGATCGTAGTAGAGCGCCGGAATCGTTGTGAAGAAGGCAACGTTTTGATTGCGAAAGTTGAAGCTTTGATAAGAGAAAGATCGGTTTTAGCCGTCTTGTTTCTCGAGTTTTTCGTTGGAATAAGCTTGCTAAAGGTAAGCGACTCTTCCTACAATCTAATTGTGGTTTAGAGTAGAATAGATCATGTTTTGGATGCATATTGCATCAAGTTTTAAGCTTAGATGATGTTTAAGGATTAAGTTTTGTTTTGGATCTTAAAAGACATGTTTTCTACTTTTTTTTCTCGCTATAATTCATGTGCAAGATGTTTAGATTCGAGTAGAGACCGTTAAGGGTTGGAAAACGAGGTTTTAGGGCTTTTTCTCGCGTAGGATGCGAACGCATTGGCTAGCAATGCGCACGCATTCCGATGCGGATTGCTTAGAATAAGTGCGGCGGGGATGCGCACGCATTCCGCAGTAATGCGCACGCATTGCCCCGCTTTCTATGTAATGTTGTTTTAAGCTATGTTTTGAATTTTAAACCTTAATTCATGATTAAATAACATTAATTGAATATGAACAAGCCCCGATTGAGTTTCGATTCGTTCGGTTAAAACACCGAATGTACTCTTAAAGGGAGTTGAAGTTCGATCCGTCGGAAGGGCATGAAAGGGCTTGTGCTTTGATGAACTAGGGTTCATCAATGTCTGTGTAATTGATAGGATGTGATGTCTAGTTGTCTAAGTGAGGGAGTAGAGTGATAAGGGAGTATTATTCGAAAACACTTAGGTGACTAGTTAATTCACATTAATAATTACATAAGTGTAGTAAAAGCTAAAACGTCATCTATTCTTGGTTAGGCACCGATTCAAATCGGCGATGTGATACGTTCATAAAAGGTGGACAACACTACGGCTCAAAAGGTGAAGGGTAGTGGAGGAAATCCATCGAACGTATATGCATACCGGGGAGATCCCGGGACTACCGGTGCTAATCACCGTAGTTGGCAAGTACATCTCGTGGTGGAATTTTCACCATGCATTGTGTCCTTGAGTAATGATGTAACAAAGATAAGCTAAGTTAGAAACGTATAGTCACGACGTGTCGATGGGCATGTAGTGAACCCTAGATCGAGTCGGTCTCAGTAAGGCAAATCTTTTAATAATAAACCTTAATCATATTGTAGCTTCTACTTCTTACTTTGTACATTGTACTTACCTCAAATGCATGTTTATTTATGTGTTTGGGGGAGAGAAGACGAACAGGTAAATGATGAGTTCGAGGAGAACTTTGATGACGACGTTTGAGGACGCCGGAGTTGAAGACTTTGATTAATTATTATTCATTTCTTTATTTATTTCCTAGATTTGGATTATTATTGGATTTTGTAGTTTACTTTTAGTACTTTGGAATTCGTACTTGTTTTGGGATTCGTTGGTTTTGTTTCGGATGTAATAACTTTACATTTCCTTCTCTAGTTCTTGAATTTCTATTCGAGATGTTTGAAAAAAATTACCCGAGTCTTTTTAGCTTCCGTTTGCTTTTATTTGATACGACGTAGTAGAGGCTTACGTGTAATATTATTTATTTAATATTATGCGTGCCGAACGTTTCGATTTCCGGATAAGGACTCGGTGTCCGGGAACGGGGCGTTACAGTTGGTATCAGAGGGAAGCGTCTTTTAGGCTTTCTTTCTATTAAGATAAGTTCTCTTTAGACCTCTTAGTAACGATTTGGTTTTCGTTGATCATCGAATGGTGTTCACGAGAACCGGAGCGGGTGCGTGCTTCGGGAGTACGTCGAGAGAGTCCCGCGCCGCCAGTTAGAGGCGGTTTCGTGAGGCGTAATCCTTCACCTCACCCGAGCCCCACTCCACCCCCTCATACCGCAACCCCTACACCACGATCTCGGCGGAGTTTGTCACCGCGACCTCATCGGGAGCAACACCCACAATGGCATGTGGGAAGTTCGGTTCGGTTTTCCTTGGTAAGTGACGTTCCGGTGGGTTTAGTACCGCCACCGCAAGTCACCCTCCACCAAGGTACAACTACATCTATGGAGAACCGGGAGAAGCACCTATACGAGTCACCGTAGTGGGAGACATTCCACCGCCTCTACGTACCCCCGGCAAAGAACTAGTATCTATCCCCCAGGCGAGCTGAGCTACCCTTCTCCACCGGTGTTTTCTCATCGGCGGCATCGGACCTTTTACCCTCCTCCAAAGTGGGTCATACTCCCCGACCTACTTGTACCACCTCCACCCCGTTTTGACCATCAACAAGGTCTTGGTTACCCACCCTACGGTTTACATCAACCCCGCCAACGACAAGAGATACCTTTTGAATACCCTCCAGCTTATCCACAAGCCCCACCGCTTAGACCGGCACCCGAGCAAGCACCACCGATTGATCGGTATACGAGATTAAGGAGGAACAAAGTTCAAGACTTCTTTGGGAATGTCGAGCATTCGAAGGCCGAAGAGTGGATAAGGAGTTTTGAGAAGGCATGTAGGAACATACATGTCCCCGAGACCGAGATGGCACGGTTGGCGGTTAGTTTCCTTTTGGGTGCAAATTTGAAGCATGGATAGATGCTATACGGAGCGGTAATGGTAAAGTGACGGATTGGGAAAGCTTTAAGGCAATGTTCTATAATGAGTATTTTCCAAACGAATGCGGCGGACATGGCAAGTCAATTTCTAAAGCATAAGCAAGGTAATTACATGACAAGATCACAATACACCAACAAGTTTAACGAATTGGGAAGATTCTACCCCGAGTTGATGAAGGTAGAAGAGAGGAAGATGGCCCTATACAAGGAAGGGTTATCGTATCGATACGATCCGGCATGTTGGGTTTCACGGCCAAGAACATGGCCGAGTTGTTGAATAAGGCCTTAGAGGTTGAGACATTCGGGAAGAAGGCCACCGTTGTTATCGGGAGCAAGAGGAATTTTGGAACAAGCCGGGGCAATAGCCGGGGAGCACCCCAACAAAATTTCAAGAAGACAACGGCCCCTACAACGAGTAAGCCACCCACCGGAGCACCTTTATGCTCTAAGTGCAACGGGAATCACTCGGTGAGTGTAAGGCTAATACGGGGAGGTCGCTACTACTGTGGAGATTTAGGACATTTTGCCAAGATGTGTCCCACGAAGGGGAGTTCGAATATTCCGAAGCAAGGAAGTGGGAAAGGCGGCCCAAGTCGCCCAGTTCGAGTCTTTGCAGTGGATGCTGAGATAGCAGAACCGGACGATAATGTTATTTCGGTACCTTTTTGTTTAATTTAATTTATTTGAGTACTTTTATAGCACGATTTAAATCATGTTGTATTTGTATTTAAATAAATGAATTTACATCCTAGGTACAATAATATTAGACAACTTAGCAGTTACGGCGTTGTTTGATACGGGAGCGTCTAATACTTTTGTGTCAACTAAGATAGCTAAGAAGCTTAACTTGCCAATGGAACCTTTAAGAAATACTTTGGAGATAACAACACCTTTAGGGAAGGTGACTAAGGTAACCAAGTTGATACCCCGATAGAGGTTCGAGTTGGAAAGTATTGTTGCAAGAGTGACTTTACGGTTTTGGACTTTTCGATTTTGATGTGATTCTTGGAATAGATTGGCTATCCGAGAATTTCGTCCACTTGGATTGTAGAGAAAAGAGAGTGACCTTTAAGATACCGGGAAAATCGAGATAAGACTTATCAAGGTAACATTTACAAGCCTAGTAAGAAGCGTCACCCTATAATTTCGGCGGTTAAGGCTATAAGGGCTTGTCGAAAGGTTGTGAAGGCTACTTGTTGTACGCGAGTTGATGTGGAGCAGTAAAACCTAAGTTAGAGGAGACCCCGTAGTCAAGGAATACCCCGAAGTGTTTCCGGAAGAGTTACCGGGAAACATGCCGGATAGAGAGATAGAATTCGAGATCAAGTTGATGCCGGGAGCGGCACACCGGTTGCTAAGGCACCCTATAGAATGGCACCGGCTGAATTGAAGGAGTTGAAAGCACAGCTCAAGGATATGCTTGAGAGGAATATAATTCAGCCTAGTACTTCGCCTTGGGAGCCCCGGTGTTGTTTGTTAAGAAGAAAGATGGTAGCATGAGGATGTGCATAGACTATCGAGCGTTGAATAATCGACCATCAAGAATAAATACCCTTTGCCGAGGATTGATGATTTGTTTAACCGGTTGCAAGGCAAGAGAGTGTTTTCTAAGATTGATCTTAGATCGGGATACCACCAGCTTGAAGATCAAGGTAGCGAGATATACCAAAGACGACTTTCGGTACGAGGTATGGACATTATGAGTTCTTAGTTATGCCTTTTGGACTCACTAATGCCCCATCCGCATTTATGGATTTAATGCGGCGTGTTTTCATGCCATACTTGGATAAGTTTGTGATAGTGTTCATAGATGACATCCTTGTATACTCTAAGGATGAGAAGGAACATGAAGAACACTTAAGGATAGTGCTTGGATACATTAAAGGAGAACCGAGTTGTATGCCAAGTTCTCGAAGTGCGACTTTTGGTTGAATCAAGTGAGTTTCTTGGGTCATGTCATTTCGGAGATGGCATTAAGGTTGATCCCGCGAAGATTGAAGCGGTTGAGAAGTGGTCCGGACCGACTACCGTTTCGAGAGGTTAGAAGTTTTCTCGGTTTGGTGGCTATTATAGGAAGTTTGTACAAGACTTCTCAAAGATAGCTACACCACTTACCCGGCTCACTCAAAAGGATGTGAAGTTCGAGTGGACCGGTGAGTGTGAAGATGCTTTTCGGACGTTGAAAAAGAGGTTGACTACGGCCCGGTTTGGCGGTTCCGGAGATCTTTGATAATTATGATGTCTACACGGATGCTTCGGGACAAGGTTTAGGTTGTGTGTTGATGCGGGGAGGGAAGGTAATTGCTTATGCATCCCGACAGTTGAAGGTGCATGAGAAGAATTACCCAACACATGACTTAGAGTTGGCAGCAGTAGTGTTTGCCCTAAAGACTTGGAGGCACTACCTGTATGGAGTTAAGGCCAGGATCTTCACCAATCACAAGAGTTTGAAGTATTTCTTTACCCAAGAAAATCTGAATATGAGACAAAGGAGATGGCTGGAGTTCGTAAAGGATTATGACTTGGAGATTCAGTATCATCCGGGTAAAGCAAATGTAGTGGCTGATGCCTTGAGCAGAAAACCGGTGTTTGCGGTATCGAGTGTTGAAGAGGTGCAGAAAGGTTAGATGGGTTGAGAATCCGAAGCTTTGATCGGATTGAAGACCGACGGTTTATGGCACCATTGTTAGCAAGGTCCGAGTTGATGGATGACATTCGGGAAAAGCAAGATGAAGACCCGGTGTTGGTTGACTTGAAGCGAGTTGCAAGGGAAAAGCCTACGGTTGGATATGTGTTAGATAAGAATGGCAATCTTTGGTACCGGGATCGTTTGTGTGTGCCTAAGGTTGGTGATTTAAGACAGAGAGTCATGGAAGAGGCACATAGGATTGCTTTCGCAGCTTCATCCAGGAGCTACCAAAATGTACGAGACTTGAAGGAAAGGTTTGGGTGGCCCTCGATGAAACCGGAGATAGCCAAGTTCGTTGCGAGTGTGATACTTGCCGAAGGTTAAAGCGGAACATAGAAGACCGGGAGGAATGCTTAAGCCATTGGATATCCCGTAATGGAAGTGGGATAAGATCACTATGGACTTTATCACCGGTTTACCTAAGACGAGAGGCGGTAATGATGCGATTTGGGTGATTGTGGATAGATTGACCAAATCCGCTCATTTCTTACCATATAAGGTCGATATGCCCTTGAAGAAAATGACGACACTATACTTGGATAATATAGTGAAGTTACACGGAGTACCTATCTCGATAGTTTCGGATCGTGATTCGAGGTTCGTCGATCGGTTTTGGAAAAGTTTACAAGCAACTTTTGGAACCAAGTTGGATTTGAGTACGGCCTTTCATCCTCGGACGGATGGACAATGAGAGAACCATCCAAACACTTGAAGATATGTTGAGAGCTTGTGTGTTGGAAGTAGGTGGATCATGGGATGATTACCTACCGGTAGCGGAGTTTGCTTACAACAACGGTTATCATGCAAGTATTGGCATGCCACCGTTTGAAGCATTATATGGAAGAAGATGTAGAACACCGCCGTTTTGGGATGAAGTCGGGGAAAGACAAATCACCGGGCCGAATTGGTTGAGCAAGCTAAAGAAAGGGTTCGGTGGTCAAGAAGAATCGAAGGCGGCTCAAGATAGACAAGAGTTGGGCGGATGTTAGAAGGAGACCTCTTGAGTTTGAAGTTGGTGAAAGAGTTTACCTACGAGCTTCACCAATGAAGGGAGTGAAACGTTTTGGACAAAAAGGAAAGCTAAGCCCTAGGTACGTTGGACCTTTTGAGATTCTAGAAAGAATTGGACCTTTGGCTTACGGACTCAAGTTACCGAATCCATGTCGAGAGTCCACAACGTGTTTCATGTCTCAATGTTAAAGAAGTGTTTGACCAAGACGGATATTGAGACTACGTTGATCCGGAGGGTCTCCGGGATAATCTTTCGTACGATGAGACACCGACCGAATTTTGGACCGGAAGGAAAAGATGATTAAGAGACGGTTGATTCCTTTAGTTCGGTGCAATGGAGCAATCATTCACCGGATGAAGCTACTTGGGAAGTTGAGGACGATATGATCGGCGAGTTCCCGCATTTTATGGACTTACCGGGTATGTTTTAAGTTTCGAGGACGAAACTCCTTTAAGGGGGAAGAATGTAATATTCCGATTTTCGGGAAAGGGCAGACGTGTCATTTTGCGAAAACGAAATATTGGGTTCGGTTCCTTTTATTCGGAGTTTAAGTATTTGTTAAATTATATATGTATATTTCGAAATATATATATGTATATAGTTAAGGAAGATAATACGATCTTTATCCTTTTTTTGGGATTTATCTTATTATAAAGGAAGATAATAAGATCTTTATCCTTTTTTTTGGGATTTATCTTATTATAAAGGAAGATAATAAGATCTCTATCTTTTTTTTGGGATTTTCTATTTAAGGAGAATAAATCCCCACAATTCTTATAACCTATTAGAAATCGATTTTTCTCCACCTCCATATACTCTCTGCGTGTGTGAGCCAAAAATTAGGGCCGAGAGTTTTTCAATCGGTCGTTAAAGCAATTCTTGACGGTTTTCGGATCGAGTAGAGCGCCGGAATCGTTGTGAAGAAGGCAACGTTTTGATTGCGAAAAGTTGAAGCTTTGATAAGAGAAAGATCGGTTTTAGGCTCTTTCTTTCTACGAGTTTTGTCTTTGTTGGAATAAGCTTGCTAAAGGTAAGCGACTCTTCCTACAATCTAATTGTGGTTTAGAGTAGAATAGATCATGTTTTGGATGCATATTGCATCAAGTTTTAAGCTTAGATGATGTTTAAGGATTAAGTTTTGTTTTGGATCTTAAAAGACATGTTTTCTACTTGTTTTTACGCTATAATTCATGTGCAAGATGTTTAGATTCGAGTAGAGACCGTTAAGGGTTGGAAAACAGGTTTTAGGGCTTTTTCTCGCGTAGGATGCGAACGCATTGGCTAGCAATGCGCACGCATTCCCGATGCGAGATTGCTTAGAATAAGTGCGGCGGGGATGCGCACGCATTCCGAGTAATGCGCACGCATTGCCCCGCTTTCTATGTAATGTTGTTTTAAGCTATGTTTTGAATTTTAAACCTTAATTCATGATTAAATAACATTAATTGAATATGAACAAGCCCCGATTGAGTTTCTGATTCGTTCAGTTAAAACACCGAATGTACTCTTAAAGGGAGTTGAAGTTCGGATCCATCGGAAGGGCATGAAAGGGCTTGTGCTTTGATGAACTAGGGTTCATCAATGTCTGTGTAATTGATAGGATGTGATGTCTAGTTGTCTAAGTGAGGGAGTAGAGCTGATAAGGGAGTATTATTCTGAAAACACTTAGGTGACTAGTTAATTCACATTAATAATTACATAAGTGTAGTAAAAGCTAAAACGTCATCTATTCTTGGTTAGGCACTGATTCAAATCGGCGATGTGATACGTTCATAAAAGGTGGACAACACTACTGGCTCAAAAGGTCAAGGGTAGTGGAGGAAATCCATCGAACGTATATGCATACCGGGGAGATCCCGGGACTACCGGTGCTAATCACCGTAGTTGGCAAGTACATCTCGTGGTGGAATTTTCACCATGCATTGTGTCCTTGAGTAATGATGTAACAAAGATAAGCTAAGTTAGAAACGTATAGTCACGACGTGTCGATGGGCATGTAGTGAACCCTAGATCGAGTCGGTCTCAGTAAGGCAAATCTTTTAATAATAAACCTTAATCATATTGTAGCTTCTACTTCTTACTTTGTACATTGTACTTACCTCAAATGCATGTTTATTTATGTGTTTGGGGGAGAGAAGACGAACGAGGTAAATGATGAGTTCGAGGAGAACTTTGATGACGACGTTTGAGGACGCCGGAGTTGAAGACTTTGATTAATTATTATTCATTTCTTTATTTATTTCCTAGATTTGGATTATTATTGGATTTTGTAGTTTACTTTTAGTACTTTGGAATTCGTCTTGTTTTGGGATTCGTTGGTTTTGTTTCGGATGTAATAACTTTACATTTCCTTCTCTAGTTCTTGAATTTCTATTCGAGATGTTTGAAAAAAATTACCCGAGTCTTTTTAGCTTCCGTTTGCTTTTATTTGATACGACGTAGTAGAGGCTTACGTGTAATATTATTTATTTAATATTATGCGTGCCGAACGTTTCGATTTCCGGATAAGGACTCGGTGTCCGGGAACGGGGCGTTACAAACTATGCTGATCTTATGTGTAATATACAAATGTAAGAGTAAACAATGTTTAAATAACTACGGCGGTACATCTTATTGATGTAAAGGTGTAAAAGGCACTTGTCTTCCGTGGTAGCGAATGCAATAATGTAGGGGTTATCCCCGGGAATGGTTTACAGACACCGGTCTAAGTTATCTCTACTTTATGTGAAAGTGATATGGAACCACTGGATTTGATGCACGGTAATATCTGTGTTTTTAAAGATGTGCAAAAGGAAATGTTAAATGAGTATATAGTTACTTTCATCGATGATAGCACAACATACTGTTATGTTTGTCTGTTGAAAAGCAAAGATGAGGCGTTGAAGTTGAGAATCAATTTGGCAAACGAATTAATACAAGTCGTAGTGGTCTTGGTGGAGAGTAAGATGCATGGTTTAATGAGTTTTGTTCTGGTACCAACATCATTCATTAATCCATTGCACCATACACACCTCAATCGAATAGTGGTGTTGCTAAAGAGCAAGAACACCGAAAGTGTCGAGTGTCATGTTGATCAGTTCGAGTTTATCCCGAACTGTGGGGGTGACAATCCCCTAAGAAATTGTAATTCTCAACGGAATAAAATCAAGGAATAGTGGAAAGGCTGCAAGCCTACTTACAAATGTGGGCATGCTTGCCAAAGGTTTAAATACCTACGCCCAATCATGTCATGATAAGGGCTTGAAACAAAAGATTGCATATTCTTTGGATATGTAAATTACAATAGTGTCTGACAGTTTTTGGTGCACAAGTCAAACATTCTTGGTCGACATTAAAGGGTGATCATTAAGTCGAGGAATGTTGTGTAACTTGAAGAGATCTTTCTTTCATTGCAAAGACAATGAGAAAAAATGTTCTTGTTCCAACAAGCAAACATATAATACTGCTGATGTAAACCCTCGGAATACTAAGGAGTTAAGATGCGGTAAGAGGGCTGGCGGGTCGTCAAACCACCAAAGATAAATCACCTACAACCTCTATAGCTAGTATAGTAGAAGTAGGGGTCGAACCCACAAGGAACGGTGGATTTATTTCTCCTAAAATTTGTAAAACAAAAGATATTTGGGTTTTTGACTAAACTCCTAAAAAGAAAAGTAAAATAAATGAAGAAAAGTTCCAGTCAATTAATCGTTTCTCCCTCAATTCCTACGATTGATCATCGATTCAAGGATGACTCGCTAAATTATCAATAAATTGGTTATAGTCACCGACAACCGCCAAATGACCAATCTCTCCTAAATTCGATAATCAAGACACGGTAATTAATTATTCTCTAACCGGAAAACACCCCTAGACACGGTCATAGGTGTTTGGAATCCCGGAAGCATTAAGGCTTGAGAGACCCAATTCAAGGTATTAATCCAACCGGACTAATTTTAACCTAGATTATCTATTTCCACAACAGGGAATCCTACGGGCTACGAACCGGCAGGTAATGTGTTGTTTACCACTAAAAACCCAATCTTTTATGGCAACCGCCTAAGATAGATTTTGGTGCTAGATCAAAATAACCGTTTAATCATCGCGCGCCAACAATTAAACGAATAATTCTAATCCTATATAAAATCAGAAAACAGACAAATACTAACAATCAAACGAGGTGAAAAACGTTTAGATCTCACAACCACATGAAATCGAGGGTTGAACAATTAATTAACTGGAAATAAAACCTAACTATTCATAATAAATAAAAATAAAGCAAAACAAAATAAAAACAAAGAAATATTATTACATGGAATAAAATTGCCGGCGAAATGCTACGTCCAGCTTTTATCGTCCATGTCTCCCTCTCTGTTCCATCCGAACTATTACCTTTTCTTTCTTATTCACCAACCTAATAAATATAATAATAATGTCTAATAATAATCACCTCCCTGCTCACGGTTCACGTGAGAAATTGCCATGGGCCAAGCCCAATTATTTCCTAATTTGTTGAAAAGTATTTTGTAATAATAATAATAATATTAATATTGATCCAATGTGACTCAAAAGCGTAATCAACGGTTGGCTTTATAGGCATTGTCCTCTCTTAAACATCTCGAGTCCCGACAGAGGCGAAAACTGAAATTCACGATTTTTATGACGCCATTTTTCTCCGATCTTCCAAAAGACTTTCAAAACCGCTCTATATGTCCGAAAATATCCCATCACCTCTCACGAACTCTTAAAACCTGAAAATCAACCAACACATACCCGAAAAAGAGCATCTCCCGACAAAATAGATATAAAAGAGGCACATAAGACACCACAAAATACAGTCTTATCACTCCCCCACACTTAGATTATTGATTGTCCTCAAGCAATGCACTCTCAATCCCAAAAATAAGAAAAGAAAAAATGCATGATCCTAAACCTATATGAATGATCTAAAACTATATGAATGCAAAGCAACAAAAGAATTTCAATAATGACGTCCGTCCAACCTTTTCATCAACCTCGTATTTCATAATGCAAATCGAATGATAACAAAGCAAGGCACAACACACACTAGTATTCATACGACTCACTATAACATCACTCGATCATAAACTTTAAAGGGGCAAAATGAAAGAGTCCTAACTTGTCCTCACGGGTAAACTCTCATTATACTGCATAGGGACAATTCACACACTCTCAAAAATCAACACACAACCAAAGCATTACCATAGGTTTGCATATCCATCAAATCTCCACCACTACGCAATCAAAATCCAATGCACAAATCATGAGGTCTTTCACAGGGTTGTAACGGGGCTAGGGACTGAAAATAAGGTAGGGAAAAGGGAATATACGGGGCTAAATTGTCAAAGAGAATGCATGAATAACCATACCAATAATCACAGAGTCACCAAAAATGATTCCAACTCAAACGGACAACATGGCTACATCACATCTCATAACTCAGAATAGAAGTGCAAACAATATTTTCCAAAGAAGCTTGCAAAAAATGCTCGAAAACAAGCTACTTCTTCGATATATAAAACACTCCATTGTAATCTCATTTTTTTTATGATTTTTTTTTATATTTATTTCTTCAACAATTCACCTTTCTTTCTTTTTTTCTTCTAGATCTTGCAATACACTTTATACATAACCTCGAGCCATAATTCTCTAGATATTCACTTCTAGGTACTTCTCCAAGATTTCATGCAACTATTTATACAATCTCATGACAATAGGGTCAACAAAAGAGGGGATATCGTAAGAAAAAAAGGCCGTTGGTTTAATTTCTGGAGTTCAATCAAAGAAAGGGTCTAGGCTAGGCGGGGCTCACTTAGGGGTATTAAATATGGGAAGGCCAAAAAAGTGGGTTTAGAAGGGGTTAAATCCTTGGTGCCTCAATCATTTAAGTGCAATGAACCTGAAAGAAAATGTGGGACGAAATGTACGTCAATGCAAATTCTAGAATGACATTGGAAGTGTGGATACAACTCAAAGGAAAGTAATGAGCGAGTGCGCTCTTTGGCTAGGTGAAATCCTCACTTTTAAGTGGCTTTTTGTTAGGGCTCAATGATTTTGCCTCCAAAGTTCATAAACAAGTGAGCTAAGGTGAGTGTGTATCAATGATCGGGGTCAATCAGGTTATAATATACTTGACCATCATAAACCAATACTAGCAAGAGGACTAGGCCCATCGTAGTATAGCTATAGTGAATCAAGGTCGATCCCACAGGGAACCAATTGTGGATCATCTTATATACAAACAATTAATTAAACATGTCAAGGACATAGAGGCGGTCAACGACCAACAAAAGACAAGAAAGGTAAAGACACGACTCGACACAACGTAATTAACCTCCCCAATTATAGTCTTTATCGTTTGGACCTAGATAATTTATATAATAAACTGAACTTATTAACTGTCAATCCGTTTGTATCTATCTTAGATTGGCTACGGGAGTCATCCTCTTAAACTTGACTTAGCACCGGTTAGGTTACTAGATCACTGTGCTACATTACGTGACTTCACCTTTTGGGTATCCATCTCATATAACTTGCACGCTTACGACACTAAGGATGCCGATATTAATCGTACACCTCGTCTAGGCAACATTCCTATGGTTAGGCGTACTTCATAAACGATCGCATCAGTCTCTGTCCTATTAACAATTACCTGCACGGTCTCATGTTAATCTACGATTTACGTATAACTAGGTGAGCTCAATTCCCAAATACAAAACCTACCTAGATCTCGCTGAAAGTCCCGGAAGATCATTCATGAGCCAACCTAGGAGCCCTATATTGGTATTTCCTAATCATACGCTAATTAAAACAGACGAGCAACGTAGCCGTAGCCATACCTATTGAGATGATAAATTCTATTGCGCTAACCTAACCATAAAGACGTGGCAGAAATAACTGATGAAACAGGGCTCGGTCGACCGAGTGTAAGGCCTCGGTCGACCGAATGACACCTTGCGGTCACCCGAACGATTTCAACTCCCAGATTACATCTCTGAACCTATCTCTCAGCGTTTCTCATACAATACGGATTAAATAGCAATTCGTCAAGCAATTATATAAACTAACATAGATACACGTTAATTAAGCAATACCGATTCATACATAGACACTAAGTAGAGGACGTAGGGTATGTGATCCTCATAGACAAGGTATCGCCACCTCCCTAACGTCATAGCCTAGATCTACATCATCTAGCTATGAATAATCAACTCAAACGATAAATCATAATTGGGGAGGATTAATTACGGAAAATAAAGAAGACAGAAAATATGAAGGCTTACATATTGGAGCCACTACATTGCTGAAAAACCTTCAATGTATTAATGCTACATTGTAATGTATGTATTTGATTGAAAGATTGATGTATAATATTGTTAATGACAAAGTGTTTATATAGAGGCCTCAGCCGACTTCAGAAAACCGACTTAAAATCGAAATCACTAAACCCTAACCGCCTTACTAACGTGCTGGACCTTCTGCTGGGCTTTTGGGTGGCTCGGTCGACCGAATAGGTGGGCTCGGTCGACCGAGTGATCATGCTCGGTTGACCGAGTGTCCTGTGCTTCTGGGCTTCTCTTTTCCTTCATACTGGGCTCTGCACTGTCTGAAATCTCTTTAATTCCTCCCCGAAGTCCGTCCATAATAACTCACTGCATATATTAAATAAAAACATAGTTTGTAATACCAAATAATGCAATAAATCATCGAAATGCAGAATAACGAATCGTAACTCGGGGTATATATAAATTAGGCATATTACGACTTATTATCCCTACATTAAAGCTCTTCTAAACTAGAATCGGGGATAAAGATCATAGAATAACGGGTACAATTTGACCGTCATCAACTACCCCCCACTTAGCCTTTGATCGTCCCGATCAAAGTATCAATAAGTTATTCCCCATATAATCATTTTCCAATGGTCAAATTATACTAACACAAGAAACTCGAATCAACTCATATTATTTATGCTCATAAGATATCCATTATTCATTACTCACTATGAATCGAAGTGATGTGTGCATGTGCATTAGTTTTATATAAATGTAGCAAGATTAGAGTTTATGCTAACTTCGAAATCTCAACCTACCAACATCAGCATTCCCACTTCTTAAGCCTCGCAATGGTTAAAGCCCTAGAACAATAAGCAAGAGCGTATCTATAGGGATTTTGGACTTGGAGACCGAGAACTACTCAAAGCCTCTTAAAAGTTGAATTTTTTTTTTCAATTCTGCATATTTTTTCAAATACTACTAATCTCAAGGAAGAAAGCTTTTTAAAGTATCTCCCTATCTTAGATCAAGCATAGCATCGAATATTACCACAAGCGCGAGGCTACTTTGGTAATGTTACTACAAGCCCAGTGTTTAACATTCTGCTAAAACACAGGTACGTCTCAAGCTTATTACCCCGCTTTTGTTGGCAAGAATATCAGAATACATCAACAGATAGATATTGATACTAAGTTTAAATAACCAATCATCTACGCAATGTACACATAAAATTCTACATTTTTATTATAAGCGCAATATTCATCGATTCATTTATTGAGTAATTGAATAATAAATAACTACTCGCAACATATAACATGAATATCATTAAGTTTACTAGAATTATATCGCAAAAGTATAAAGTGATCACGTACTTATGAAGCACGGTTCCTTCCTTATTAAATACATTATTCGGGAACTTCACAAAAGTAAATGTGATTCTATGTTTAAAAGTTTAAATTTTTCTCATTTATTATATTATTTGATATATATATATATATATATATATATATATATATATATATATATAGATCCTTATTCGAGCAAGCTAAGTGAGCTAAGTGACTCGTACCCCCCACTTAAACCATGCATTGTCCTCAATGTATAACAATAAAAAGCAAAAATAGGAACTTAGCTCTGGATAAGCGCGGGAGCGGAACAAGTCTTGTGAACATCGGAAAATTCGGAACAGACAGATACAGTGACCAATCGCAAGGAAAAAGTATAACCGCTGCAACATACATCTTAAACAACACTCGAAACTTGTTACAGGGTTAGTCCAGAAAACAGTAATAATCATATAAAAAGGGAATAAGTAGAAAGTGCCGAAGGAATTTTGTATCCCTTTTACGGTCCCAATTCGTATGATTATAATGAA
Source organism: Gentiana straminea (assembly GCA_036785695.1). Taxonomy (NCBI): domain Eukaryota; kingdom Viridiplantae; phylum Streptophyta; class Magnoliopsida; order Gentianales; family Gentianaceae; genus Gentiana; species Gentiana straminea. The sequence continues at coordinate 2,196,435 of JAVUPR010000448.1, read as the reverse complement.
ATGAAGCACAATTATCCAACACATTACATAGGAAAGAATTGAGGGAAATAGTAATACGACTAAAGACAGACTCTATATAACACGACTCGATATAAAGGAAAATATACTAAATAGAAAGAAAAATAAACAAGCAACTAACGATGGTAGTCTTCATCTATAACCTCCACCGCCTAAATATTCTTAAAACCGGGTGGAGAAGACAAAGATCAAAAAGCAGTACCCCATGTGGGAAAACACGAGGTTGACTGGAACAAAAAGGTATTCAATCCAGCATAAAAGAGAAACTCGGCAAGGTAAAACAGATTGAATGCGACCTAGAGGATAAAGATAAAATCAAACAGTTAGCGCAGAAAATTCTCGCTTGCATTGGATATCAAGAACTTAGGGAGATGTAGCTACTCCTCAAAATTACCAATAACCCAATGTATCACGTAAAAGTCATAACCGTCATCAACAAGGTCGGATCGGTGTGATAGTTTAGAACAAAACTCATCATCTAGAAATGCCGGAACAGGCGTAAAAAGTGTGAAATTTAAAACTTCCGGTAGAAAGATAAGTTGTACTTTGATCGAACCAAAAACGTTTAAAATCTAGCTAGTTGCAAGGCTACACTTACCCCAGCTAGGATCACGTAAAACCAAAATGGATTTTCACTTGGATCACCATTTTAAAAGGTTTTGGAAGTTGACCAAAATTGTTCTTGTTCGCACCAATCATTCTCTGTTACATTTTCAATAATTCTCAAACTCTCTTAATGCTTCCATCTTAAGGTTGATTGCCAAATTTCTTTTTCTTTAGCAATTTCTCGACTCTCCTACGGAACTCTAATTCACGTGGCCTATATTGAGTAAAAAAGTTTTGCACATCCTTAGCCCAATGGCCATCGGAACACGGCAAAATAAAAAACCTCAACATATTTCACGTTACTCTTATTTGACTCAAAGAAAACAAAACCTAAAATCCTAAAAAAGAAATCCTAAGGGTTTCAAAGAAGTAGTTCTGAGTTTAAAGTCCTCAGCTCGACTTTCCAAAAGTTATCCTTGTCAGTCATCCTTCACGGCTTGTCGGACATTACCCTCTGAGCACTATAAGAGGTGGGCTCGTCACTTTTGCGAATTAATACCCTTCCCTTGGTTGTGAGACCTAGAAAACGACATTTATCCATACCATTTATACAAATCTCTTACCTCGGCTCTCGTTTTAGGAATTAGTGAATTCTAAGAAGATTAGTCCTAGGGACCCATTTTAATCACGTCCTTTATAGTGCTGCCTCATTATGCTCTCTCAAAACTCAACGTCTTCTTTAGATTGCGAATGATTAAACTACACAATTTGTTGCTCCCATGGCCAGTAGAAGCAATCTCATGCATAGGACAATGAGATTTTAACAGAACTACGAGGAACTCTTTATTCACTGCTTCCTTTCAACGACTACATGTTTCCCTACACCCTCTAGATGAGATAGATTTGGGGCAAAACCTTCCACACTAATAATATTAATCTTATGAACCAACTCCGGGCTAAGATTCTTACTAAGATTCATGTATAGGCTAACTTATGCTCAAAAAACCAAAAGGTAGTAAAACATAAGCAAAAAAGGTAGTACCTTGCCTTCAACATTGTACCACGAAGAGTTTAAGCCATAAATTTTTTCGGAGCCATCTTTGTGCTTTAAAGGTATTGCTTCCATCGCTTTTCCCATCTTAGATTCGTAGCTCCACATGTTGCTGGGTTATTTTCTCAGCGCCCGTGAAAAATTATTGACTTGGATTATTGCTTCCCTGGTTTCTGCAAACAGAATAAAAACAAAACAGACCGTAGACTGATTTTAACATGGTTTCCCATGCGCTATCGTACCTACGGATTAAACATACGGGGATAAACAGACACGCGAAATTCCAGACTCGAAAAACACAAATCAGAAACCGTGTAAACAGAACAGAACAAGAACAAAACAAAAAAATTAAAAATTCTCGGTCGACCGAATAATTTTATTTTATTTATTTAATTTTTTTTTGTATTTTGTATCTGGAATTTTCAGACAGAGCAGACAACCAGAGGGACTCAAAAACAGACTCTAAAACAGAAAACTCGACATGAATAAAAAATTATTTATATATAAAATTGACCGTTGGTTCCCCGGCAACGGCGCCAAAAACTTGATCGGGGTCAATCAGGTTATAATATACTTGACCACCATAAACCAATTCTAGCAAGAGGACTAGGCCCATCGTAGTATAGCTATAGTGAATCAAGGTCGATCCCACAGGGAACCAATTGTGGATCATCTTATATACAAACAATTAATTAAACATGTCAAGGACATAGAGGCGGTCTACGACCAACATAAGACAAGAAAGGTAAAGACACGACTCGACACAACGTAATTAACCTCCCCAATTATAGTCTTTATCGTTTGGACCTAGATAATTTATATAATAAACTGAACTTATTAACTGTCAATCCGTTTGTATCTATCTTAGATTGGCTACGGGAGTCATCCTCTTAAACTTGACTTAGCACCGGTTAGGTTACTAGATCACTGTGCTACATTACGTGACTTCACCTTTTGGGTATCCATCTCATATAACTTGCACGCTTACGACACTAAGGATGTCGATATTAATCGTACACCTCGTCTAGGCAACATTCCTATGGTTAGGCGTACTTCCTAAACGATCGCATCAGTCTCTGTCCTATTAACAATTACCTGCACGGTCTCATGTTAATCTACGATTTACGTATAACTAGGTGAGCTCAATTCCCAAATACAAAACCTACCTAGATCTCGCTGAAAGTCCCGGAAGATCATTCATGAGCCAACCTAGGAGCCCTATATTGGTATTTCCTAATCATACGCTAATTAAAACAGACGAGCAACGTAGCCGTAGCCATACCTACTGAGATGATAAATTCTATTGCGCTAACCTAACCATAAAGACGTGGCAGAAATAACTGATGAAACAGGGCTCGGTCGACCGAGTGTAAGGCCTCGGTCGACCGAATGACACCTTTCGGTCACCCGAACGATTTCAACTCCCAGATTACATCTCTGAACCTATCTCTCAGCGTTTCTCATACAATACGGATTAAATAGCAATTCGTCAAGCAATTATATAAACTAACATAGATACACGTTAATTAAGCAATACCGATTCATACATAGACACTAAGTAGAGGACGTAGGGTATGTGATCCTCATAGACAAGGTATCGCCACCTCCCTAACGTCATAGCCTAGATCTACATCATCTAGCTATGAATAATCAACTCAAACGATAAATCATAATTGGGGGGGATTAATTACGGAAAATAAAGAAGACAGAAAATATGAAGGCTTACATATTGAAGCCACTACATTGCTGAAAAACCTTCAATGAATTAATGCTACATTGTAATGTATGTATTTGATTGAAAGATTGATGTCTAATATTGTTAATGACAAAGTGTTTATATAGAGGCCTCAGCCGACTTCAGAAAACCGACTTAAAATCGAAATCACTAAACCCTAACCGCCTTACTAACGTGCTGGACCTTATGTTGGGCTTTTGGGTGGCTCGGTCGACCGAATAGGTGGACTCGGTCGACCGAGTGATCATGCTCGGTTGACCGAGTGTCCTGTGCTTCTGGGCTTCTCTTTTCCTTCGTACTGGGCTCTGCACTGTCTGAAATCTCTTTAATTCCTCCCCGAAGTCCGTCCATAATAACTCACTGCATATATTAAATAAAAACATAGTTTGTAATACCAAATAATGCAATAAATCATCGAAATGCAGAATAACGAATCGTAACTCGGGGTATATATAAATTAGGCATATTACGACTTATTATCCCTACATTAAAGCTCTTCTAAACTAGAATCGGGGATAAAGATCATAGAATAACGGGTACAATTTGACCGTCATCAATCAACAAAAGTGTGTGCTTGCATTGATCAATTATCATTTGAATATTATTACTTCACACAAGATTTACATGAACAGGTTGGTAAAGTGTCATACTTTGCGTACTCGGTGCTATGAGGTCCTAAAATGTCCTAAAAATGCAATTCTAATATGCAAATGCATGAAAAGCTCCCCCACACTTAAATCATAAATTGTCCCCAATGTATGTTAAAAGTGGAAGGAAAAATGCAAAAGATGGAATGAGATGCAACTAACATGGTATGCATGATATGCAAAAAGTACTAATCTAAATATGAAAAGTAAAAATTAAATAAATTAAAATAAAATAAAATAATAAAAGGAATGAGAACACATTACAATTCGGACCTTGGGGCGATGAAAAATAAGCCTTGGACTTCATCGTGATTTCCGTATAGTCAATGGCATCCGGGGTGGTGCGGGAAAGAGCATAGGAATGATTCCGGACTCGCTTAGGGCGTTTGTGGATGAAGGAGAGAAAGGGTGGAAATGTGGGACGTGGTAGAAGTCGGGTGGGAGTGAAATTTGTGGTGGGAGAGGCATTTATTTAAAAGAAAATAAATAAAATTTTTGGTTTTTTTTTTTTTAAATAAGGAAAGGACGGGTGGGAGGGGGCTGAATTGATGAGGGGGGAAAAAGAAAAATAAAAGTTTTTTTTTATATATTTTTTAAATAAAAGAAATTAAGCTCCCCTAAATGATGTGATCACATCATTTATTTTTCTCTCACTGTTTTTCATCCATTTATTGTAGTAAAACTTTTTCGAATTCGATGTGATCACATCATTTATTTCTGCTCTCTGTTTCTTGGACAAAAAATGTTGAAAAACACACCTTAAAATCGATGTGATCACATCGTAATTATTTTACCCACGGTTTCTCGTTTTTTTTTTTAGACTGCACCCCTCCCGATTACCTTAGGATCCTGACTTCAAGGGAAAGTGAAAATTACCTTTCTTGAACAAGTCCTCCAAGCTTGTGCATCAACACATGAACTTCAAATAAACGCATCACATTTCTTCACGGAATTCAGCTCTTCACCTGCGAAACAAAACAGACAAAAGCCTCCACCAAACACGCAAATATCTCTCTTTTTCACTTATTCATTAGAAAAACAATACAAAATAAAATTAACAAATTTATTTTAATTGGGTTGCCTCCCAACAAGCGCTTTTCTTTAATGTCTTTGGCTAGACACACATACCTCAGCTATCCATTGTCAAATGGAATGGTTTTCCTTTCATGATTCTTCCTTGCATACTTAGTGAGTGAGCCATCCATCTCATCTTCAGGAAGAATCAGTTGTGCCTTGGCTCTCGGCACTTTTATGAAGTATCTTCCCAAGAAAATCTGAACCGGATTAGGAGCTTCCACATCCCAGTTCATTATGTAGTGGTCAAGGGGAAGACTACTTCTTCCTCGCTCGCTTGCACGTCTACAGTTACGTCAAAAACTATAGGCACCAATGGCTCCTCAATCGTGATTACCTCAGAGTGACTTTCTTCTTGGTCATCATCATTATTAATCTCTGGTGTCGGATCAATCTTAGGACAGTCGTCTTCATCGTCATACCATATAGGAGGAGAGGATGTTTTAAACTTTTGTTCTTTAAGACGATCCACTGCAGTTTTCAGCTCGCCAATTTGATTTTGCATATTCTGAACCCAGGCGACATGCTCGTCTCTGAACTGTGAAGCCTCTTGCACCAACTCTCTAAGTGGCATCATTTCAGTTTGGATTTTCTGCGAAGTCTCATGTACCAACTCTTGAAGCGGAATCATTGCGGTTTGGATTATATGTGCAATATTGGTAGAAAAAGTATTCTCAAGTTCTTCAAAAGTATTACCTGAATTCGAAATTGGCAATCTTTGTTCACTGGGCGGCTGGAAAGTAGAGGTGTAGCCCCAATTCTATTTGTGCGGCTGACTTGGATAAAATCTCTCCTCATACAGGTTGTTCACCCGGTATCCGTATTGATCATGGTTCACCATAGGACTTGTGTAGTTGTAATCTGACATGCTTGCAAACAAGTGAAACACAAAACAAAACAAAACTATATACAAAATTTCAAAAGAAATAAATCACTTAACACCATTCCCCGGCAACGGCGCCAAAATTTGGCGGGTCGTCAAACCACCAAAGATAAATCACCTACAACCTCTATAGCTAGTATAGTAGAAGTAAGGGTCGAACCCACAAGGAACGTTGGATTTATTTCTCCTAAAATTTGTAAAACAAAATATATTTGGGTTTTTGACTAAACTCCTAAAAAGAAAAGTAAAATAAATGAAGAAAAGTTCCAGTCAATTAATCGTTTATCCCTCAATTCCTACGATTGATCATCGATTCAAGGATGACTCGCTAAATTATTAATAAATTGGTTATAGTCACCGACAACCGCCAAGTGACCAATCTCTCCTAAATTCGATAATCAAGACACGGTAATTAATTATTCTCTAACCGGAAAACACCCCTAGACAAGGTCATAGGTGTTTGGAATCCCAGAAGCATTAAGGCTTGAGAGACCCAATTCAAGGTATTAATCCAACCGGACTAATTTTAACCTAGATTATCTATTTCCACAACAGGGAATCCTACGGGCTACGAACCGGCAGGTAATGTGTTGTTTACCACTAAAAACCCAATCTTTTATGGCAACCGCCTAAGATAGATTTTGGTGCTAGATCAAAATAACCGTTTAATTATCGCGCGCCAACAATTAAACGAATAATTCTAATCCTATATAAAATCAGAAAACAAACAAATACTAACAATCAAACGAGGTGAAAAACGTTTAGATCTCACAACCACATGAAATCGAGGGTTGAACAATTAATTAACTGGAAATAAAACCTAACTATTCATAATAAATAAAAACAAAGCAAAACAATATAAAAACAAAGAAATATTATTACATGGAATAAAATTGCCGGCGAAATGCTACGTCCAGCTTTTATCGTCCATGTCTCCCTCTCTGTTCCATCCGAACTATTACCTTTTCTTTCTTATTCACCAACCTAATAAATAAAATAATAATGTCTAATAATAATCACCTCCCTGCTCACGGTTCACGTGAGAAATTGCCATGGGCCAAGCCAATTATTTCCTAATTTGTTGAAAAGTATTTTGTAATAATAATAATAATATTAATATTGATCCAATGTGACTCAAAAGCGTAATCAACGGTTGGCTTTATAGGCATTGTCCTCTCTTCAACATCTCGAATCCCGACGGAGGCGAAAACTGAAATTCACGATTTTTATGACGCCATTTTTCTCCGATCTTCCACAAGGCTTTCAAAACCGCTCTATATGTCCGAAAATATCCCATCACCTCTCACGAACTCTTAAAACCTGAAAATCAACCAACACATACCCGAAAAAGAGCATCTCCCGACAAAATAGATATAAAAGAGGCACATAAGACACCACAAAATACAGTCTTATCACTCCCCCACACTTAGATTATTGCTTGTCCTCAAGCAATGCACTCTCAATCCCAAAAATAAGAAAAGAAAAAATGCATGATCCTAAACCTATATGAATGATCTAAAACTATATGAATGCAAAGCAACAAAAGAATTCCAATAATGACGTCCGTCCAACCTTTTCATCAACCTCGTATTTCATAATGCAAATCGAATGATAACAAAGCAAGGCACAACACACACTAGTATTCATACGACTCACTATAACATCACTCGATCATAAACTTTAAAGGGGGCAAAATGAAAGAGTCCTAACTTTTCCTCACGGGTAAACTCTCATTATACTGCATAGGGACAATACACACACTCTCAAAAATCAACACACAACCAAAGCATTACCATAGGTTTGCATATCCATCAAATCTCCACCACTACGCAATCAAAATCCAATGCACAAATCATGAGGTCTTGCACAAGGTTGTAACGGGGCTAGGGACTGAAAATAAGGTAGGGAAAAGGGAATATACGGGGCTAAATTGTCAAAGAGAATGCATGAATAACCATACCAATAATCACAGAGTCACCAAAAATGATTCCAACTCAAACGGACAACATGGCTACATCACATCTCATAACTCAGAATACAAGTGTAAACAATATTTTCCAAAGAAGCTTGCAAAAAATGCGCGAAAACAAGCTACTTCTTCGATATATAAAACACTCCATTGTAATCTCATTTTTTTTTTCAGATTTTTTTTTTTTTAAATTATTTATTTCTTCAACAATTCACCTTTCTTTCTTTTTTTCTTCTAGATCTTGCAATACACTTTATACATAACCTTGAGCCATAATTCTCTAGATATTCACTTCTAGGTACTTCTCCAAGATTTCATGCAACTATTCATACAATCTCATGACAATAGGGTCAACAAAAGAGGAGATATCGTAAGAAAAAAAGGCCGTTGGTTTAATTTCTGGAGTTCAATCAAAGAAAGGGTCCAGGCTAGGCGGGGCTCACTAAGGGGTATTAAATATGGGAAGGCCAAAAAAGTGGGTTTAGAAGGGGTTAAATCCTAGGTGCCTCAATCATTTAAGTGCAATGAACCCGAAAGAAAATGTGGTCTCGAAATGTACGTCAATGCAAATTCAGAATGACATTGGAAGTGTGGATACCACTCAAAGGAAAGTAATGAGCGAGTGCGCTCTTTGGCTAGGTGAAATCCTCACTTTTAAGTGGCTTTTTGTTAGGGCTCAATGATTTTGCCTCCAAAGTTCATAAACAAGTGAGCTAAGGTGAGTGTGTATCAACAAAAGTGTGTGCTTGCATTGATCAATTATCATTTGAATATTATTACTTCACACAAGATTTACATGAAAAGGTTGGTAAAGTGTCATACTTTGCGTACTCGGTGCTATAAGGTCCTAAAATGTCCTAAAAATGCAATTCTAATATGCAAATGCATGAAAAGCTCCCCCACACATAAATCATAAATTGTCCCCAATGTATGTTAAAAGTTGAAGGAAGAATGCAAAAGATGGAATGAGATGCAACTAACATGGAATGCATGATATGCAAAAAGTACTAATCTAAATATGAAAAGTAAAAATTAAATAAATTAAAATAAAATAAAATAATAAAAGGAATGAGAACACCTTACAATTCGGACCTTGGGGCGATGAAAAATAAGCCTTGGACTTCATCGTGATTTCCGTATAGTCAACGGCATCCGGGGTGGTGCGGGAAAGAGCATAGGAATGATTCCGGACTCGCTTAGGGCGTTTGTGGATGAAGGAGAAAAAGGGTGGAAATGTGGGAGGTGGTAGAAGTCGGGTGGGAGTGAAATTTGTGGGTGGGAGAGGCATTTATTTAAAAGAAAATAAATAAAATTTTTAGTTTTTTTTTTAAATAAGGAAAGGACGGGTGGGAGGGGGGTGAATTGATGAGGGGAAAAAAAGAAAAAGAAAAGTTTTTTTTTAAATATTTTTTTTAAATAAAAGAAATTAAGCTCCCCTAAATGATGTGATCACATCATTTATTTTTCGCTCACTGTTTTTCATCCATTTATTGTAGTAACACTTTTTCGAATTCGATGTGATCACATCATTTATTTTCTGCTCTCTGTTTCTTGGACAAAAAATGTTGAAAAACACACCTTAAAATCGATGTGATCACATCGTAATTATTTTACCCACGGGTTCTCTTTTTTTTTTTAGATAACACCCCTCCTGATTACCTTAAGATCCCGACTTCAAGGGAAAGTGAAAATTACCTTTCTTGAACAAGTCCTCCAAGCTTGTGCATCCACACATGAACTTCAAATAAACGCATCACATTTCTTCTCGGAATTCAGCTCTTCACCTGCGAAACAAAATAGACAAAAGCCTCCACCAAACACGCAAATATCTCTCTTTTTCACTTATTCATTAGAAAAACAAAACAAAATAAAATTAACAAATTTATTTTAATTGGGTTGCCTCCCAACAAGCGCTTTTCTTTAATGTCTTTGGCTAGACACACATACCTCAGCTATCCATTGTCAAATTGAATGGTTTTCCTTTCATGATTCTTCCTTGCATACTTAGTGAGTGAGCCATCCATCTCATCTTCAGGAAGAATCAGTTGTGCCTTGGCTCTCGGCACTTTTATGAAGTATCTTCCCAAGAAAATCTGAACCGGATTAGGAGCTTCCACATGCCAGTTCATTATGTAGTGGTCAAGGGGGAAGACTACTTCTTCCTCGCTCGCTTGCACGTCTACAGTTACGTCAAAAATTATAGGCACCAATGGCTCCTCAATCGTGATTACCTCAGAGTGACTTTCTTCTTGATTAGACAGATCATCCACTAATTTCTCCAACCCCGGGTGAATTTCTTCACCATTTTCTTGGCCATCATCATTATTAATCTCTGGTGTCGGATCAATCTTAGGACAATCGTCTTCATCGTCATACCATATAGAGGGAGAGGATGTTTTTAACTTTTGTTCTTTAAGCCGATCCACTGCAGTTTTCAGCTCACCAATTTGATTTTGCATATTCTGAACCCAGGCGACATGCTCGTCTCTCAACTGTGAAGCCTCTTGCACCAACTCTCTAAGTGGCGTCATTTCAGTTTGGATTTTCTGTGAAGTCTCTTGTACCAACTCTTGAAGCGGAATCATTGCAGTTTGGATTATCTGTGCAATATTGGTAGAAAAAGTATTCACAAGTTCTTCAAAAGTATTACCTGAATTCCAAATTGGCAATCTTTGTTCATTGGGCGGCTGGAAAGTATAGGTGTAGCCCCAATTCTGATTGTGCGGCTGACTTGGATAAAATCTCTCCTCGTACAGGTTGTTCACCCGGTATCCGTATTGATCATGGTTCACCATAGGACTTGTGTAGTTGTAATCTGACATGGTTGCAAACAAGGGAAACACAAAACAAAACAAAACTATATACAAAATTTCAAAAGAAATAAATCACTTAACACCATTCCCCGGCAACGGCACCAAAATTTGGCGGGTCGTCAAACCACCAAAGATAAATCACCTACAACCTCTATAGCTAGTATAGTAGAAGTAAGGGTCGAACCCACAAAGAACGGTGAATTTATTTCTCATAAAATTTGTAAAACAAAAGATATTTGGGTTTTTGACTAAACTCCTAAAAAGAAAAGTAAAATAAATGAAGAAAAGTTCCAGTCAATTAATCGTTTCTCCCTCAATTCCTACGATTGATCATCGATTCAAGGATGACTCCCTAAATTACTAATAAATTGGTTATAGTCACCGACAACCGCCAAGTGACCAATCTCTCCTAAATTCGATAATCAAGACACGGTAATTAATTATTCTCTAACCGGAAAACACCCCTAGACACGGTCATAGGTTTTTGGAATCCCGGAAGCATTAAGGCTTGAGAGACCCAATTCAAGGTATTAATCCAACCGGACTAATTTTAACCTAGATTATCTATTTCCACAACAGGGAATCCTACGGGTTACGAACCGGCAGGTAATGTGTTGTTTACCACTAAAAACCCAATCTTTTATGGCAACCGCTTAAGATAGATTTTGGTGCTAGATCAAAATAACCGTTTAATCATCGCGCGCCAACAATTAAACGAATAATTCTAATCTTATATAAAATCAGAAAACAGACAAATACTAACAATCAAACGAGGTGAAAAACGTTTAGATCTCACAACCACATGAAATCGAGGGTTGAACAATTAATTAACTGGAAATAAAACCTAACTATTCATAATAAATAAAAATAAAGCAAAACAAAATAAAAACAAAGAAATATTATTACATGGAATAAAATTGCCGGCGAAATGCTACGTCCTCCTTTTATCGTCCATGTCTGCCTCTCTGTTCCATCCCAACTATTACCTTTTCTTTCTTATTCACCAACCTAATAAATAAAATAATAATGTCTAATAATAATCACCTCCCTGCTCACGGTTCACGTGAGAAATTGCCATGGGCCAAGCCCAATTATTTCCTAATTTGTTGAAAAGTAATAATAATAATAATAATAATAATAATAATAATAATAATAATAATATTAATATTGATCCAATGTGACTCAAAAGCGTAATCAACGGTTGGCTTTATAGGCATTGTCCTCTGTTCAACATCTCGAGTCCCGACAGAGGCGAAAACTGAAATTTACGATTCTTATGATGCCATTTTTCTCCGATCTTCCACAATGCTTTCAAAACCGCTCTATATGTCCGAAAATATCCCATCACCTCTCACGAACTCTTAAAACCTGAAAATCAACCAACGCATACCCGAAAAAGAGCATCTCCCGACAAAATAGATATAAAAGAGGCACATAAGACACCACAAAATACAGTCTTATCAAGGGCTGGGACATTTACATCATTTGGTCTAGATTTCCTCACTTATAAGGTTGAGGATGATCTAAGGACATATGTTGAGACTATGTCTAGTCAAGAAGCTCCATTCTGGAAAGAGACTATTAACAATGAAATAGAACCATCTTGCAAAATCACATTTGGTAGTTGGTTGATCTTCCAGCCGGAGATAAACCACTTGGATGTATGTGGATTTTAAGAAGTTGAAAACTGATGGATTTATCGATAAATACAAGGGCATTTGGTATAGTGGTTATTATTCACTATTGGTAGTGGTACAGTGTCCTGGAAATCCTCAAAGCAAACATGAATAGCTCGATCTACTATGAAATCAGAGTTTATTGCATTGGATAAAGCTGGATAAGAAGAAGAATGGATATTCCGTGTTGGCCAAAGCTAATTCCTCTTATCAGTATACATTGTGATAGTATGTCGGCTATAGGACGAGCACAAACTTGTATGTATAATGGTAAGTCTAGACATATACGTCATAGACACACCATTGAATAATTGATCTCTAATGGTTTGATTTCCTCGATTATACAGAGTTAAAGGAGAATCTTACGAATCAGCTGATTAAAGGGGTTTAGCTAGAGATCGGGCGTCAATTTTTCGACAAGCGGAATGTGACTGAAGCCTATTACACATGTTCCCTTATAATGGAAACCCAACCAAAGTGACTGGAGATCCAACATAATGGTTCAAAATGTTAGGAAATCAACTAGTTTAATGCAACGAAATTTAAAATTTGATTTTTGATCCCAAGACCGACTTCGTTTAATACACTAAACACGTTAAGTAGTTGACGGTGATTGCCTTGCTTGATCTAATAGATCGACGCTTTGACCGTCAATGGAGAGTAGTAGTGCGCGCGAGCCGTCCACATGTCCGGCCTCTATCGATATCCACACGAGCACCTCACCGGAATCCTTCCTGGATTGCTACTAGAAAATCCGGTTGCTATACCGGCCTTTTCTCTCTCTCTAAATCCCTCTCTAAGAAGCTCTCAGTTTATTTTGTAAATTAGAACTCTTCTAATTGTGATGTACAAAAGAGCTAGACAACCCCTTTCTTATATAGGGAGAGTGGCACCCCAAATGTCCCCAATTTGATCGGGAGAAGCTTCCTAGTAGATTAATGAGAAAGAAAGCATTTTACTAGGAAAACAAGGAAAACAAATATTCTAGATTTATCTCATTTAATATTCAATATCTTATATTAACTATATTTCTTTTTTGAATCAGATATCTTATATTAAATATATTTCCAAGATTTATATTGACAATATCATATATTGAATATATCATTATCATATTAGCATAAATCTATTTTTCCATAAATCTATTAATATCCAATATTAATATATGATAACATTATTAATTAAATTGTACAATCCAAGTGTATCTTATACACTTGCAATCTGCGCCCCATGTGCCATAAATTGGCATCCAAAATATTCTTTAATTAATCAATATAATTAATACCTTGTATTTAATTTAGGGGGAAAGGGCCATAAGGACAAAAAAAAATAAATGGGTATAGAAGGACAAAAGTAACATTTTCATGATTATAAAGGACAAAAATCGCAATTGTTACTTTAAAATTGTTACTTCACGTGTTAATGTTACTTTGTGTTTCACAATTGGTACTTCATATTTACTCTATTTCACATTTGTTACTTCATATTTGTTACTTCATAATTGTTACTTTTGTCCTTATTAAATTACAGTTTCCTTCTATCCTGATTTTTTGATAATTTTGTTCTTCTCGACAAAAATCTATTTAATTTATTCATAATAAATAAATACCATCATATTAATTTAATCACTATAACACTTTATAGTCGAGATAAACTTTCCTTATTTGGGCATCACTATAGCCGCATTTTAATCCTGCTAGATGTTCTTTTGTGTGCGACCCGATAGGCTTCCGAATATGTTGGCCATAGACATAAAGTTCAAATTACGAAAATGCCCTTCATACCTAATGATCACGGAATAGCGTCTAGCAACACACCGTGACCCCCAATGATCGGAAGAGTCAAAAGCAATGAATACTACCTTTCATGTGAAACAATTACCGTGTAAATAGAATCCAATCGCAGTAATAATATCCATACGATCGTATCTCGAGTGTCAGTACATCAACGATCGTATCTTATAATTTGGATATCATGCTCTCTCGGAATAACTCATTTACTCCCACTTTGCAAAGATTCACGAGATCTAGACATTTCTTATAAGAAGGCCATTTCGGATATTTACTCTTAATCATAGGATACGCGATTTCCGGACCAACAAACACGTATCCTACACATGCTTTAATATCATACCCAAGCACTACCGCATGATTGCCCCATGGCTAGAGGAAACCTCAATAGAGTCAAAGCATGACACTCCACACTGTGATGCCATGAAGACTCCGGTCTTAGGATACACAACTGCCACATACTATGACACTTAATGTAAATGGGCTAGTCTAACGTATGCATTCTCTAATACACGTCCACGTACAGTCCAAGTCTCTATACACTTAGATAGACGAGATCTATCCCTATCTACAATAAGATACAAGACATCCAACACGTGCTAGTCTAATCATACAATCAATGTCCCGTTTGACAGTACACACGGCTAGAGACATTTAAGTATCAAACTTATTAAAGTGAATAGAGATATCATCAACCATAATCAGTATCATGGTTTCTCTATCACGGTTTAATACTAAGGATGTTACTTATATATATATGCAATAACATGAAGATTAACAAGATATATAATAATAGAAGTGCTTTTATTAATCATAATAAAGTTATTACATGAACTAAACAGACTGTAAATGACCCGACCCGGTCGGATCCGGTCTAACCCGATTGGGTTTAGGACACTATTTCAACAATCTCCCACTTGGCCTACAGCCAATCCCATATGCTTAAGCCCATGCATGTGAACATGTTTCTCATGATTTGCTCATTATGCTTGATCTTCTTGGTGCTCAAGAAAGTCTTGAAGTTTCTCCTCCAATGACCAGTTTGGCCACAATGGAAGCAAGCATCCTTGGATTTGTCTTTGGCTATCTTAGGCTGCGGCTTAAGGGCCTCATGTGCCTTCTTGGTCTTATTTTGGGCCTTTTTCTTGCCCTTTGAAGAAGTCACGAACAACACTTTACCCTTGCCAACAGTGCCTTCAGCAGTTTTGAGCATGTTCAATAACTCCACGAGGGAGCAATCAATCTTTTTCATGTGATGGTTCATCACAAACTGCGAGTAAGAGTCCGGTAGAGATTGCAGAATCAAGTCAATACTCAACGCACACCCCATATTATGGCCCATCTTTTCAAGCCTCTCTATGTAACCCATCATCTTCAGCATATATGACTCAACTGGAGTACCCGGAGCCATCTTGCAACCAAACAGTGCCTTCGAGACCTCATACCTCTCAGTGCGAGACTGAAAAGCATAGAGCTCCTTCAGGTGAACCATAATGGTATGAGCATCCATGAACTCATGATGTTTCTAATGTTCCGGCGTCATAGAACCAAGCATGATGCAAGTAGCCTCTGTACTGTCAGAACAGTGTTTTGCATGATTCTTAACCGATTCCTCATTCGTAGCTTCTTCAGGATCCTTAATTAAGGGTGTTTCCAAGACATAGACAATGCCTTCATGTCTAAAAATGATTTTGACGTTTCTTTCCCAGTGGAGAAAGTTTGATTCGTCAAGTTTGTTATCAATGATAAAACGAAGATTCAATTTGTTCGACCTTTCTACAACAATAAAATAAAGATAACATAAGTAAAAGTTCATGTATACAAAACCATAAATTTGCACTTAAAATTTTGACTAGGTTTTGCTCCCACTAGCCAACTATTCCCAATTGGCTTGCAAAAATTTAATTAATTCTTTAGTGGATCGAATCCAATCTAGTTTAATCGATCCCCGACGTGGGCCGATCGACAGGGTCAATTTCGAAAGGTGGGTACTCTTACCGGTCGAATCTTATTTGACTTCTATTGGTTGACTAGTCAACTCCTTGACAATTCACATCTCTATGTGATAGCCAACCTCTTGTCTCTAAAATCAAGTGGTCCTGACATGGGCCAATCACTACAAGATTCTTAGTCGAGTCGTAACCCAAATATTAATGAGGTCTCATATCTCGATAATAATGATATACCCAAGGTAGGTCAACTTTCGACGTGGGCATTTGGCTTTCTATGTCTACTTCGATATTTTTCCTTGCCAGTGCATTCGGCTGTCTTTGTCTACTTCAAGATTTTTCCTTGTTACCCAAAGAATCAACTTTTTCTACTTTTGACCTCAAACTGTCATTGCACTAGGTGGATTCGTCAAGACTGACCGCCTTCCTTGGCGTATTGTTGTGATTCTTTTCTTCCTTTTCCCGGAGTAAAACTGTCATGAATTCCTGCTCTTTGGTTTCTACTACCACTTGCCTCATTTTATCTCGGATATCATCTATCTCAACAACTTTAACTTCTCCGGAATTTGATTTAACACGGGTACTGTCCTGGTCGGTTGGGGAGTGGCTCTAGGATCATATAGGTTTTTGCATCATTATTGACCCTAAGCGTGATGTCATAGTTATCGTAATCCAAGATTTCTCGGCTGGTTGCTAAGAAGGGATGTCCTAGCAAAACGTTTGAACTCGGATCATCGAGGATGTCCATGACTACAAAATCAGCCGGGAACTCGAAACTTCCCACTCCCAGCTTACAATTTCTTAGCATGCCAGTGAGCATATCGATCTCACGATCGACAAAATGCATAATGCGCGTCTCATTCAACTCGACCTTAAATTTACCATGCTTATAGAGAGAAAGAGGGAGAATGTTGCAACTAGAGCCTGAATCGCACATTCCCAGTCCTAAAGATACTCCATTTATCGAGACTGGGAGCCTAAATGTACCAGGGTCTCCTAATTTCTCTATCAATCCTGAATCATGGTAAACCTCTGGATCAGAGAACATGGTGTCTGGATCCTCTTCAGGATAGGAGTCAGTAGAAGATACATCAATTAAATCAAAAGGAAACTCACATGGTCTATAGGTCTCGTACTCTTTAAGGTTGGCTTCCCATTCCTCCTCAGCTCCTGCTGCTTCCTTCTCCTGTTCCACCCTCCTCTTGTCCGCTTGGTATTGCTCGTAAATCTTTGAACCTGGGTACATTGAGATGGGCACGGCATTTATTTGTCTTCACGGCATTATGCTAGCTGGTTTTGGGATTCCTTCGATCTTCCTAGTGATAGCCAAAAGCGTTCTGTTTCCCTGCAAGATAGACAAAACAAAACAAGAACACGGTTAGTAATTTCCCGCCTCAACTGGGCTTAGACCCAACTGTTGCGGACCAACTAACTAGTACTACCTCCGTCCCAAAATGTAAGTCCTTTTAGCTTTTTGGTTGTGTCCCAAAATGTAAGTCCATTTAGAAAACCAATAAATCATTTATTATATTTTTTCTCATTCTACCCCTCATTTATTATATACTCAACCACTTTTTACTACTTTAAATTGATACAAATGAAAGGTCATTTTAGTCTTTTTAATTTAAATTAATTACACATAACAAATTTAACTAACTTTCTTAATAAGTGTGAAAAAGTCTTAAAGGACTTATATTTTGGGATGGAGGTATTAACATACTGGGATGAACACAAAAACAGAGAAGTGATCAATATTAGAGTCACAGATTTTTGAGGCTGCGGCAAGGCATGTCGCGGCTTCGGAAACTGTTTCCCTTTTTCTGATCGTAACACGCTGCAGGATGATACATGACAGACTCTAAACTAAAAGATAAACGAATAATTCTTATTCATATCTAATGAACATACTATCTACATTGGCAATTGTCCCCGGAAACGGCGCCAGAAACTTGATCCGCGTGTAAGCCACTAATATGCACGAAATACTAGCATGAGTACTAGGTCAATCGTAGTATATTAGATGCGAGTCAAGGTCGATCCCACAGAGATAATGCAACATGGATAATCATCATTAAATCTAGACAAGAAGACAAATAACGGTCCTTTGACCAACATAAATGCAGAAAGGTAATTGGTATATCTCTCCTCTCCTATCCCCTAACTTGGTGTCATTAATCCTTAAGTCTACTCTTCCTCGTACTTACCTAGATTAACCATAACGTTTTATAATTCAGTTTTAGCTACGGGTACATTCTCCTAATATTATCTACTTCCATTGAAAGGACAGTAGATGTCTATGTGTAGTTAACCTCCTTCGTTGGTTGTATTAACTCACACGCAATAAGTGTTAGAGATTTCTGGTGCAAACTGAGTACCTCTATAAGAAGCTACCGTGGATTGACTAGAAAGTTCCTAGGGATTGATCAAACTATGTCTAAACTAACACGTCACCTTGCAAGTCCATCATGTTAATTTACGAATACAATAAGCAGATTGTCCAGATCTAACCTATCGTTAATTAAATCTGTCGATCAACGTAGCTGACGCCTGATGGGAGTCAACTTTTACGTGATTCCGGTGCATTTTCCACCCCCGTTTATCCCACTTTTAGCACATTCTCGGTGTTTTTAGACCATTTTCGGGTAATATCGTGAGTTTATGGCACGGGGAGTAAATCCGTCGCTTTGATGGTTTACTACCTCTTTTCAGTGATATTAACCCCATTCCGAGCACTTTTACCCTCCAGAATCGTTTGTGTGTCTTGTTCGTTCATGAGATTGTAGGGTCTAGGTGTCACGAGAACCTGGAAGGCAAAGATTTAGGATGAGAAGTATGATCAAGGTGCAAGAATGAGCCAAGGAAGAAGAAAAATGAAGAAAAGGAAGAAAAATAGTTGGTATCTTCACGCCACGTTCTGTTATTCAGCAATTTGACCTATGATGGAGGCATTTTATGGTCATGGACTCTTCATGAAAGTTGTAGATAATTGAAAGATCTTTCCAACGCATTCTGAATCACTCAAATCGGAGTTCTACACGCGAAGATATCAAGGTTTTACTGCAGCCAGAAAACTGCAACATCTCAAACGCGCGTTTCGGTCCATTTCAAACGTGCGTTTCAGCCCCTAACTTTCTGTCCATAAAGCCTTTTTTTCAAACGCGCCTTTCAGACTTTAAACTGGCGTTTGGCTGAAGCGAAACGCGCGTTTCGGACCTCTCAAACGCGCGTTTGGGGCCGTTTTCTGGAGATTTTCACTCTATCTATAAATACAACCTCCAACGAATTTCATTCTATCTTTTCACAACCTTGGGCACTCTATGACCCATTTTCCTTTGATTTTTGTAATAGTTAATTTCCACTTCCATTAGCTTAAAAACACCAAAACATAGGTAGATTTTATCCTCTCTTAACTTAGATTTCCATTTTCTCTCCTAAGATTTCACCTTTTGTTTGAAGCTTTTTATTGTACTTTTGGATCTCAACTCGAATTTCTCTCAATTTATGGTATATTTCTCTTCTCTTTTACTTATTATGGCTTTCATTTACTGTTTTGTGTATGTTTTGATTAGTATAATGAGTAGCTAATCCCTTTTCATAGTCGAATCATGTGAAATTTGGTGAAATCACCCTTTGGGTGATGAAATTGGGAGTGGGTAGTACTTTTTATTGTTTAATCTTGCTTGTTTCATGTCTTAGAACTTGTTATAACATCACTAGATTAGATTGATCACCTAATTTAGTAATCTCACATATCAATCTAATATATGTATTTTGCGGGGAGGTATGGGAAAAGGGGTTCTAAGATTGCGGCGTAGACTCGGCTTAGTTGTTAAGACCGAGCCCAATGCGAGGTTACTCGTTTTAACGTTTAAGCGGCTCTAGTTCATAACATGTCTTGTTAGTGAATCTTCTTTAGGGAAGGGTAGTTAACATGGCATAAGGTGTTAGGAGAGAGTTGTTCAGACCTTAGCACCGGAATTAGGAGCACGCACTCGTGAAATTGATTGCGAGAGTTCTTTTGTTATAATGCACACTCCCGGTTTTGTCTACCCGTAGGGTTGAAACTAGCTACTTTGATCATGGTTCGGCTATGTCCCTTAGTATAACGTTAAAAACCGAGTAGTTAATCTTCTTTCTTCCTTTTCTATCTTTAGACTCGTTAGTAAAAATCACCTTAGTGTCGTTGTGATACACAAGAACTTTAAAAAGATTGATCACCTAGACTAAGTAACACGTTCGCTTTGGTATTCACAAACACTTTTCCCTTGGGTTCGACCTCGTACTCCTGTAGCTATGCTAGCAATCGACCCGGTACACATCCGGTTAGAGAGTTAGTTTGCCCACGGTTTCGAGTCTTTATAAATTGTTTTTGTTGGGGTAAATTTTAGCTCAATCAAAATGGTGCCGTTGCCGGGGAATTGTGTGCTATTTGTGATATCTTGCAAGTGAACCGAAAGCTTAGGCCTAGGTTGTTTTCTTTTTTTTTTCTCTTTCTTTTTCTTCTTGATGATGGCTTTTTGTTGAAAAGTCACACCACCTATTGCGGTGGTGGTGGTGACTAGATACCGTGATTGTGTTCTTGTTGTTTTCTGAGATCTTGTAGCTTGAGCTTAAATGGGTGGATTTTTCAATCAATACTACTCACCTGAACAACAATACCCCTACCAACCTCAGGCACCTGAACAATATTATCAACAACAGTTCGTGCCTCAGCCTCAGTATCAACAGCAGAGTAACCTAGGTTCATGGGCTTATCAGTGCCCTAGTGCATGCCAAAGTCAAAATTATGGTTATTCAAGTTATGAGCCACAACATTATGAGGGTTGTCCGAACCCTTGTGCTTATCAGGATTACGGTGTTCATACTCAACGCATTGATAGCTTCACCCAGATTCAGCCACTTGATCAGAGTCTGGCATGGCAAGAAGCCTACTACTCACCTCCAATGAATCAAAGTCAGTATGATCAGTTTCCCCCCATGCCACAAGAAGGCTTCACCGACATTCAAATGGAGCAGTTGATTCAATTGAACGAGAGTTTGATTCAAATGAACAAGGATATGCAAGAGTTCAATAGAAGCTTTGACTCCGACATAAAAAATCTTGAAGACGGGATGGGGCAATTGATTGAAAAGAGGAGGCATGAGAAAGAGGAAGAGACATGTGCAATAGAGGTGGTCCGGGATGATGATGTTATCACTGAAGAAGTTCAGGTTGGGAGGTTGATGATTCAGTTTACTATGATGAGATTTCTGAGCCAGATAGTGAGTTGGGATTGCTCATAATGCCACCTCCAATTGCGATATTTGATTATGGCAGTTTCACGTTCTACCTACTACACCTTCACCCCTTGAGATGAAAATTGATGAAACCTTGGTGGAGTGTGTGGTGGAACCGACCATTGTTATGACTGAGCAAGAATTATTTGGTGATGAGAATAGCTCGTTTTGGGAGCAAGATTTGGAGATGGAAGTGTAAATTTTATCTATTACACCGCCTCCCGAAGAAATGCAAAATGATGACCTCGAAGGGTGTATGATAGATTTGAGCACACTGTTTGATGAGACAGAATTAGAGTCGGAAGAGAAACTGGGATCGCCCATTTCACCCTCACTCCCAATTGAAATAAATGAAGATGTCTTTATGAAGAGTGTGGTGAAATTGTATGCGACTGAAGAGCCATCTATGGTAGAGCTACCGGGAGAAGTGGAGATTATTAGCATGCCGGTCCCGGATTATTACACTCTTCCATCTTGTGTTGATGGGTATTATGCGATCGATTTTGTGTACTCACCGGTAGATGGAGCTCATAGAATTTGTAAAAGGGGACAACTACCATGGAATGGCAATTTCAAGAAGAAGATGATGAGAGATTTTGAGAAAAGAGGATTCCCGAGTTGGGAAAAACTAGCATCGTGGGCAATGAGAGGTAAGTTTCTAGCGAATTCGGTTTTCATGATGCTTGCTATTCTTAGTCTTCTTGAGTTGTTGATCTTTTTGAGTTCGGATTTTGGGCGATGGTTGTGGTGCTACTTGAAGTCGATGCTAACGACGTTAAACAAAGCACTTCTACCTTTTCTCGCCTGTGCCAATAGTATAACTTTGAAAAAATTGGCACTGTATAAGTCATCCCGTCGAGCCAACGACACAAAACAAAGGCGCTTGGGGGAGGCAACCCACCTTTTTGGTAGTAATAATGTATTTGGAGTGGTCTTTGGGTGCAAGAGGGGAGAGTTTTGTCTTAAAAGAGAAGTTGGGGTTAGAATTTCCTTTTGGTTTCGGCTCTTGTACGTAGACGGGGATGTTTTTTTTATGTGAGCCTCTGTGGCCTTATTTTATGCATGGATGCTCTGTGTTTCTTTTGATTATCTTTACATCCAGTGCGATTCCCGTCTAGTTTGGTTGATATTTGTGGCATGGCTTCTACCTTTATAACTCGTACCTATTGCTATCCTTTGGCACGTGGACTTTTCCCGTGCATGTGTTTGCTTTGTTTTCTGTCTATAGGGCTCTAGGTGCTCGAGATGGACATTGAAAGAAGATGTCACGAGATTTCTAGTGCGCCTTTCTACCGGGTTTTGGTAAAACAGCTAAGTCTTTTACTCTTTCTATCTCTCACACACTGAGGACAGCGTTTCGTTTAAGTGTGGGGTGGGAGACTTAGCCGTTTTCTTGCTTTAATCGATAAATGTGCTTAGTATGTGGTATGCTTAGCCTATGACCGGGCTCGAGTCGATTTTGGGCAATTTTTTTAAAATATTTCAAAGGTATTTAGCATCGTGTTGTGTGTGTTATTTTCACATTCGAGTGGTGACCACCTCAGTAGGGGACCCCGAACGTGTACACTGCGGTTTGATATTATCTTGAGAATGGATTTTATTATTTTCACGTGAAGCTACACTTGTGCACAATTTGGTTGCTACTATCTCTCATACCACTAGTTTTCGAGGCGAAATTGAAAGGTTCACCTAAGTAGGATATGTGATGACGGTCCTGGCGCTTCTTTGACCCGACCAGAGCCAAATAAGCCTAATCCCGAACATCAGGCCCTCTTAACCCCTCTCAGCCTTGATAGAATGGTCTGACCACCGTTCGTTTTGGTAGCCGTTTTGTTACGTAGTCAGAAAACCTAACCTTGAGCCTTAATTTTGGTCACGTTTCCTTTGATTACCCTACGAGTGGATCTAGTCTTTTGCTGGGACACACTTGCTAATGCAAGTTTGGGGTGGTTGGTTTTGTGATATAGTAGTTGGGTTGGTGTTTCTCTTATCTTTTGGTGCTATAAGGAAGAATGGGTGTATTTTGGTCTTTTGTGTGGGGTGGCCAAAAAAGAGAGCCATGTTTTCTTCTCTTTTACTTAAAAAAAAAATTTATATATATATATATATATTCAAAATTCAAAATAAATTGAGAAATTCTCAATGAATAAAAGCTCAGAGAATATAGAAATAAAGGGTTGGAATCAAAGTGATGAGCTCAAAAGTTATCTATATGATGTTGGAGTTGGGATAGTTAGATAGGTGCTAATGTATTCGATCTCGCCTAATGACGCTTAAAACATAGTTGAGTTTGGCAATGAGTTCGGGTATGTTAGTATCTTATGGTTCCCAAAGTGCTTAAATTAATCAAAGAGGAGTTTGGATGGTTTGTATGGTAGAGATGAAGTTGTACACTTGTTGATTAGGTTCACTCGTACTTCTTTTTCTCCAGTTCCCAAAATATCCTTTTCGATTAACCGGAATCACCCTAGCCTAACATTATAACCTTTCAAGTCCTAGCCGATCGTGTCCAAACATAGTGACCTTGATTAGTGGAGAGGCTAGTGGGTATGAAACGGTTGGTAGACTTTGGGTCGGGATTCAAGCCCCGACAATCACTTTGAGCACTTGGCTTTAGCTTGGCACCACACACACTCTATTTTCTTGATAATGTTATACCGGTGTGTATATGTTCATGTTTCTTACTTTGTGGTTACCTCGAGAGTGTGAGTAGTAGCACCTACATCACAAAGTTGAATCCTTTGGTTGGTTTTAAAACGCCTAATTTACTCGAGGGCGATCAAAGGCTAAGTGTGGGGTGGTTGATGGGAGTCAACTTTACGTGATTCCGGTGCATTTTCCACCCCCGTTTATCCCACTTTTAGCACATTCTCGGTGTTTTTAGACCATTTTCGGGTAATATCGTGAGTTTATGGCACGGGGAGTAAATCTGTCGCTTTGATGGTTTACTACCTCTTTTCAGTGATATTAACCCCATTCCGAGCACTTTTACCCTCCGGAATCGTTTGTGTGTCTTGTTCGTTCATGAGATTGTAGGGTCTAGGTGTCACGAGAACCCGGAAGGTGAAGATTTAGGATGAGAAGTATGATCAAGGTGCAAGAATGAGCCAAGGAAAAAGAAAAATGAAGAAAAGGAAGAAAAATAGTTGGTATCTTCACGCCACGTTCTGTTCCTCAGCAATTTGACCTATGATGGAGGCATTTTCTAGTCATGGACTCTTCATGAAAGTTGTAGATAATTGAAAGATCTTTCCAACGCATCTTGAATCACTCAAATCGGAGTTCTACACGCGAAGATATCATGGTTTTACTGCAGCCAGAAAACTGCAACATCTCAAACGCGCGTTTCGGTCCATTTCAAACGTGCGTTTCAGCCCCTAACTTTCTGTCCATAAAGCCTTTTTTTCAAAAGCGCGTTTCAGACTTTAAACTGGCGTTTGGCTGAAGCGAAACGCGCGTTTCGGACCTCTCAAACGCGCGTTTGGGGCCGTTTTCTGGAGATTTTCACTCTATCTATAAATACAACCTCCAACGAATTTCATTCTATCTTTTCACAACCTTGGGCACTCTTTGACCCATTTTCCTTTGATTTTTGTAATAGTTAATTTCCACTTCCCTTAGCTTAAAAACACCAAAACATAGGTAGATTTTACCCTCTCTTAGCTTAGATTTTCATTTTCTCTCCTAAGATTTCACCTTTTGTTTGAAGCTTTTTATTGTACTTTTGGATCTCAACTCGAATTTCTCTCAATTTATGGTATATTTCTCTTCTCTTTTACTTATTATGGCTTTCATTTACTGTTTTGTGTATGTTTTGATTAGTATAATGAGTAGCTAATCCCTTTTCATAGTCGAATCATGTGAAATTTGGTGAAATCGCCCTTTGGGTGATGAATTTGGGAGTGGGTAGTGCTTTTTTTTTTGTTTAATCTTGCTTGTTTCATGTCTTACAACTTGTTATAACATCACTAGATTAGATTGATCACCTAATTTAGTAATCTCACATACCAATCTTATATATGTATTTTGCGGGGAGGTATGGGAAAAGGGGTTCTAAGATCGCGGCGTAGACTCGGCTTAGTTGTTAAGACCGAGCCCAATGCGAGGTTACTCGTTTTAACGTTTAAGCGGCTCTAGTGCATAACATGTCTTGTTAGTGAATCTTCTTTAGGGAAGGGTAGTTAACATGGCATAAGGTGTTAGGAGAGAGTTGTTCAGACCTTAGCACTGGAATTAGGAGCACGCACCCGTGAAATTGATTGCGAGAGTTCTTTTGTTATAATGCACACTCGGTTTTGTCTACCCGTAGGGTTGAAACTAGCTACTTTGATCATGGTTCGGCTATGTCCCTTAGTATAACGTTAAAAACCGAGTACTTAATCTTCTTTCTTCCTTTTCTATCTTTAGACTCGTTAGTAAAAATCACCTTAGTGTCGTTGTAATACACAAGCACTTTAAAAAGATTGATCACCTAGACTAAGTAACACGTTCGCTTTGGTATTCACAAACACTTTTCCCTTGGGTTCGACCTCGTACTCCTGTAGCTATGCTAGTAATCGACCCGGTACACTGCCGGTTAGAGAGTTAGTTTGCCCACGGTTTCGAGTCTTTATAAATTGTTTTTGTTGGGGTAAATGTTAGCTCAATCAACGCCGAATCTTCATATTAGGGGGACCTAGGGTTGTCGGGGCTACGATAAAGACCATCGCAGGACCGGCGGCGTTGGTTCCTATATCTGAAATCTACATCGTTCGGCTCTGATTATCTTGTTAATTATGATTCATTTATACATGTAGATTAATTACATCACGTTAATTGTCCCGGATTTTATCAATACAAAACAACAAGTAATAAACCGGTTAACCTCAAGTGCAAGGATCGTAGTGTAGAGGCTATGCCGGGTCGATCTTACGGGGAACTAGACGAATGTGAACCCTAGCTTTTGTTTTAAACTAACTATGTCACGAATCTAACCTAAACGAATAACTAACCTAAACAAATATGCGAAAAAGTAACTAGACGAGAGGATTGCTCCAATGCTAGGCAAGATTGAAAGCGATAAAAACTAAACTAAAGTACGAGAAAAGTAAACTAAAGCTAAACAATTCAAGTTTTAAGGATTAAAATCAAATTATAACGAACGAACAAGCAATTGATCCACCTATCCTATCAACATTCAATTCTAACTCGGATTAATTCGTGATCTCTACTCAAGTCGTGATTCACCTAATCAAAGGCATAAACTCCTACTCTCGTAGACGAGTTCGTTTTCTAATCTTTTATCTTTCGATGTTAAAGATTACGTCTTTCTAACCTAGGCGTGAAATCTTTCAATTTCTAATCTAGAAAATCAATCTAATAACTCTCGTTTTAGTTAGATCGAAGATCTATTCTTTTATCATGGTGATCTAACATTAACATGACTCTCATCAAGTTAAAACAATCATAAAAGCAAAGATCTTTCGATGTAATTGCAATACACAATAATAAACAATGATAAACGAAACAACTTCGAAGTAGAAACTCACGAATTAATCACGAACAAAACTGAATTGTTGATGGACGGCTTCACAACGCTTGTTCAAAGAGGGATTAGCCTCTTAGCATCCTTTGAAAGCTTGAAATTGATGAATTAAAGAACATAAATCTACCTAATCTAATCTAGAAATTAAAGTGCATAAACTGGAAGAAAATAGGGTAAAAACGCAGCCTGAGCCGCCCCTAAGATATTAGGGTTCGAATTGTATATCTAGGGTTTGGGAAATCGCGCCTATTTATAGATTTTTAGGTCGGTTTCGCTGAGTCGGTGCCGTGGACGCCCGTCCACTATCTTGGACGCTCGTCCAGCCTCTATGAACGGAGAATGAACGCTCGTTTAGAACGCGTCTGAACTCTCTGAATGTAAAATACGATTCTGGACGCCAGTTCACTTTTATGGACGCCCGTCCACTACCTTGCTCCAGTATTTTGCTCATAACTTCACTTCTAGGGCTCCAAATGAGGTGATTCAACATGCGTTGGAAAGCTATTTCAATCCTCTACAACTTTCATCAAGACAACTTTCCCTGAAAGTGCCTACAAGTGTGGACAAAATCCCCATGAAGTGCCTGGTTCCGGTTTCTTCAATGATTCTTCACTTAAACATCTTTCAACTCTTCCATCTTCATGTGATCATCGTTTAAGCTCCTTACTCATCATGCAAACGCACCTAACAACATGATAGAAACATGCAAAATGTAACATCATACGGATAAACATAAAACACCGATACAATCACGTAAATATCTCGATTTTGCATTTAAACACATTTAAAACTCGTTTACTCAATAATTCGATAAAACCAACACTTTTCTATAAATAGTACTAAAATACCAAGGATATTGTTACGGGAATAACGTCATATAAATCATAAATTTCACCCTTAACATTAATCTAACAAAATCTACCATGATTAAAAAATGAAGGTACGTTCAAAGCTTCATACCTTTATCAATGGTGACCTAGCTTGATGAACTCAAGCTAGTTGATGGATTGGAGGAGATAACCAAGCAACGAACTTAAAGAAAATAATAAACTCTTTATTTCTTAGAAAAGTATATGAATTGTATATTATGATGTTGTGTATTATTTGATATGTTACAATAAACTGGCACATCCTTATATAGAGCTGTAAATCGACCTAATGGTTCTAACCTAACCGAATTAATACAAATCACGGCTCTGTTATTTTCGTGTCCTCCAAGTTGCCGCAGCTGCGGCTAGGGTTTCTGCAGCCTCCGATATTTTTTCCCTTTTTCTGGTCCGGCAGACTTCGTATTGACTTCTTCTGAATTTGGCCCAATGTCTTTTCCTTTAATCCGGATCCAACTCCTTTAGCCCACAATATGGTACTCCTGAAAATCACATAAAACAAGACGAAACAGTACCAAATATCGGGATAAAATGTAAAGATGCTGAATTACTAACCGAGGAACCGGTATTAGGCAATTGACACCTATTTCGCACAATATTCCATCTATCACTAATCAATTGAGCATGATTCGGGGCAAATGAATGTATGATTAATAGTATCATTTTCAGTGTGATCACTCACCACGTGTCATCCTTTGATTGATTGAACATTAAATGAAGATGGAGAAATATAGGGTTAGGTGCCAGGAGTCCACTTTGTGCTTAATGAAAGATCTAAGCCCCAGTTGGGATATCTGTCCGGTTCTATCATCAGAGCACCGTAGGTCGGGTCGGTCGTTACAGAGCTTGGGCTAACACAGTTCGAGACGGACTGGCCTTAAGGGCTCGACGCAAGTCGGCTAGAGCCTCCCTTATCCAAAATACGCATATATTTAAAATATAAGATAAATATGACGGAATCCTTTACCTCACGGGACTATGATCCCAAGGTTTAAATTGTCCATGTATATCTCTTAAACACTAAAGGGATTAGGCCCAAATAATCCTCATGGATTGCGGCACAAGTAATGTGGACGAGATGTCCTAAATATAAACGATCTCAAGGAACTATGAGAGAGTTGGTTCCTGATTAATACACAGGATACGTATGAAACTTGGGATACAATTATTCCAGGCTCAATCTAA
Source organism: Gentiana straminea (assembly GCA_036785695.1). Taxonomy (NCBI): domain Eukaryota; kingdom Viridiplantae; phylum Streptophyta; class Magnoliopsida; order Gentianales; family Gentianaceae; genus Gentiana; species Gentiana straminea. Next base: position 2,167,411 of record JAVUPR010000448.1, on the reverse strand, counting down.
AAATAATCAAACACCACCCCTAATTTTAGGGTTTCTTCTAAGGTTTTAATCTTGTTCATTGTCAATAGGGTTTATTTGCTCGGTATATTCTTCCTGACGAGATCCAACATCGTCAAGTGTAATTGGAAATTTTTGGCAAACGTTTAGAAGGTTCCATCATGTTCACGATTTGTAGGTTTAAAAGTGAGCACACATGTGATGTCAATTTACAACAATTTGACCATCGTTAGGCTACACCATGGGATGTTGAAGAGTTGTTCAAGCAAAAGTATGCTTTGGATGGCCATGCACATGAGAGCCTTGACAAGTTATCTCTGCTTATGTTTTCTGAATTTCACTTTAAGACCCATGGTTTTGCTGTGAATAACCACAAGAATAAAGGCCCCCCTATTCTAGCACGAAATAACGATACCAAATATCGTTTGGATATAAATTGCATGTGGAGCAGGGTATTTGGACCTTTGACTGTTGATCCAAGGAACTTTTTAGGATGAGCAAGCTACAAAACAATCAAGGCGCGAGAGGTCTTAGAGCTTGCCTCGGGGGTACACCTGACGCTCAAGTCAATATTCTTTTTTTTTTTTTCAAAAACGATCCTTTATTATTAGATAAGTGAGTGGAAACCCATGAAATTACAGAATCAAAAAATACAACCCATGAAATTTAGGTTTTGGCATCGTGATTTCTGCAGCGTGCATAGCAAGTATGCTGCTAAATCAATATTTTGCAGCGTGCAATTATATATGCGCTGCGGATAAACGGACATTCTGGGGTTCACGAAATTGAAAACTTATGGCAGCGTATAATGTGTGCTGCGAACAATTAAAACATCTGGCAGTGTGTTGCGCGTGCTGCGAAATATAAAAAACATTGTGGCAGCGTGTTTTTGAGCGCTGCCAATAATAATTCGATACGCGCCTTTTCTTCCCGCTACATCAAAAAAATTTCCCGGGATTGGTAAAAAATTCAAGTAAATTTCAGCAAAATAACGCGCTACTACTTACTTCTCCTCCTTAAGAGAAAAACTCTCTTATTTCAATCCAAAAAAAATTCGCCAGTTGTTTTTTCACCTCTTCAGTCAAAAAACCCTTCTTCGCATCCTCTGACCTCGCCCTTCTACTCCAGAGCCGGAAGACTCCCGAATTTTCTATTGAATAGGTAAATCTGTATTTTTCCTCTCATTATTCAAGATTTAGGGATTTTTGAGTGAAAGCTATTTGTTGCGCATGGTAAATGTGGGTACTGGAAACCCCATTTTCGACCTCTTGCTTCAGTTTGTAAAGATTGATTTTTTTAGTTTCCTCTTCTTCTTTTTTATCATATTTTTGCTTCATGTCAAGCTCATAATTTGACAGGATTTGCGATATGTCTTTTATGGGTATTCTCTTTATTTGGAATCATAATTTGCCAAAGAGGAGTACGTAAAATTGATTGAAACAGTCTGTTTTCTTATGGCATTGATATAGTTCTATTTTCTTCTTATTATATGATAACTTTCTTCCACAATTAGGTGGGTTGAGTTTTTAGAATAGCAGCTTAGTTTTTAATATTTTTAATTTCTAACAAAACTTTTTGTATTTTTTATACCATTCTGTCTTCTAAGTTTGAGTGATTGTTTATACTCTCAACAAGGTTCGTAGATTCGTTTTCGGAATGGGAGCCTTGATATAGCATTAAAAATGCCACCATGTGATTAGAGGTTCACGAGTCAAGTTGTTGAAACAATTTATAGAATTATATGGTGAAGGTGTGTATACTAGACCCCGTCCCATCAGTGGATTGGCATGATTTGAAAGTTTTGTAACAGAAGCTCTGTTTGTGGAGACTTTTAGTAGTTATATAACCACGGAATTTATATTCCTGGTATCACCACATATCTATAACAAACAACATGGTGATAATGGCATTGGAGTTCCATGTTTTGGTACCTCTATAATTGAAATACAGAGAAATATATAGCATGAAAATTTGCGGTGGATACTGTTAGAGATTAATGTTAGAACATGACAAGAACATACTTGACAGTGGAAACTATGAAAAGTATTGGGAAAATTCATGAAAAACAAAATAATGTTTCCATTGTTTTGGCAAAAACAAGATGAAATAGACATGTCTTTCCTTTACTCACTTACTTACCTTCACTTAATGTTACATGTCTTTCACTTGCTTATTTAGAGAAATTGATTGTGATTCGTCATGATGTGAATCTAATTTCTACAATCTCGTTACAAGAAAAAGGAAGCTATATTGCTAATACTTGATAGTAATATGTCTACTCTTATTTTCTTCATTTTCTGATGTAAAATAAAGCAATGCATTCAGTTTGTTTGCTTATATGTGCCTACAACATTTGCTACAATCTGACAAGCATTCTGAATTCTTTTTATTTGTTCATGTTATCGTTCAGGAATGTATATTTGTTTAGCATTGATGGTTTCTGTACTTGTTTTGCAGCACTTTTTGATCATCAAGCAAACACAGAGAAATTTATAGTTATTTACAGCCGGGAGTAGATTAAAATGGGCAAAAAGCGAAATAATATGGATGGAAATGAAGCTCAGGTATAATGATTTCAGATATTGCTTAAGGTCATTTTAAATTTGTTTTAATGAGTTTGATGTTTTTTTATGAAACAGGCTGGAAATGTAAACACGGACATTTATTCTTCACATAATACAGAAGAAGAAGAAGAAATTCATGATCGACCAAATAATAACGATCAGAAGAGTAAAAAAAGAGGGCATGGAGCTACAAAGTTCAAAACACCACGTAGTGGCGAACAACCCAAAGTGGTGCAGCACAATGAATATGGACAACGAATAGGAGACGAGTCAAAGGATTTATCTACATATCTTGGTACCTTGACGCGGGAATTTGTCCCATACACATTGGAGGAGTGGGCCGATGTCGATGAAGATATAAAGGATAAAATGTGGTACTGTATAAAGGTAATTTTGTTCTACTTCTTCGACATTCATTTTCAACACATTAAAAGTTGTCTAAGCTGCACTACGTAGAAATCTAATGATGCTTCTTTGTTATTGCACTTGACCTTTTGCTTTATCTCATGGCATAATCTTAACATTTTGTGCTGACAAGTAAGAGAGTTGTTTTGGTATACAGAAGGTTGAAAGTGTGGCAAACTAAGACACTCAAAGATACCATTATATGTGATTTTTTGTTGGAATTCGCTAGAAGCTTTATCTTGCATTACATCCGTAGTTAGGGTATATATGGTCTCTGTACATTTAAAAGTAACTTTTATTCAAATATTTTTTTGAAGCTTATGTCACCAACTAGATGACTTATTAGTGTTTTTTCATATTATCTAGACTTTAATCATGTAACTACATGGTGCTTTGTGATTAAAGTAGCTACACTTGTATATGATAAAGTTCAAGGGAACTTGAACCAAATTTAAGAAGTTCAATGGAAGTTTCTTGGATCTTTGGTACATGATTCTATAAATAATGAAGGAATGCAGGGGTATGTTACAACATACATCAAAATTAGTAAATATTCATTTTTTTCCACAACTACACCGACAATGAATTAGGGTAGGTTCATTAGTAAATCTGGTGTGTGTTTGGTTCATTTTGGAACACCGACAATATTTATCTTCAATGTGCGGATGAAGTTTATCGTCGAAGAATGGGAGAGAAAAGCAATTTTTCAACATTTAAATAAATTGTGGCGTGATCGAAAGTCTAAGCTACAAGTACTTATACGAACATCTTATAAACGTAACCGTAACCGTAAGCAAAATAATCTCTCTCGTCTAAAGCCTGATTTCATGACTCAAAAACAAGTGGGATCTCTTTGTGACAAGGACATTATCACCTGAGTTTCAGGTAAGTATTACCTAGTATAATTTCTTGATTTTGATGAGGAAAAATCTTCTAGAAATTATTATAAACAACTAACTCATTCCATAGGCAAAGGCTGCACACTTCATTCAAATGAAGGCAATGCAGACACATAACCACACTATGGGCCGTGAAGGTTATGCCTGTTTGGAAGACAGAATGGTAAATATTTTTTTATACAATTATACGTGTGATCGTGTAAGAAGTTCTGTTGTTTGTGTAATTATACAACTTCTGAATTATCTACTTTTCAACAATTTTGTGTCCTAAAATCTAGAAGAAAGAAAACACCAGTGGCACTAAAGTGACAAGGGTTCAAGTTTGGTTGGAAGGTAACAAGAAGAAAAAAGAACCTAGTGATACTGCTGCAAAGAAAATGGTAATAAAACTTAGTTTACTATCTGTGAGTTGTTGGGTGTTTTATATCACAAATCATTACTTTTTTCTATGCAGAAGGAGGTACTAGAGTGCCCAATCGAGTCTCAAAACACAACTAACATCAACGAGGATGCCCTTAGCCTTGTATTTGGAAAAGAAGCTCGAGGTAGGGTGCGTGGAATGGGATTTGGAATTGCTCCTTCGAAAGTTGGAGCGCAAGTGCAAGGAAATGCTATTGTTAACCAACTTCAGGGTCAAGTTCGTTCCTTGACACACGATTTGGATGACGTGAAGGCCATGGTAGCTCAATTATTAAGGCAGCAGAATCAGAATGTACAGGTTAGTAATTATTAACAAAGAATGGAAATGTTTGTTATGTACCTGAGTTGTTGGAGTTATGTTCTCATGCCTTTACATGGTTTGTTTGTATAATTAGGCTGCAAGTGATGGTGCGGTTAATAGTGTCGGGAACGATGTTAGCAGTGGTGATGTCAATGTAGCTACATCGCAGGTAATCAAACTATTTTTATATTTTATTTATGTTCTAATGCCTTTACATGGTTTGTTTGCTTTTTGAAATGAGAAGTGTGCTGTTTCCTTGAGAAATTTATGTGTAGTAACCTAAATGCAAGTTTGTAGTCATCTGAAAATTCAAATTCAGTGTTTTCATACACTCTGGTTTTTTGCTTTAGAAGTTTTTTACGATACCATTTTATTTATTTATATAAATAATGTTCTACATTTTCACTTCATAACACAGACTTTGCTTATTATACCCATTATCACCACGAGATGACTGAAACATCATAGTAATAATGGTGTAGTTTAGAACTTGTGTTTTTAAGAGGGAAGGAAAACATCAGTATATGTTCCTTTGGTTTGTACATTCTTTCAAGAATGACCAAAGTTATGTTGCTTGTATTTGTTCGTTTGCAACTTGTTTGTAAAATGGATCGATCGACCTTCTCTATCCTTTGCATCATAATTGGTGTAGAAAATTCCGTATCGAGTTCTCGATGTATTGTAGAACGAGAGGTGACTCTAGCTACGTTATCTAAACGGTCATAATGTTAAATGGTCTCACTGAATTTTGAGTATGGAAGTTTTAGTGATTAATATTTATATGTTATTGTCATAGCATTTAAACTAAATATTTTAATGTATTGTTTATACGCAAGTCAAACAAGAACAATGTGCCCAACAGAGAAATCCGTGAGAACACAAAGTGTAAACTTCTTCATTCTTCAATGGATGGTGTGGTTGTCGCAGAAGGTCGAATTGCATCCACAGATCCTAATGCCAAAGTGCATCACGTGCCTCTCGGTAAGGCTTATTGGAAAGTTTGGGTTGATAAGGTTATTGTGGAGGATGTTGAGTTATTTCGACCAAATGATGAAATGTTTTTGCTTGAGCACGCAAGAGGAAGCACGGTCGCATGGTTACCTAAGTACATTGTTTTGGATGAGTGATGATGGATTTATTTTGTTAAATACTTTCTGATTAGTTGTTTTATAAATCAAAAATTTTAAACATGATATTTTGTTTTAGTTGTTGGAATGATTGTAGCACTTGGATTTAGTAATTGCATTTGAAATTATATAAATGTTTGTTAGTATTGCTATTTTTTGGTTACATATGCATATATATATATATATATATATATATATATATATATATATATATATTGTTTTGTCGATTAACTAAATATTTTTTTGCTGAAATGTGGAAAAAAGTGATCAATAAGGATTACTGCAGCGTGATTTGTAAGCTGCTAAAAATCTTACCGCAACGTGAAATATCCGCTGTCAAAATATTTCCGCAGCGTGTTTTAACAGCTACTAAATATTTACCGCAGCGATTCCGGCAAGTTGCTAAACGCTTAAAGCAGCATGTGCCTGCGCGCTGCTAACATCTTTTTACTTTTAGCAGCTTTTAACTTTGCAACGCGTGTTGCGCGCTGCTAATATCATTCCGCAGCGTGCATCGCGTGCTGCCAAAACGCAATTTTCTTGTAGTGACTGCTCAGTGCACACAAAAGTTCTGTAAGTCTGTGGATAACCTCAAGCCTGAAAAGGCTACCGGTATGTTCATCTTGAAGAATGAATATCTCACGACTTATGACAAAATGTTTAAAAGGCAAGATTGAGAGATATGGCCAGGAGCCATAATATCTGAATTAGATTCCATCACTGACAACCAGGTTGTGTACCTAGTCTGTCTTACCTAAAGGGAATGTCCTTAAAAGGATGACATGGATGGTAATATGATTACTATAAGGCTATAGTGATGGCTGAAGAGTACGGGGTGTAAACCTTGTAGTTATCTTTATGCTGCCAGCTGTGCCCATTTCTATTTAGATAATGCTTGTTATAACTTCGTATCATGGCTATATGATAGTGTTGAAGACATTGAGCGAACAACCCGATGTTCATAGACGATGACATGATATATAAGCCCACGAGATCCATTTATGGACTCAAACAAGTTTCTCTAGACGATTTCTTTGTTCGACAATCAAAGGAGTTTGATTTAGTCAAAAGAAGGATATGCCCATGTGCAAGATGGATAGTGGGAGTGCGTTACTATTTTTGAGTAAGGTATTAGATATCGCTCTTATGAATCATCACCCATGTCACAGTCAATTAAGGTTTGGTAGTTCAAGGTCCTTACGAAGGGACTTGGATTGGCAGTTCTTATTTTAGAAATAAGAATCTATAGCGATAGATTTAACTGCTGTTAGATTATAGTTTACCTATATAGATGTGATGCTAAAAGAGTTTAGCATAGGTCGTGACAAGGGATACTGCAAGCCGGTGTTCTCAAGATCTATCTATGTTAGGACGTTAGTCCTAAAGATAAGGTGAAGGATGATGCTTATGGAGGTTTCCTTTGCTACAGCGATAGGAACCATCATAAAAGTAATGCCAGATGTTCATAGTCCATGAACCATCATGAGCAAGTATGAAAGTAAGTCTGGTGAATGTCGAGAACATCCTTAAACAAGTTAAGGAAAGGTTCCTAGTTTATTGAAACTTGGAATTAAATACACGTAGATATACAGACGTATATCCTGAGTCTTATGAAGGTGAGTGGGAGCTACTGTCTAGGTTTGCAATCACTTTGATTAAGTGATTCAGTGAGCTGGAAATGTTCTTAGCTATGGGTCACTGTAAATTCTACAACTAGGTCAAAACACAGTAGTGCCTTGGAGGCGCAGCGGGAGCAGTACATGGATCTAGAAGGTTAATTCCTGAACCCTATACGGTTCTTCTACCTTTTCTACATAGTTGATATAGTAAGTGGATTCGTTGCTTAAAGCAAGGACCAGGGTCTTGTCAGAGATTCGTGTGTGTGTTGAGGCGGTTCCTTTGACTTGGTCATTTGGAACATGATATGAAGATAGTCTGAGTCCCCACGGATAGCGATCCGTTCATGGCTAGGGCTAGTTGCGAGTATTGCATGAGATTCTTGTGTTTCCACTTGGTCTCGTGTGTACGAGTGATTGGTTTTAGGCCAAGTGAGAGATTGTTGAAATAGTGTCCTAAACCCAATCGGGTTGGACCGGATCCGACCGGGTCGCATCAATTCTACTATTTCTTTATGTTTATACATATATTAAATGGCTTTTCTGTTGTCATATATTTGTTCTTTTAAAGAACCAATTGTGAATTGTTATATGATAAAGTCCTTAGTATAAAACTGTGATAGAGAAACCATGATAGGCAATTATGGTTGATGAGATCTCTAATCACTTTAATAAGTTTGATACTTAAATGTCTCTAGGCTGATGTACTATTAAACAGGGCATTGATAGTATAAACAGACTAGCACGTATTAGATGTCTTCTGTCTTTAAGGGCAGGGATAGATCTTGTCTATCGAAGTGTAGATACACTTGGACTGTACGTGGACGTACGTGTATTAGAGAATGCGTACGTTAGACTGACCCACTTACACGGATAAGTGTCACACTATGTGACGGTTGTGTAATTATCCTTAGGACCGGAGTCTTCAAAGCATCACGGTGTGGATTGTCATGCTTTGACTCTATTGAGGTTTCCCCTAGCCACGGGGCGATCATGCGGTAGTGATTGGGTATGATATTGAACCATGCGGAGTATACATGATTGGTCGTCTGGGAATCGCGTATCCTATGATTGGGATCGAATATCCGAAATGGCCTTCTTATAAGGAATGTCTTACTCTCGTGAATCTTTGCAAAGTGGGAGTAAACGAGTTGCTTCGAGAGAGCATGATTTCCAGATTATAAGATACGGTCATTAATGTTTGACACTCGACGTACGACCGTATGGATATTATTACAGCGATAGGATTGTAGGTTACACGGTAACTGTTTCACATGAATGGTAGCAGTCATTGCCTTTGACTCTTCCGATGATTGGGGGTCACGGTGTGTTGCTAGACGCTATCCCGTGATCGTTACGCATGAAGGGCATTTTCGTAATTTGCAATTTGTGTCTACGGCCAACATATTCGGAAGCCTATCGGGTCACACACATATGAACATCTAGCCGGATTAAAATGTGGTTATAGATGATAACCAAATAAGGAAAGTTTATCTCGAAACTATAAAGGTTATAGTGGTAAATTAATATGGTGGTATTTATTTATTATGAATAAATATAATACAAGATATTAATTATGTTGATTAATTAAATATACATAGTTGATGTATATATGTCGAAATTTATATGTGTATATGATACACATGGATTTTGCAAATTAATTAATCATAGTATTGTGTTAATTAAAGAATATTCCGGAAGCCAATGTTTGGCTATATGGGGCGCCACATTGAAGTGTATAAGATACACTTGGATTGTGCAATTTAATTAATAAGATTATCATATATTAATATTAGATATTAATGACTATAGATTTGCACACATGTGTAAAATAGATTTATGGTTATAAGATAAAGATAGTCAATATGAGATATTGACAATATCTTGGAAATATTTAATATAAGATATTAAATTAAATGAGATAAATCAATTAAATATATTTTCCTTATTTTATTGGGAAAAATTTTTCTTCTCCTCCACTCTTATAGATGGTGCCATATACACTATAAATATAGTGTGGGTGTCAAGCTCTTTTGTACAACACAATTCCAAGAACTAATAGTTCTTGTGTAAAATAGAGAGCATCCTATAGAGAGTTGAAGAGAGGGGAAAATGGCCGGTCTAGCAACCGGAGTTTTCCAATAGCAATCCATGATGGGATTCCGGCGGGCTGTTCGTGTGGACTAGCGGTAGAGGCCGAACACTTGGGCGGCTCTATGCAGAACTACTCTCCTTAGACGGTCAAAGCGTCGATCTTATAGATCAACCAAGGTAACCACCATCTATTAGCTTAATTGTTTATTGCTTAAACGAAGTCGATCTTGGGTAAAAGGAAATCAAAATTTTGAATTCCGCTGCGTTTCCGCATAGATTTCCTAACAATAATCAACAGCTACTACCAGAAATTTGCAACTTCCTGGGGCTTTAGGCAATGGACCCACCAAATCTACACCCCACTGATCAAAAGGCCAAGCCGATACAACAGGGGTCAGGTTCTCTGATGGATGATGGGACAGATTGCCATGAATCTGACATGTCCTGCATGCCAAAACCAACTCCTTTGCATCCTGCTGCATTTTAGGCCAATAATATCCAAATAACCTACACTTTCGAGCCAATGCTCTTGCTCCCAGGTGATTTCCACAAATCCCTTGATGGATTTCTCTCAACAAATAGTTGCCGTCCTCAATGGTGACACATCGTATCCAAGGAGAGATAAATGATTTTCTATACAAAATATCATTAAAGAGTGCATACCTGTCTGACAAACGTTGGATCTTACGAGCCTGTCCCTTATCTTCTGGTAATTGTCCATCTTTTAGATAGGTAACAATAGGATCCATCCATGTTTCCCTCTGTGTGATTGGTTGTACCTCGGATATCTTATAGCTACGCTGGTCTAACTGTTCGATCAAAACTTTTTTGTCTGATAGGAAATTTGAGGCCAACTTGGACAATGCATCTGCTCGAGTATTTTGCGATTTGGAGACTTGCTCCACTTGAATTTCTTGAAATTGGTCAATCTTTGACTGGGCTAGGGATAAGTATTTTTTCATGGGCTCCTCCTTCGCCTCGTATTCTCCTTTAATATGATTAACCTCTAACTGAGAGTCGATATAGATCTTAAGACGATGAACCCCCAACTTCAAAGCTAAGTTCAACCCTGTGATCAATGCTTCATATTCTGCTTCATTATTGGTTGCATGAAACTTAAAGTGTAATGCATAGGGAAATTCTTCACCGGTTGGACTGATAAGGAGAAGACCTGGTCCTGATCCACTTTTGCTAGATGCTCCATCAACGAACAGATTCCACTGACCTGATTCCATCAAGAAATCTGCTAATGCTTGGGCTTTTATTGCAGTTCTTGGCTTATATTCCAAATCGTAACCTGCCAATTCAACAACCCATTTTGCTAATTGACCAGAAGTATCTGGTTTTCTCAATATTTGCTTCAAAGGCTGATCACTCAAAACTATTATCGGATGACTCTAAAAATAAGATCTCAATTTCCTTAAAGCATGAACCAAGGCTAGGACAAGCTTTTCCGCATCTGAATATCTGATTTCAGGCCCATGCAAATCCTTGCTCGTGTAATACACCGGTTTCTGAACTGTTCCTTGCTGTCTGACCAAAACAGCGCTGATAGCTTCATCACAGATGGACAGATAAAGATATAAAACTTCTCCTTCCTGGGGAGATGTCAGAGTGGGTAGCTCAAAATTGTAATTCTTCAACTCATCAAAAGCTTTCTGACAGTCCGTGTCCCACCGGAATGGAGTTGCTTTCCTTAGAATCTTAAAAAGGGTAATGCTCTTTGTGCAATCTATCCGGATGGCCTTCATCTTGGAGCCATCTAAACCAGTAAGTCATTTTTTTATTTTTTTATTTTTTTTGCAAAACAGTTTCGGTTTCAGTTCTAGATCGACCTGTTTATTGATTGTATTATGTATACGTTTGCAGAGCTTTTTCCCTGCTATGACAAAGATTGTTGGAACTTTAGGCCTGCGTTCTCGCTCTGTTGAAGCTTTATTTTGAGAAGCATGGTATTTTGGATGATTTACAATTTGATAATTTTGTTAGGGATGAAATTTCGCTTAGCTCGTGTGTAGATGAACAGACAGATGTTCCGTAACATCTTTGCAGTTGAATTTAATTGGTGAAGGTACCCATGCCATTTATCTTCAGTAATTAGGCTTGAATTCAAGTTATTATCCAAGAATTTTGTGAAGTAATTATAGTTGGAAGGGTATCATGTTTGGGCTCAAATTGAAGACCAAAAAAAACATGAATTTTGGTGAAAAAATTTCGATGATCAGAGTTGTAAATCAAAAGTTACGAGTGCTTGAAGAAAAAAAAAACAAACAAACAAACATGAAGCAGCGGCAGAAGTGAACCATATGCATATGCGCGTCCCTTTTATTAAGAAGGGGTATTTTTGTCCGTCTGAATTTTTTTTGTCCTTTTTGCAACTAAAAAAACCAGTGTGTCCTATTTATTCATTTTGTAAATATTTTTGCCATTTTCCCTCAATCCCCCTTTTAAGTATATATATATTTTTGGGCTAGGCTCATATGCGAAAAAATTAAAAAATTTATATATTCTAATATAATATTTTTTTTTAAATTTGTTTGATTAATATACGAGATATATTTTTATTTTTCTTCAAAAAAAGAGATATATTTTTATTTATGGGATTTTAAGAATCAATTTATATCTCTCTGATTTTAACACGTTTTATCTTTTGGACCACTAAGGAAATAAATATTTTAGGATTTATAGAGGCTTTAAGGACATCTCAACATATATATATACTAGTAGGGAACCCGTGCGATGCACGAAAAACGTTATATTTGAAAAGTCGATCTGTGTATGTAGAAATTTGTAGATACTGTAGTAATTTAAGAGCTATTAGTGAAACAAAAAAAAAATTGGCATGAATGAAATATTTACAATGAGTGGTTCAGATTACGTACCATTGCATAAGCCCTCTGAGTGGTTCAGATTACGTAAAAGGATTACAGGTGCTCCTACTTTAAACTCTAAAGAGTGACTTGGTAGTCGTGGGAGATCCAAAGGGTTAAGGAATTCTGTTGGGAGTAAGTGTTGTTGGTCATCTTGTTGTTCATCGTGTGAAATGGTGTCAGCACTCAAGTATGTACGACTAACTCCAGGAATGGTTGACAACATAATGGCATTAATCACATCTACATCAGTGTTTTTTGGTGATAAAATTGCCCTATCACGTAAGAATGACATATCACGGTAACATTGACAAAGATTGGGATACATGAAGTCAATTATTTCACGTAAAGCTGCTGCTTCATTCCTAATTAGGAAATGATCTGGTATTCTAACCCAATTTGTTTCCCCTAGATTCATCAAAGATATAGCAGGAACGATCCCATCGCCAATTGACAAAATCCACTTTGAAAAGTCTGCATGACTGTTCGGATGCTAATAAATTACAGGAGGAAAGACGCATGTTTGTAGTGAGATGTAGGACTGTACAATGCTGCCATATGTATGAGCTTGTTATTGTCACCAATACGGTGGATTCCCGTGAACCGGTAGTCACGACAGGTAGTGTTTGACGGAAGTCGCCACCAAGAACAAACAATTTACCATCAAAAGGATTTGCATCATCAAACCCAAAGCGATGCATCATGGATGCTTCGTCCCATATTATAAGAGCAGCTCTACGTATTAAAGCAGCCAGATCAGAGTATACTTGATACTGCAGGTTGATGAGTCATCTGGATCTAATGGGATCTTGAAGCGTGAATGTGCTGTACATCCCCCCGGAAATAGCAATGCAGAAATTCCAGATGAAGCAACAGATAAAACGATTTCATTCATAGACTGAAACTCCGAAATTAAAGTCCGCCATAGATAGGTTTTGCCAGTCCCACCGCTTCCGTAAACGAAGTACAACCCACCTGTGTTATTTTCATATGACAAAATGATTGCATTAAATGCTTGTAGGTGTTCTGCATTTAATCCTAAATGCAAGTTTTGAAACAACTCGGTCTCAACCGATTGATCATAGTCTAATTCTTCCCATATCAACCGATTGAGAGAAAAGGTAGCTGCTTAGTTCGATGGCAAGGGCATGTCGAGGTAATCACGTAATGACCGACCATTCCTGTTTAATATTTTTTCGCGCTGCAAAAGACCAAGGTTCTTCAGTTCTTCATCACTGACATTCGTAGTTGAAGTACCGATTTCACGTCGAAGTCGATGAGCAATATCATCTGTAAGACTTACCCAGTGTCGTTCCCAAAAAGTTTTCGGATCTACAACCTCTGAATACAATAACAATGTTCAGAACATATTCCTCATTTGTATTGAAGAAGCCCAGAAAGAGGCTTCATTTAGTGAGCCAATCCGATGATAGTTTTCCCCGCTAATACAAAAAGTGTAAGGACCTTGTCCATCCATTATATTGTGGTCAATTTTTCCACCCATCGAAGTGAAAGAGAACATGGAATTATATGATCTAATTTGATCCCTGAATGTTGAACGTAGAAGTAGACTGTTCAACGTGTTTGGAGTTGGAGGTAGTAAAGGTAGTCGAACACTACCATTCATACAACAAAGTTGATACTTTGGTGATCCGGTACTACTGTTTTAATTTTTTTCTTCTATCCACATTACAGCATTGCAATGTTCACAGGTAGAGGATCGTGGACCAAAAGACCACCTTAAATGTTGGTGTTGAATGTGTGGAAATGTATGTTGAGGAGAACCTAAGGACATGGTTGAAGTACATGATCATGTAATAATATATTGAATATCAGTTGGAGTTGCATCAATTACATGGTATATATATGTGGTAATAAGGATGGATTTAATTATGGGATGTTAATTGGAAGTAATCAATAATTATATGGGAAACTGTAAACATACACGTGGGACAATATTGTAGAAATCTGTACGGAAGCGCAGTTGTAGGTGTATATGAATCCAAACAACAACATTGTGGGAATAAAACAACAAGTTATGTACAATATATGAAGTTGTAAAGTGTGCATTGACAGACCTGTAGGTGGAACATCCTCAGCAGTAGTAACGTGTACTACATCAACAAGAATAGGCTCATCCTGTGGAGCATCAACGGTGTCAAGGGTCACAGGGTCATCTACCAATTTGTCGTCTGTAGACTCATCATCTGAAATAACGACACGTCGCCTTTTGAATCCAATTGGTTGGTAAATGTATGTGTCCATACCGTGGGAAATAGGTATGAGTACAGTGGTAGGTGGTACGTGATATTCTGAAAGAAATGAAAATTAAACAAAAATCTGTATAGTTCAGAAAAAATAAGTATTAAGTATATTTGTTGAAGCAATTTAATGAATATATATTTTAATTGGATAATAAGTAAATTAAGTAAGTGTTTTATTATTTAATTAATTATGTGGTTGTATGTAATTAAGTTTAGTTAGTACATAATTATATAAGTTCGGTTATTAGCACACAAAAATTTAAGTATTTGTAAGTAGTATAGTGATTTTAATTAGGACATACTATGTATACTTGTTAAGTAGTTTGTATAAATATGAGTATGTCACATAAGTACATAAATAATCATTATTTTTAATATTATGAAGACTCTCCTTCCTAGAAACTTCTCCCCTACCCCATTATTTTAATTACCCATCCTTATCACCATTCTCCACCTCCTCGTTTCTATTACCCACCACCACCTAACCGTCCTTTTATTTTCTTGTCAAAATTAATCTGAAAAGCTCCTGGAAGGGGATTACGATTGCTTCCTTTCCTTTTCAATGAGAAACCATATCTGGTTTAAATGAAAGTTGTTTCTCCTTCATCTCGAAATAGCCTATGATGTTATGAAGACTCTGCAACACTTGGATTTTTGCTCACATCAAAATTGTGTTGCTTTGGTCCGTGAAGGCAAGATCTTTTTCATCTGAGAAATCTCTGCACTACCGAGGCCTATGATGTGTCTTTCTCCAAATCTCAAATCGTGATGCTGAGATGGCGAATTTAAGAAGAAAAAGGCATCCTCTTTGAAATACTCTCCTCTCCATGGCGGTTTCCAATCTCCCGATTTTCATGGCCATCCGCCCGCTTCTGATGAAATCCGCTTCTCATGAAATATGCTTCTGATGAAATCTGCTTCTGTGGTGAAAATCGCCCGGTCTAAACGGTTGATTACCCTCTGATTTCCATGGCCATCCGGCCTATTTAGATGAAGAACCTATATTGTTCTATGCTCTATCTCTCACCGAAAAAGCTTTATGATTTCTGAAATCTCTGCAACTTGGTGTTATTCGCTCTCTGGTGCTACTGAATAAATGTTTGCTAGGATTGAAGCCTTCGATGCTTGGATGGCAGAGATGTTGAAGAAAGCTTGGAGCTTTAATGGTGAAAACAGATTTTCTAAGGCCTATGATGAATTATCTGAGGCCTGGTGTATCAACATCAACCATAATCAACCCAGAATATACTCTTTTGGGGAAGTCTCTTTCACCTTATTTTTATTTCAGTTCAGTGTATTTAAAAGTGCTTGGTAAGTGAAAACAATATGCTAAATTGACTATCTCGCCCTGCATGCTCAAATCAACTTTATGCTCTCTCTCTTTAAGGCCGATGATGCTGTAAACAACCTCTTTAAGGCCGATGATAAGCTTATTCTGAGGCCTATGATTTTATAGCTGATTGTTGGTTTTTGTAGGGTAGGATGTATAGAAACCTAGGTTTAAAAGAATAGCAAAAGGATTTCCAAATTTGTATAGAGTGATGAGAAAATCATACAATAAATTGTGAAAAGATTGTGAAATCAGTGTTTCTAACATTGTGTTGAATGATGTGAAATAAGTATTAGGAAAATATGAAAAAGTCGATGATGATGAAAACGGGTAATCAGTGTTTTCAGAAGCAATCATTCCAAATATACATAACGTTCCATTTTTTTTATAGCAAACACTAATTCAAAATCTGTTGTGAATGATATTAGGTAGATTTTGAATGATGTGTATGAAAGAGTGTGAAATCAGTGTTTTGAGAAGCAATTGGTTGAATGATGTGTGAAATCTGTTTTTTTTAACATTGTGTTAATAGTTAATTGTGTTAACAGTTATAAAGTGGTTTTGTATTCTCTTTTAAATCAGTGTTTGTATTTTGTAACATTATTTTATAACAATTTTATTGCATTACTACGTAACAGTGTTGTTGATTGCTGGTTTTAAAGATGATTGTTGGTTCTGTAGGCTAGTATGTATAGAAGCGTAGGTTTAAAAGAATAGTAATCAGAAAGAATATAAATAGTAATCAAAAAGTTGCTGGTAGTAGCAGAACACTTACATGAAGATAGTAGTCTGAAATGAGTGTGGTTAATGGATGTTGTACGGTCTTCAGTAAGTAAAACAATAGTAATTTTTTTTGGTATTATGAAAACTTGCTGGTAATGCATAATGAAATAATGTAAGAAATGTGCTTGAATAATAGCAGAACACTTACATTTAGAAAGTAGCCTGAAACGATTGTTGGTAATGGTTGTTGTCTAATCTTTCTGAAATGATTAATTACATGTTGTTAAGTTTTGTGTAAAAGTGGAAATATAAAGATTGGAAAAATCAACGGCCAATGCAAGAAGAACTGCTTACCTGAAGATGGACTGGTGTAATGTGGTATGAAGATTTGTAGAATGCGAAAAGTGAAGCTATAAATTTGTTTATAGAAAAGTGAAGCTGTAAATTTGTTTGTAGAAAAGTGTAATGGTTAATTTGAGTGTAGATGTAGACTGAATAAAGCTGTGGTGTGTTTGTAGTGCATATCACAGAAGTTGGGAATAGTGGAGATAGTGGGTTGGTTAATTTGTTGAGTAATTTATGGAGTGGAAAACTATATTAACTTGAAACAAAAATTTTTTTCTGAACAAAGGGAACGTGGGTAGGTTAAATGTAATTTTTTTTTTGTTGAAAGAACGTGGGACTGAATAACGTGGGCAGTTTTATAATTTTTGGTTTTAGTTTTTTTTGAATAAACGTGGGTCTGATAACATAGGTGGGCTGTAAATTTTTGCGTTTTGTTTTTTTAATCTGTTGTTTTAATTAATATCCGGGTTTGGGTCGGGTTAATTAGACAAATACGGGTCAATTGTCGGTTATTTACTCTGAAATATTAATATAGATTATATTGTGGTACTGTTCCTATGAAAAAAAAAGTCACTTTGGAAAAATACGGCAGTGTATGCATAATGGATTATAATATAAAGTACACAAAAATGTTGGGCAATTATAAGAAAATTAAAGTGATTTTTCACGGGTGCCTTTTATCGACACAACGTATTTATTGTTGTCATTGTTTTATTATTATTATTTTTCATTTACTATCGACACCACACATATATTTTTTTTTACTACCGGTCACACTAGCCTTTTCGATAATACGTCAGTGATGATACATTTATAACTAATTAACTATAACGTTAGTGTCACTGGTGTTATTGAAAACCAACATCAATGTCATTGACGTTATTATTGAGAATGAACGATAGTACCGGTGACTTTATTTACTCAATAATAATTGTGGTGACCTAAGTTATTTTTTGGTTGATGAAAATACCGTGACGCCGCCAACAGTTTTGTGGTGTCAATAAAAACCGTATTTTTTATAAAGGCCCAAATTTGGATTAGGTTCCGTGATCTAGTTAATTTGTGCATTCGATCTTTAGCCTCAATTCACCAAGATTTTAGTCCCTTTCTATATAGGGAATTCTATTAACACCGTATAAATGTTTCGGACACTACAATTATTACATCACTTAATAAAAATGTTTCAAACAACATATATTTTTGAGATTTTTTATTTATTTATTTTTTTTTTTTGTAGAACTAAATTCATTGGTGATTATATGTTTCTCATGTGTTTTTTTTTGAAGTGATGTTTCTCATGTGTTAGTGGCACGGATATGCTTCTACCCAACAGCATTTTAACATTTCTTGAATAAGAGTAAATATTGTATGCCCGAATTACTCTTATTTGTATCCAGCAATTTTTCTTGAATATGTAACGCCGTTAACATTCGTGTTAGAGGCAAAGATTATAGGGACAAAGACCCAAAAGTACACAAAACGGACTTATTGGACTTATAAGCACAAAAAGGAATTTTTTTGGACTTATAAGGACAAAAATTAGATAGAGAGACTCAAATACCCCTAATGAAAAAAAAAAATTTAAAAAAAAAAAAAAATAGGAGAAAGAGGCGCTGTTTGGTTTGGTTTTTTTTTTTTTTTTTTTTTTTTCTGAAGCGTTCATGTTTTTTTTTTTTTTTTACCGGTGTATTGACCATCGCGATACAATGACCACCCCGATACATTTACCACCGCGACGCATTGACCACACCGATGCATTGACCACCTCGATACAATGACCATCCTGATGCATTGACCACCGCGACGTCCGATGCGATGACCATCGCGATGCAGAGACACCGCGATGAAGCGACACGGCGATGTAGAGACACGGCGATGAAGCGACACCGTGATGCAGAGACACCGCAATGAAGTGACACCGCGATGCAGTGACCACCCTCGATGCAAAGACACCGCGTTGCAAAGACACCTCGATGAAGTGATACAACGACGTAGTGACCACCCGCGATGCAGAGACGCCTCAATGAAGTGACACCACGATGCATTGACCACGCCTGATCCATTGATCACCTCGATACAGTGACCACCTCTGATGCAGAGACACCACGATGCAGTGACCAACCCAGATGCAGAGACACCGCGATGCAGTGACCACCCCCGATGCAGAGACATCACGATGTTATAACATTTGACGATGCAGAGACATCGCGAATAAGAGACACCGCGATGCAGAGACACCGTCATGAAGTGACACCACATTGCATAGACACCACGATGAAGTGACACCGCAATGCAGAGACGCCGCATTGCAGAGACATCGCGATGTTATAACATTTGACGATGCAGAGACACCACAATGCAGAGACACCACGAAGAAATGACACCGCAATGCAGAGACACCGCGATGAAGTGACAACTCGATGCAAAGACACCGCGATGAAGTGACACCGCATTGCAGAGACACCACGATGCAGAGACACAGCGATGAAGTGACACCACAATACAGAGACACCGCGATGCAGAGACACCGCGATGAAGTGACACAGCGATACAGTGACCACCCCCGATGCAGAGACACCCACGATGCAGAGACACCGCGATGAAGTGACACCGCATTGCAGAGACACCGTGATGCAGAGACACCACGATGCAGAGACACGGCTTATTGTATCGATTTATTCAGTGACGTCTTATTGTATCGATTTATGTAGTGACATCAATGTCACTTCATTAATTGTCTAATGTATGCAGTGACATCTACAGTGACATCAATGTCACTTCATTAGTTGTCTAATGTATGCAGTGACATCTGGCATGACATCAATGTCACTTCATTAATTGTCTAATATATGCAGTGACATATGCAGTGACATCAATGTCACTTCATTAATTATATCAATTTGGCTTGTTTGGCAACGGAGAAACTCTAATGGCGTGTTTGGATTGCGGTAATGGAATGGAATGAAATGTTTTTTTCATTACATTATATCAATTTGGCTTGTTTGGCAACGGAGGAATGAAATATGATTTCATTCCAACGGAATGAAAATGGGTGGATTTCATTCCATCCAAAATTCAATGGAATAGTCGGAATGGAATGAAAAAATAAATCCTACAATGAGTTCCATTGCCTACCAAACAAGGTAATGGAATGATATCATTCAATTCCATTGCATTATTCCAATAGATTCATTTCATTTCATCAATCCAAACGAGCCATAAATCTACATAACCTTCTTTTATCATCATCATAATTAAAAGCAAGCAAGAAACCTGCACAATTGTAATGGCCCCTATGAAATGCATACGGCTGCTAACTCACCAAGAAAGTTGAGGGATCGTGTCTTACAGGTATCGGTACCACCGCCACATTAACATCCTCGATTAGATCACAACGTATTTTTCACACAGTAGCGGCAACATACTTCTCATCATTTTTCACACAGAATTTCACAATTTGACAAATCAATCATTACATACATGTTCTCCCAATTATCAGTAAAACATTCAAAAATAAGAAATGGCAACAACCAAAACATGTCCCTTTTTAACTAGGGAGGGTATCTAGTTGAATCTTAGAGTATCATTTTTATTTAATAATTAAACATTATGCCGTTGTCGGTTGATTTGAACAATCTTTTCAATACTTGACAAATAGAAACTGGTCGGTCTTATAATTTCTTGAACCCAGCGGGGATCATAAAATATAGTTATTATATATTGTAAAACCTTTGGGTTGTCATTGGCCTTTGTGATGGATGAGTTGAAAATCACTAGCAGAAGGTTAACAATGGTTCAGAATATAAAATTTCAGACAGATGGAGGAGGCTAAAGGTCTTAAATGCATTCTGCCTAGATCTGTTAGTTAATCATCGAGATTGTCTTTACTCATATATATCGTTTTTTTCTCATTCTTCCTTGTTTGTTCTAGCAACATGATGCTTTTTCGAGAGGTTTGGGACAAAAGAGAAAGCTCTCGACTTTTTGACCGGAAATCTCTCTTCGAAGTAGTTGCACCCGTGAGTGTTTCGGTGGGGGTGGGGATGCGAGTCATGGAAACTTTGTGAATAGCGAGTGGAGGAGATATATCTAGCATGTACGAAGAAGATAGCAATGCGGCGAAGTCCTTCGAGCAAAGAAAGTAGAAAGGGATGTTGAGATGGAAGATGAATTGACAT
This sequence comes from Gentiana straminea, assembly GCA_036785695.1. NCBI lineage: Eukaryota > Viridiplantae > Streptophyta > Magnoliopsida > Gentianales > Gentianaceae > Gentiana > Gentiana straminea. The sequence goes on along the minus strand of JAVUPR010000448.1, from coordinate 2,146,278 downwards.
ACGCATTACAAGAGACGGATGCATACTCAGACTACAACATTGATGTCACAAAAGAAGGCGAAGCTACTGCAGAGTACCTTTTTAACTAGGAAGGATAAATTAGGTAAGCTGAATAAAATGTGTCCTTATAAGTCCAACAGATTCCTTTATGTCCTTACGGGGCTAATAAGTATAAAAAACTATACTTTTAAGGAATTAACCCAAGATTATATGACTGAAGAGCTAGGTTAATTTTATGATTCTAATTGATTTAAATTTCACACTTAATTTGATGACATTAATTATTTAATTCACAAATTTCGAGTTGATACTTTATCGATAAAAGTTGGATCGATCTGTAGAAATGTTTGGAAGCCGGAACTACCTATTCAATGACACTGCTCCCGAGTCAGCAGTCTAGTTGCTGATTCAGCGGCAACACCAACCTCCACTTTTATCTACAAATTTCAAAAAACTTTTTGCACAATACACAGTACACTATCATGTAGTGTCTAGTAAGCATTATTATTTTTTTTAAAGCATTCGAATTATTATTTTATTTAATTGAATTTTATGTCAAGTAGAAATTTTACATGCATGTGATATCATGTGCATTATGTATGTCAGATGTGTATGGATTATGTATTGACAAATCCCTTATTTTAGTTATGAGTTCTCGATAATCCACAACAGCCGTAACGTGCCCTCGCCTGGTGGATTTCAGGTGGATGTTGGGCCGGTTATAAGTGCCCACGTACGGGTGTAACCGAGTACATTTATAGTTGGCCGGTTCACTTTTCTAATTATGATTTATTTAATTATTATTTGGGCCATGGTGTGAATGGTAATAGAACGACCCTTTATTATATATGAAAATCCGTAATACCCTTTAATAATCTGACACATTATTTCACGTATGTTACTTGCGTACAATATGGTATGAAAGTTATGAATGGTAAATATGATATGGAAATAATACTATGGTAGGTATGGTAATGCCCAATTATGATTTAGTGTTTTATGATGAATTGAATTATGCTATCTATGATTATCTCGTCAAGGTATTTTTTTGAGGGGCTCGTCCAGGGGGTTTAATGTAATAAATTAAAGGGAAAATTTATATAAAGGGTATGACATATTTACTATTTATTAAAAATGGTATAAATATTCTATAAATATATAAAAAGGGTGCAAGGAGATTTAAAAATTATTATAAAGGGCACAACATCCTTTATAATAATTTTTAGACTTCCTTAACCCTTTTTACAAATTTTAAAATAGAAAATAAAATAATATTCAAAATAAAACTATTATGATTAAACAATCCAGAAAATAATAAAATAAAAATAAAAATATATTATTATTTGAAAAAGATAACATAAAATAAAGAAATACAGATACAAAAACAACCATCGCCCACGTCACATCCCATCTCACCTCCTGGTTATTTTTTCTGCTCTAAAAAGGGTTTTTCCACACCCTACACAACCCCTCAAAAAACATTTTTCTCGTAAATCATTTTCTAGAACTTTTTGCAATCATTAGTGGTGTTGTGCCATTAATAGTATTTTTAAAAAAATAATCTCTAACCCTTTATCGAGAATTTTCCTAGAGTCAAAAGTACAGGTGGTATTGTAACGAACGCAAAAAAAAAACACATAAGGAAATGATTCGCAAGAAAATAATTATTTGGGGGGTAGGATAGGGCGGGGAAAATGTTAGGGCATTCGTAGCAGAAGCCCTATATGGTGCTCTATCCCTAAAATGAAGATAAAAAATAGAGTTCATCCCAAATAGCTCCCACAGCCTATCCCTATTTATTTTTAGGGATATGAATAGTGCATCCCAACTTGCGAGGATGCACTATTCACGTCCCTAAACATATTTAATTATTAAAAGTTTTAGGGATAATGATAGGGATGCTGCTGGAGTGAAATAATAAATATTTAATGTGTATGAATAGGGCAGTAAGGTAGGATATGTATTATTTAATATTATTTGAAATATTATAGGGATAAGGATAGTGATGCTGTTGTGGGGGTTTTCGAATTGTGATGTTGTAAAATAGGGATATGTAAAATTTTATATTATTTTAGGGATAAAATTTGGTGATTCTGATAAGAATGCCCTTAGCGGATAGGGTGGGTGAGTGGAGAAAAAGAAAAATTTCAGAGGAGAAAAAATATTCACAAGGGGTGGGGGCGGTGTTGTGAGCCCGTTTTTCTTTCTTTGAATTTTATTTTGAGCATTTTCAAATTTTAATGTCATTTTATTATTTTGTAGATTATTTATTTATTATAATAATTTTTATTTTGAACATATTTTTCTTGGATATTTGTTTAAAAAAACAGATTTTGAAACTTAATTAGGCATTTAGAAAACTAAAAAAATCATCGTGGATGCATTTTATTTAATTTTCCTATATTACTCCTAGGCAATAGCGCTAATTTCTCTCACCGGCGTCAATGGTGCCTGCACCATTCTGGCCATCAATTCACCTCTTCTGAGCTTCTTTCGTTCCTTTTTTGCTTTGTTTCTTGCTTTTGTTTCATGGGTAAGAATTCTCGAAAGAAATCTGGGGCTCCTTCCGCTGAAATTACCCTCGTTCTTGCCCTCTGAGCTGTTAATGTTGAATTTACAGCTGATTTTGAAAATTTCTCCACCAGAAAGTTAGATTCTTCAGCTCTGAATTCTTCATCTGAGGTATTCTTGACGAATTCTTCGGCTTCTGCTGGTGAATTGGCTGCTTGTTCTTCCGGGATTTCTGATGCTTTGTTGGTTGATTACACTTCTCCACATGCTTCTTCTTCCATGAAATTGAAGTCTGGTAAGCTTCTTGGTTCTGCTTTAAATTCTGTACATGTTGGGGTTAATTTGGATAAGGACATTGTTAATGAACCTGCTCCTGCTGCTAAGGATAGTTGTAAAATACCACATCGGTAAAGTAAAGTCCTGCTCACCCCCATATAAATGTGAGACATAAAGGTCTTGTCAACTCGGGTTATCTCTTTTAGACCAAGCGAGGACGGCGGTTTAAGCAGTTGACCGAACCATTTATGACTCATTTAGCGTTGCTAGGCCTGGGGTCTGGGGGTGTTATAAAATGGTATTTAGAGCTAACTACGGAACTAAGTGCCACACCGTGAGAGGCGGTGGGGGCCACTTCTAGAATCCTATGGTAGGGAAGAACTGAGACAAGTCCACTGGGACAAATCTTGGCCGTCCTGGCGAGGACGCCAGTCCCATATAAGAGGGGGCGAGGATAGGGAGTATGTAAAATCCAACATCGGTAAAGTAAAGTCCTGCTCACCCCCATATAAGTGTGAGACATAAAGATCTTGTTAACTCGGGTTAGCCCTTTTAGACCAAGCGAGGACGATGGTCTAAGCAGTTGACCGGACCATTTATGACTCATTTAGCGCTACCAGATCCGGGTCTGGGGGCGTTACAATAGTGTTCTTAATGATGTTCATATTGCTGAAAAAGTTGTTTCCTGGGCTAATTTGTTCAAACAAAACAGAGTTTTCATTAATAAAGTCATTAAATTGAGAGAAGATTTTACTGGTATGACTTGCAATCTTGTTGATCTCAGCAATGTTGTTTTTGAACCTGATGACTTGGTGATTGGCTACTTCCCTTCCGAATTCCCTGGACGGAAAGCTGTTCAAAGCCTTGTGAATGTGTGTGTTTGTATTATGTATGTATTTGGTTTAAAATTCTCTCTATTGTATGTATGTAATGTATTATGTTGATGATGACCAAATGAAGCTAAGCTCCAAGACTATCAATAATCTAGGATGTTAAGATAGAAATATGCCTTAATTAAAACTGAAAAATGAACTAAATATTTAATGTGTATGAATAGAGTTGTGAGGTAGGATATGTATTATTTAATATTATTTGAAATTATAGGGATAAGGATAGTGATGTTGTTGTGGAGGTTTTCGAATTGTGATGTTGTAAAATAGAGATATTTAATATTTTATATTATTTTAGGGATAAAATTTGGTGATTCTGATAAGAATGCCCTTAGCGGATAGGGTGGGTGAGTGGAGAAAAAGAAAAATTTCAGAGGAGAAAAAATATTCACAAGGGGTGGGGGCGGTGATGTGAGCCCGTTTTTCTTTCTTTGAATTTTATTTTTAGCGTTTTCAAATTTTAATGTCATTTTATTATTTTGTAGATTATTTATTTATTATAATAATTTTTATTTTGAACATATTTTTCTCGGATATTTGTTTAAAAAAACTGATTTTGAAACTTAATTAGCCATTTAGAAAACTAAAAAAAAATCATCGTGGACGCATTTTATTTAATTTTCCTATATTACTCCTAGGCAATAGCGCTAATTTCTCTCACCGGTGTCAATGGTGCCTGCACCATTCCGGCCAGCAATTCACCTCTTCTGAGCTTCTTTCTTTCCCTTTTTGCTTTGTTTCTTGCTTTTGCTTCATGGGTAAGAATTCTCGAAAGAAATCTGGGGCTCCTTCCGCTGAAATTACCCTCGTTCTTGCCCTCTGAGCTGTTAATGTTGAATTTACAGCTGATTTTGGAACTTCTTCCACCAGAAAGTTGGATTCTTTAGCTCTGAATTCTTCATCTGAGGTATTCTTGACGAATTCTTCGGCTTCTGCTGGTGAATTGGCTGCTTGTTCTTCCGGGATTTCTGATGCTTTGTTGGTTGATTACACTGCTCCACATGCTTCTTCTTCCATGAAATTGAAGTCTGGTAAGCTTCTTGGTGCTGCTTTAAATTCTGTACATGTTGGGGTTAATTTGGATAAGGACATTGTTAATGAACCTGCTCCTGCTGCCAATGTTCTAAAAGTCGGTAGGCGCTAGTCGGGCGGCCGGGTGAGGAGTTGGGACTAGTCGGCTAGGCGGGGGACTAGTCGGGGACTAGGCGGTTTTGAGTTTTTTTTAATTAATAATGATAATAATGGAATTGACAAAAACAAAAATAACAAAATACTACTAAAACCCCTCAAAAATATTGATACTACTACTCTTGTAATACTAAGTACTAACATAACATACGTGATACGTCCAAAATAACACATAAAATCATACGTGATACGTCCAAAATAAACACATAAAAACATACGTGATATGTCCAAAATAAACACATTCAAAGTCAAGCACTCAAGCTTAAAAAAAATCATAATACAGACCATTTAGGCCGAGTTGCCCGAGTTGAACCCGACTATCCCGCCTTGAACCCGACTTTCCCTCCTAGAGGCCAACTAGGGACCGACTAGAGACCAGCCCGCCCAGACAGGTCCGACTAGTGTCTACTCGGGTCGGTGGAGGGCCGACTAGCGCCTAGGCGGCGCCTAGTCGGCCGACTTGGCCGACTTTTAGAACACTGCCTGCTGCTAAGGATAATTGTAAAATTCCACCTCGGTAAAGTAAAGTCCTGCTCACCCCCATATAAGTGTGAGACATGTCTTGTCAACTCGGGTTATCTCTTTTAGACCAAGCGAGGACGGCGGTTTAAGCAGTTGACCGGACCATTTATGACTCATTTAGCGCTGCCAGGCCTGGGGTCTGGGGGCGTTACAGAATGGTATTCAGAGCTAACTACGGAACTAGGTGCCACACCATGAGAGGCGGTGGGGGCCACCTCTAGAATCCTATGGTAGGGACGAACTGCGACAAGTCCACTGGGACAAATCTTGGCCGTCCTGGCAAGGACGCCAGTCCCTTATAAAAGGGGGGGGGGGGGGGAGAATGTAAAATCCCACATCGGTAAAGTAAAGTCCTGCTCACCCCCATATAAGTGTGAGACATAATGGTCTTGTCAACTCGTGTTAGCCCTTTTCGACCAAGCGAGGACGATGGTCTAAGCAGTTGACCGGACCATTTATGACTCATTTAGCGCTACCAGACCCGGGGTCTGGGGGCGTTACAATAGTGTTCTTAATGATGTTCATATTGCTGAAAAAGTTGTTTCCTGGGCTAATTTGTTCAAACAAAACAGAGTTTTCACTAATGAAGTCATTAAATTGAGAGAAGATTTTACTGGCATGACTTGCAAGCTTGTTGATCTCAGCAATGTTGTTTTTGAACCTGATGACATGGTGATTGGTTACTTCCCTTCCGAATTCCCTGGACGGAAAGCTGTTCAAAGCCTTGTGAATGTGTGTGTTGGTATTATGTATGTATTATGGTTTAAGATTCTCTCTATTGTATGTATGTAATGTATTATGTTGATGATGACCAAATGAAGCTAAGCTCCAAGACTATCAATAATCTAGGATGTTAAGATAGAAAAATGCCTTAACTAAAACTGAAAAATGAACTAAAAGTGGCAGACTATTCGGCTCTTTAGAAAGGGTTTGTTGATATTTTGGCCATTGAGGGGTATCCGATTTCTGATTCTAAGTTGGTTTTGGCTATACTGGGAGGATGATTCGAGGAGTATGATTCAATTATATTAAATATAACATCCCGACTCAGTTCTTGAGTTGGCCAAACTGTTCGAGCTCAACTCACCAACCATGAGAGATTGTTGTGGTTAGGCATATTGACACATAATAAAACTACAAGCATCTTGTCCAATACTCTAACTTTGGATGAGGAATAGGGACATTTAATAGAGGTAGATCAAGAGAAAGTAGAGGAGGTGGAAACTCACAATCTAGTGGTCTTAGGCCTACTTCTCAAATCTGCAACAAAGATGCCACATTGTTGTGGGTTGCTGGCATTTATTAGATTATGATACTAAAAGTTCAGTGGACAAAAATGCCAAGTGTTTGTTGAATTTCATCCAGCCATATTCTATTTCAAGTTCTGTTTTAGGTGCATATAGTTTTGAAAGAGATTCTTGCATATTTATTTGATTATGATACTAAAAGTTGAGTGTTAAAAAATGCTAAGTGTATGTTGAATTTCATCCAGCCATATTCTATTTCAAGTTCTTTTTTAGGCGCATATAGTTTTGAAAGAGATTCTTGCATAGGTGTGTGTAGTTAAAACATAACCTCAATCGTGTCAGAAGAAAGAAGCTTTTTCGCATGTTTTCTTGTTCATGTAGACAGGGGCGGCTGCAAGAATTGTGTGACACGGGTCAGGGATCGAGATCGACACACCGTATTACAAATTTTTAATACATTACATAAAATATATATGTATAATTATGGGTCAAGGGCAAATATTTGAAAATTTTAGCGGGTCAGTAAGTAGATATTAGTACATAAAAATTTTAAATTGTGTACAATATACATAAAATTTTTTATATTTTTTTTGTTTTGAGGGTCAGGTGACCCTTTTTCTATAAGGTGGCGCCGCCCCTGCATGAATATATTCCTAGATCTTCCTAATACTGATCCATTGTATGCTTCGCAGCACCCGGTTTTCCCTACATCATGTCAAGAGGTATATGTATAGATTTATCATACTGGTGCATGTCTGTAGGTGTTAGAATTGCTGTATTGAAATAGGACGATGAAACAACATCGAAGAAGCCTTATGTGCCTTATAAAACCCTTCTCTCAATTGTATGATTTCAAATTTTTTTCTTTTACCAATTGTTCAGGTAAAAGTCTGATCTTTGTCATTATTTTAGTGACTGGCTTGACCTTTTTAAACTTCTTATTGCATTTTGTTGTTTTGAAGAATCACTCAAAATCCAGTCAATTTGCATGCTGTATTTCTGCTCAAATGTGTAAATTTGTAACTATTGATTGTCCTCTTTACATAAAAGAAAAGAAAAGATGTAGTATTTAGTATGATATGATTTAAATTTTGTTTTCATGCTGTTTTGCTACTTGAAATTTAGGGTATCAGTCCATCTATATTAAATCGATGCTATTTGGTGCTTAATCACATGAGCTCGATCCCAATTTCTCCGTGTTGGCATTGGAGTATTTTCACGAACTAGGAATTGTTTACGATTTAAAGCCAGAAAATGTGATGAGTTAGGAGAACGGGCATTTAATGCTGGTCGATTTCGATTTCGATTTATCCACTAGACATCCAAAAAAACTCCGGTGCATCAAATGTTAGAGAATTGATGCAATGACATTGATGTCACTGTATTTACAATTAGAGAATTGATGCAGTGACATTGATGTCACTGCATATACAATTTCATACACAAATTTGGTAACTTTGTGAAATAAGTGGTGTCGTTCACATTAGGGGTATAATCGAGCCGAATCGAGTCAATACCCCAAGGGCACAACTTGACTTAAAAAGTTTGGGCTCGATCGAGCCATAAAATGGCAGGATCAAACTCGACTCGCTAAGTACTCGATATAGCTCGACTCGGCTCGTAAGCTCGATTATTTACTTAGAATTCAATTATTTTTAAAAAAAATATAACAAGATCGAACTCGACTCGTCTAATACTCGACTCGAATAATAATTTTTGAATTATAAAACATAATATTTTATAATAAATTTAGTAAATATAATTATTTAATGAAGCTCGATTAGCTCGCGAGGTACTCGATTACTATACTTTAAAACTTCAGATCGGCTCGGTTAATTATTCAAGTAGCTCGGCTCGAGCTCGAACTAAAAAAACCGAATCGAGTCAAACTCTCTTGTGAGTCGAGTACGAGTAGGTCACGATTAGGCCACCTCACTTACAACCTCGATTCACATGTCACTTCATTGTCAAATTTCACCTCATCATCACATGTGATACGGAATACCTAAATATCACGTACACGTTGGAACGATCTAGAATTATCACGATTTTATGGCTCCTCAACCTTCAAGAAACCTGTTCTTGAAAACCTTGGAATGATCAAAACCCCTTGGAGACCTGCCCAAGAAACCCTGATTTGTGAACGTTCAAGAATTGCCAAATTCTTGAATTTGATGTTCAATGATTAAGTTTATTCGTAAACTTAAAAAAACGCAATTGTTCTTGCCAATGCAAAGAAGAAATTTTATAATGATTCTCAATAATTTGTGTGTTATTGAAAAGAGACTCCTAAGCCTTATTTATAGGCTTACAACTAAAGAAAATAAAAACCAAAATCCGATGTGGGACAAATAACTTAAAAAAAACTCCTAAGCTTCTACTTGGCCTATAGGCGGCTTTTATTATTAAAAATAAACTCAATACTGAATCGTCTCTAACCACATCCATCAGCAACAATGAGCAATACTGACTTCTCACATTCAACCTTTCCTTCGTGAACATCATCGAATGCCTGCATAACCAATGTAGATAAAGCTTCATCTCTCTTCTTGCGTTGCAATCTGGTCAGCGGTCCATCTCGAATTATCAAAGGATCCTTGGCCTGAATTGGTGACACAAGATCATGATGTGTGACTGGTGGCAATGGATCTGAACTCACATCATTCCCTCCCAGTTGAGAAGGATCTGTCCTCAGATCATAAGGATTATCAAACAAAGACAACTCGTCGGCTGGAAAAGGAGATAGATCAGCAACATTCACTGTAGTAGACACGCCCCAATCGGGAGGTAGATCAATCATGTAAGCGTTGGGGTTAATTCGTTTCAGTACTTTGAACGGTCCATCACCTCTAGGATGCAGCTTGGTCTTCCTCCTGTGCGGGAAACGCTCTTTCCTCATATGTAGCCACACAAAATCTCCTGGCTCGAAAATCACGGGCTTTCGGCCTCGATTAGCTTGCTTTACATATCTAGCAGTCTGCTCTTCGACATGTTTCCTGGCTTTCGCATGCATATCCTTGACCATAGCAGCTTTCTTCTCACCATCCAAACTAGTAATTTCCCCTGCAGGCAAAGGCAATAGATCAATATGAGCATTTGGATTAAATCCATAAACAAGCTCAAAAGGGGAATACTTAGTTGCCGAGTGTGTAGCACGGTTATAAGCAAATTCAACAAAAGGCAAGCATGATTCCCAATTTTTCAGGTTCTTCTGGCACAATCACACGCAATAATTGACCCAAAACACGATTCACAACTTCGGTCGACCATCAGTTTGTGGGTGATATGCAGTAGAAAATAGTAAATGCGTGCCTAGCCTCATCCACAAATATCTCCAAAAGTGACTGACAAACTTAACATCTCTGATACCAATTGATACGGAATACCTAAATATCACGTACACGTTGGAACGATCTAGAATTATCACGATTTTATGGCTCCTCAACCTTCAAGAAACCTGTTCTTGAAAACCTTGGAATGATCAAAACCCCTTGGAGACCTGCCCAAGAAACCCTGATTTGTGAACGTTCAAGAATTGCCAAATTCTTGAATTTGATGTTCAATGATTAAGTTTATTCGTAAACTTAAAAAAACGCAATTGTTCTTGCCAATGCAAAGAAGAAATTTTATAATGATTCTCAATAATGTGTGTGTTATTGAAAAGAGACTCCTAAGCCTTATTTATAGGCTTACAACTAAAGAAAATAAAAACCAAAATCCGGTGTGGGACAAATAACTTAAAAAAAACTCCTAAGCTTCTACTTGGCCTATGGGCGGCTTTTATTATTAAAAATAAACTCAATACTGAATCGTCTCTAACCACATCCATCAGCAACAATGAGCAATACTGACTTCTCACATTCAACCTTTCCTTCATGAACATCATCGAATGCCTGCATAACCAATGTAGATAAAGCTTCATCTCTCTTCTTGCGTTGCAATCTGGTCAGCGGTCCATCTCGAATTATCAAAGGATCCTTGGCCTGAATTGGTGACACAAGATCTTGATGTGTGACTGGTGGCAATGGATCTGAACTCACATCAACATGTCACTTCATCTTCACATGTTACTGTATCGCATCGATTTTATGAAAAATATATATTACCCGACCAACACAGACTACAAACTAAGCAACTAGACACAAACAAATAAAACAAAACAAAAGAAAAAATATCCGAAACAGTCGCCCTCTAGCTCCGCCACACTCCATCTCCGACCGAAGAAGAGATCTCGCAAGCCTGACATCTCTTCCCGATAAGCGAATGCAAACCGCAAGCAGCACCAAAAGCCACCAGCAATCCGGATCCGACACCTACTACCCGAACAAGAGAGAGAAGCCTTTTTATAAGGGCCCGAATTTCGGATAAGGTTCCGTGATCTAAAAATTTTGTGCGCTCTTTAAATTTTTACTCCCTTTCTAAAAAAAATTGTGCATTATGTAGAAACCAAAGAGAAATGAGAAGAAACGTTGGAAGATACTATTATGCATTTTAGTTATCTTGTTCTTGGAGTTCCTTATTTTCACTTAATACACTGTACCCTTATTATTTCTTGGGTGCGCACCTACAATTTTGATGACATTTATGTCTTTTCAGTTTATTTCATTCGAGACAATAGTCAGTTAATTAGTTGCATTTCTTTAATTATATTAGTGGAATTTAAGTATGCAGTATTTTGGTAAATTTTATGACATTTTTTGGATTATACTTTTGTTGGTTGGAGTAGTAGATATATATGTAATAGAAAATAGAAATATCTTATTTTGACCTTACCGACGATGCGGCCTTGCCACCATATTAGCGACAGTCTTGGACTCTGGTTTCCTATTATTGTTCCATCTGTTCTGTTCTGAATCAGATCGATTCTATCATTGAGTACATGCTTCGAATTCTATGCATTTTGATATGTTAAGTTCTTCTTTTTATCTTCTCCTGTTTTGTATGATGCGACTGATTTGTAAGTATTACGTGTGCATTTGATCATGAGTATTCACGTGCCGAGTGACCTATAACCATTTAGCCTTGCCTATGGTTTGGACTGTTACAATTCTAAAAAACCAACATGAATGAAACAATGCTTTGAAGCCATGGGCGGCTTTAGTAAGGAGGGTTTGGGTAAACTGACCCCCAAACCAAAAAAAAATTCTATGTATTGTTTTTATCATCTTTTGAAAATTTTATGACTAATATGTAATAACTGACCCTTTAATTTTTTAAAATATTGACCATTGACCCGTATTTATACTTGAATATTTGAAGTTAATATATTAAAAACTTGTAATATGATGTGTTATTCTCGAACCTTGACCCGTATGTCAAAAATCCTGCAGCCGCCCTGTTTGAAGCTCAAGCTTTTTAACTTCAACCCCCCTTTCTCTATTTCTTCAAGAGAAAAGCAACATTAAGAACAACTACATAGACAAGAGAAATTCATAAGGATCAACCAACTACTGACTTATACAGTTATACTAGTACTATTATAATGTATACAGTGAGTAATAATAAGTTCATAATATCTCTTGGAATTTCTAACTTTAAGATCAAAAAAAAAAAAAAGAAATCCTTTACAATGAATGTTAGTGAATGAACTTGGTATTGTTAACATATAGATAAATGTACATCCACAAATCAATTTTTCTTTTTCACAGAAATGTTGTACTCCCTTCGTCCAACTTTATTTGTCCCGTTTGATTTTTCACACAGATTAAAAAAAATGTAGTTATTGTACTGAATTTCACTAAATGGTCTAATATTTTTACATTTATGTCCTTTAATTAGTTTGTTGAAGTATTTAATGCTACACACATTTTATTGTAAATATTGTAAAGACGGAAGGATATTTGAAGAAATTTGGCAATAAATGCACAAATTGGACACTTATTTTGGACAAACCAAAAAGAAAACGTGCACAAACAAAATAGGACGGAAGGAGTAGTATTTTTACATTTATTGTGGATATTAAGATCCAGATATAGTTCTAAGAACATAGATTGAGATATGCAGTTAAAGTTTAAGCTTGATTTTGTTTAAGGTAGCAACAATTTCTTCCATGCCACTTCTTTCCTTTGGAAACTTGTTGGTGCAATTCAATGCTACATTCATTATCTTCATCACATAATCCATCATTTCATCAAAATGTTGTTCTTCAATTGTGTTTAGCAGACTATCATCAATAATATCAACCAGTGCACTCTCGGTGGAATTATTGCTCGATATCCAACCGGGTAGAGTCAAGCTCTCGTTGAACATTTCATCGTCGGGTCTTTTTCTTGTAAAGACTTCCATTAATAGTATTCCAAAGCTATAAACATCACACTTTGTCGACACCAATCCTTCCGAGCCATACTCTGAAAAACGACAACAGCACACAAATTAGTTGTTTGAGATAGAATAATATTGCCCAGTTTGGTAACATTCTACACATTAAACATTTGCTATGAAATGATAGGATTAGAAGTTGGTTTACCCGGAGCGATGTAGCCGAATGTTGCTAGTGTATTAGTGTGTGTAATGCTGTTTTCCCCCAACATTTTGGCGATGCCAAAGTCAGATACATGAGCAACCTTATCTTCATCAAGCAAGACATTGCTTGGCTTCAAATCAGCGTGTACGACTGGTTTCGGGACACCCGAATGTAGATATTGCAGAGCAGACGCAACGTCAATCATAATGTTCACTCTTTCTGTGAAGCTTAGGATCAAGTGATTGCCAGAATGCAACCAATTTTCAAGACTCCCATTAGGCATGAACTCGAGTACTATCGCCTTGAAGTCGAGATTAGAACAACTTGAGATGACTTTAGTAAGATTACGATGACGAAGATTGCGTAGCATCTCGCACTCCACGTCAAAAGTTCTATGGGCTCCTTCTGTTATTATATCAAACACTTTAACAGCAACAACCATCCCATCTCTAAGAGTACCTTTGTATACAGATCCGAAGCTCCCTTTTCCGAGCAAATTTCTTTCATTATATCCATCCGTAGCATGTTGAAGTTCATAAACTGAAATTCGATCCTTCTTCACTAATTCTTCACCTCTTCGGAACCGATTCTTTCTTCTAAGTATTAAATATACAACAATTATTGTAATGGCAGAAATGGTGGCTATTAAACCAAAACACAGAATTAACACATGCGGATCATCATGACATGGAGAAACATGAAATCTTTTCTCTCCACAAAGACCTTTATTGGATATGAAAGATTCCCATGTGAATTTTGTAAAAGGGCCTCTATCTGGGATTGGGCCATCTAAATTGTTGTAAGAAGCATTAAATCTTTCTAGGTACCGAAGCTCTTCAAGCGTTTTCGGAATGGAGCCAGACAAATTATTTGCTGATAAATCTAAGTTCTGCAAACTTACAGCACTTCCAATTGATTTTGGGATCAGTCCTTCCAATAGATTGTAATCTAGATAAAGCTCTTCCAAGCTCAGTAAGCTTCCGATTGCATCCGGAATATTACCCGAGAGGTTATTCATCGACAAGTCCAGTGCTAGTATGTTCTTTATGTTCCCCACTTGGTTTGGAAGTGACCCGGTTAGGGAATTATTAGAGATATTAAGAAACAAAAGACCGTTCAGGTTCCATAATGTCATCGGTATACTAGAACTGAGTTTGTTGGAATCTAGGTTGAGCTTTCTCAAGGAAGTAGTATTCCCTAAGCATTCAGGTATGGGCCCAAAAAAAGTATTGTAACTTAGATATAACTCGCTTAAACGCTGCAATCCGAACAAATCACATGGAAGCCATCCGCTTATTCTGATGAATCTCAGATCAAGATATTGAAGGTTGTGTAAAAATGCAATAGATTTTGGGAATGGACTGATGAATTGATTGTGACTAAGATCCAGCATCAAAAGATTACTCAAGTTTCTTATGCAATAGGTTAGTAATAAATGGAATTTCACCGGACAATCCACACTTTCCTATCGTGAGAAATGTAAGAGAGTTAGAAAGATTGCCTAGAGATTTTGGGAGGATTCCATTCAAAGGATTCAAAGATAAGTCTAGGTATTTTAGATATATGCAGTTGGCCAGTGGTGTGAGAAATTCTAGCTCCAAAGACGAAGAAGAATCCTTTGTCAACTTATTCCCAACCAAACCTAAATTCTGAAGAGACCTTAGATTTCCGAGGAAGTGAGGAATAATGCCCTTGAAATTGTTTAGTGAGAGATCAATTGCAGATAGTTGAGAACAATTTGAGATGAAGATAGGCACAACTCCACCGAGCATATTCTCATATATTTCAAAAGCTTGTAAATTTGGTAGCCCACCCGTAGCATAGGGTAGACTCCCAGTGAAATTATTTTTACTTAGATCCAATTCAGTTAGGCTTGAGATGTTGAAGATTCCTTCTGGTATATTACCAATCAATTCATTATCATCCAATCCAAGCAATTCCAGATTTAGGAGGTTTCCAAGCTCTTCCGGTATGATGCCTGTAACAATGGAAAACACCGTGATTACTAAAACTTATCATTCTAAACGTTGCAGTTCACTGCAGTAGTAACTGAGCCAAATAGCATCGGTGATTAAGCAAAGGAATGAAGAATGAACAAGTTGCAGTTTAGTTTCCGACGCAGTTCAAAGTGAAAGTTCATCGGGGACTTCATTAAACACCTACATTAATGACTAAGTTAGCTAGTGGCGGTTATTCTATTTTAACAGCAATGGTATCTTCTTGTAACAATATAATTGATCACACTTCGTTATTCGCTCAAGTCTTTGTTGTGCGGAAAAACCCGAAACGAAAATAAAACACAACAGAATGTAAATGGAACAATAAAAACACAGATTTAACGTGGTGCATGTCACTCGGGAAATATTGACCAAGTCCAAGAAGTGTTGGAACTTGATCTTCGTAACCACCTTTGCAACATGTCTGGAGGATTGTCTGAAGTCCCGATCTTTTGTAGTAGAATGTCCCCTTCTTCTACTATTTCCCAAACAAATTGGTATTGAACGTCGATGTGCTTGGTGCGACCATGATGGACTTGATTCTTTGCCAAACATATAGCACTTTGACTATCACAGAAAATTCAATACTCTCTTGACGAATCCCTAAGTCCTTCACCAAATTATGAAGCCAAATGCCTTCCTTAAATGCTTCTGTGATTGCCATATACTCTGCCTCTATGGTAGACAAAGCAACCGTTGACCGTAGTGTTGATCTCCAGCTTTCTGGTCATCCTGCCATGGTAAACACGTAATCAGTCGTTGAACGACGCTTGTCTAAATCACCATCTGAATCGACGTATCCGACTAAACGATTGACATTCGTCTTGTCTTTCTGGAATTTCAAGCAAATATCCATAGTTCCATGAATGTATTGTAAAATCCATTTTACTTCTTGCCAATGTCCTTTACCAGGGTTGTGCATCTACCGGCTTACAATGTTGACATCATGAGAGATGTCTGGCCTTGTACACACCATTGCATACACCAGAGCTCCAACTGCATTTGCATATGGAATAGAATCCATTTGCCTCTACTCTGCTTCTATTTTTGGAGACATGGATGCACTCAAGTTGAAATGCGGGGCCATCGGAGTACTTATAGGTTTCGTCTTGTTATAAATACTAAACCTCTGAAGTATGTTTTTCAGATATTAAGTCTGTGTTAAATAGACTATGCCATTCAACTTGTCTCTACGGATTTCCATTCCTAGAAACTTTTTAGCTTCTCCAAGATCGTTCATTTCAAACTCTGAACTTAGTCGAGCCTTCAATTTGTCGATCTCCACCTTGCTCTTAGATGCAATTATCATATCATCAACAGATAAGAGCAAATAGACAAACGTATTATCTTGGAGCTTCTTCAGGTAGACACAGTGATCAAACTGACTGTGTTTGTAATCCTGTTTCTTCATAAAGCTATCAAAACGCTTGTACCACTGTCTAAGAGACTGCTTCAGACCATAAAGTGACTTTCTCAACCTGCAAGCCCAATTTTCACGGCTTGCAACTCTGAATCCTTCAGGTTGTGCCATATAGATCTCCTCATCCAAAGTTCCATGAAGGAATACAGTTTTGATATCAAGTTGAGCAAGCTCAAGGTCAAATTGTGCAACCAAAGCTAGCAACATTCGTATAGATGAATTCTTAGCAACGGGTGAAAGTATCTCATTGTAGTCGATACCCTCGTTTTGAGCATAGCCTTTTGCTACCAGTCTAGCTTTGTATCTAATACTGTCGCTGCCAGGAGCACTATCCTTCTTGGCATAGACCCATTTGCAACCAATTGCCTTCTTGCCTTTAAGAAGTGGAACAAGCTCCCCAATTCAAATTCTGATGAAGATATTGCATCTCTCCTCCATTGCCATCTTCCAATTTTCATTTTCCACACTTTTCTCAGCTTCAATAAAGTTGTATGAAATATTGTCTCCGGTAATTGGAAGACCATATGCTACCATCTCAATGTAGCGAGCAGGTTTCCGAATATTTCTCTTCAGTCTACTGGTGGCAATAGATTCTGGTCGTCTATCTTTAGGGGTAAGTTTTGGAACTCCACCTCAACAGAGCTTTCATTCTGATCTTCCAATTTGTCTTCAGGCGAGTTAGCTGCATTCTCGTGATTCGTCTGAATCTCAAAATCCACTTGCTTATAAGAATTCGGATTATCATTCTCTTTGTCTTGTGCTATTTATTTCAACATCACAGACTCGTCAAAAGTGACATCTCGACTTAAGACAATCTTCTTTAACTCAGGATCGCAGAGGCGGAATGCCTTAACTCCTTTACTAAATCCCATGAAAGAGCTTTCTTGGCTCGAGGATCCAGTTTTGAATTTGTTACATGATAATATGCAGGACAACCAAATATCCACATAAGTCAAATTTTCCACCTTTGGCACATTTAGTAAACCTTTACTCACAAGGTTTTGCAAATCTTTGTCACCAACATGCCCTAAGCGCATGTGCCAGAGCCTTGACATATGAAAATATTATTTCTTTCTTGATTACC
Organism: Gentiana straminea; assembly: GCA_036785695.1. NCBI lineage: Eukaryota > Viridiplantae > Streptophyta > Magnoliopsida > Gentianales > Gentianaceae > Gentiana > Gentiana straminea. The sequence continues at coordinate 2,128,680 of JAVUPR010000448.1, read as the reverse complement.
ATTTATGGCTAACAATGCACCTCTTACTACCTTCAGAACACCACCTTCCACGGTTATTTTGTAACCCTTGGATTCTAGATTCCCCAATGATATAATATTTTTCTTCAAATCATGCACATACTTTACATTTGTAAGTCTTTTGATTGTACCATTGGGCATCTTCAACCGTGCTGATCCAATGCCTTTTGTTTCACAAGCAATGTCATTTCCCGTAAGAAAAACTCCTCCATCTATCTCCTCGAAGCTTGAGAACAATTGTCGATCTGGACACATGTGGTGGGAACATCCAGAATCCAGAATCAATCTTGTGAATGAATTAGCAGAAAAAGATGCAGTGAATGCCGTGTCACCGTCTTTTGTCTTTTCTGCAACATTTGCAGTAGACTTCTCCTTATTTGGACAATTATTCTTCCAGAGCCCCTTTTGACGAAAATACGCACATTCGTCCTTTGCAGGCCATCTTCAAGAATATCCTCTCGACTTTGTGCGAGCACGTCCAAAAGATTTTTCTGATTTGTTGTTTGATCTACCTCTCGATACCGTTAGAGCTTCTAATGTAGTATCTGCGTTATCATGTTGATCATTCTTCCGATACTCATTATTCACCATAGAATTTGAAACATCGATAAATTTAACCTCGCTTTTACCATATAACAGAGTTGTCGTTAAATTTTCATAAGTTTCTGTCAGAGAATTCAACAACAAAAGTGCAATGTCTTCATCCGTAATATCCATATCTAGTTTCTGCAAATCCGCAGGAATCTTGTTGAAATTATCAAGATGCTCAATCACGGGAGTACCTTTTTGTACTGAAACCAAAAAAGCTTCTTTTTCAGGCATAAACGATTCTCTACGCTTTTCGTCATGTACTTGTCCTCCAGTTTCTTCCAAAGAATTTTCGCCATGGTCTCCTTCATGACAAAATACATTTTTCTTCTCATTGAACCGCAAATGATTTTCTCCTCTGCAATCTCTGAAATTAATTGATGGTCCACCATTTGAAATAATCACAATCAGTGTTTCTCCACTTTTGAGACCTCGAATGAAAAAAAAAGCTCGTAAATGAACTCAAAACGGTCCAATTATCTAGGAACCGACCAAACTTTACAAAGAAAAATGATCAAAATTGACCAACATTTTAATTCGTTTCAATTTTAGTTTAGCCACCGATTCAATTTTGGTCGAAGAATATAAAAAAGTCTGACCGGGTCAGATCAAAGAGGCTGACCGGGTCAACTCTTACTTCTCCACCCGTGTTACTGCAAATTTGACGAGAATGCCGTTTAAATGCAAAGAAAAAAGGGAAACTTCCGAGATTGATGTCTTGTGATGCGGAGGTAAGTTTTTCACACCGTTTGAAGAAGTGGACTCTTGGAAACGTGAGCTATTTAATGGGATGAATAGAAATTGATTTTGAGCAGATTTCTATTTTGGGTTTCGTTAACAAACCATGTCTCTGATACCAATTTGTTGTGAAAACACCCGAAACGAATCGAATGTAAAGCACCACGGAATGTAAATGGAAGAATAAGAACACAGATTTAACGTGATTCGGAAATTCGCCTACATCCACCGGAAACAACAATTTTCAGATCAGAGAAAAATTTACAGACACAAGTTTATCTCTGAGGATCCTCACTTTGTACTGAAGCTAATACTTAGCTGAAAACGTGATGGAGTTACAATTGAGGACGAGGTACTTTATATAGGAGAACATGATGTCATATTTTCTTCCGTAGGCTATCTAGTATCTGAGACTTTTTGATCATATCTGGGACTTTTCATATTTGTAGCCATTGAAAACTTTTTTTGTTTTGAGGATATTATTGATAATGAGAAATTAGTTTAAATATATCATTTAAATATTTTTATTTATCATGTACTTGTTGACCAAGATTATGTGCCTATACAAACTCGGTTGTTATCAAATCACAAATCAATGGAAAATATTTGATTGTTTTCACTTACAATATGGCATCAGAGCCTGGTTTTTTCTCTCTCTTTTGTATTACGCCAAAACTAGCTCCCTTAAACCCACTCAAATGCCAGGTTTCATCCGCTATCCTCTACCAAGGGCCCTCGTCAACACCGTCACCACCTCTGACCCGACTTCCTACACAGAAGCCTCTAAACACCGAATTTGGCATAATGTAATGAGAGAGGAAATAAATGCGCTTCTTCGTACTAACATATATGTACACTTGGGACTTTGTTCCGTTTCAGTCTAATATGAATGTTGTAGGTAACAAATGGGTGTACAAGACCAAGCATTATGTTGATGGGCTATTCGAACACCACAAAGCTCGGCTCGTAGCTAAGGGGTTCCATCAAATTGAAGGTGTGGATTTCTTTGAGACGTACAGTCTGGTGGTCAAGCCGGTTACTATTCGCTTGTTGCTCCCTTTAGCGGTTACACAGGGTTGGTCCATCCGACAGGTTGACATTCAAAATGCCTTTCTCCATGGTATCTTTTTGAACCTGATTACATGCAGCAGCCTCAGGGGTTTGTGCATCCCGACTATCCGGATTATGTATTCCGCTTTAAGCACAGCGCATATGGTCTTCGTCAGGCCCCTTGTGCCTGGTTTGCTCGCTTTACGGATACTCTTTCTCGCTTTGGTTTGATGGCCTCCAAAGTCGATGCCTTTCTATATATTTATTCGCATTGACATGATCGTGTCTACATTCTTATATATGTTGATGATGTTATTATTACTGGTAATTTCTCTGCTGTTGTTGAACAGGTCATTAAATATCTTGGCTCGCCGTTCCCGGTCAAGGACATTGGCTCTCTTTCTTACTTCTTAGGTGTTAAGGCTCTCTCTACCATGGATGGACTCTATCTTACCCAACAAAAATACGTCTTACAGATTCTTCAACGTGCTGTCATGGATAAATCTAAGCCATGCCCTACACCGATGTATGCTTCCACCCGCATTATTGCTATGTCTGACTCTCTCTTCGCCGACCCTTCTTTATATTGTACCATCGTCGGCGGCATGCAGTACCTCAGTTTTACTCGTGCTGACATTGCCTTCGCTGTTCACAAAGATAGCAAGTTCATGCACACTCCTTCTGATGATCATTGGATCGCGGTTAAGCGTATCCCGCGTTACCTTAAAACTCTATTTCTGATGGGTTATTCTTCTCCAGGAACTCTCCACTTACACTTAATGCTTACTCGGATTCTAATTGAGCTGCTGATCCTGATAACCGCGGGTTGATTGGTGCTTATTGTGTGTTCCTTGGAAACAATCTTATCAGCTACGTTCCAAGCAACACCTTACGGTCTCTAAAAGTAGCACTGAGGCCGAATACAAAACTTTGTCTAACACTGCCGCGAAGGTTCAATGGCTATGCAGTTTGCTCACTGAAATGCAAGTTACTCTCCCCACGGCTCCTGTCTCAGGTGTGATAATATTGGCGCTACTTACCGTGCTCATAATCCCGTCTTTCACGCCCGCACAAAGCATATTGAGATCGACTTTCACCATGTCTAGGAACTTGTTGTGGCGAAATGACTCTCTATCTCCTTTCTCAGCATGAAAGATCAATTGGCGGACCTCCTCACCAAGCCACTAGCTCGGCCTCGTTTCGAATTTCCCAAGGCCAATCTTCGTGTTCAGCCACTTCCCACGGGATTGCGGGGGCATGTTGAGGATATTATAAATAATGAGAAATTAGTTTAAATATATCATTTAAATAGTTATATTTCTCATGTACTTGTTGGCCAAGATTATGTGTCTATATAAACTCGGTTGTAATCACATCACAAATCAATGGAAAATATTTGATTGTTTTCACTTACAATATTCTGCAGCCATCATTTGAACATTAACAACACATGTAGAAATGAGCCATTATTCCAACGGTAACTGTAACACCCCGAAATTTTTAAGAAGGGTAGAAGCGTAAAATGGAATTTAATCTATTTATTTTCCTATTTTATGTTAAACCCTAAAAGTTAATAATTAAAAAGGGATTTAATTATAAAAGGGGATTTAACTAAAGTTTTAATTATGGATTTAATTAAACCTATAAAAGGAAAATAATCACAAAATCTTCTAATTAGTTAGTCGACACAATTCTGATAGAAAATGCGAAAGAAGAACGCAGGGAGAAAAAAGGGAGGAAGAAGAAGAATCTTCATCCTGGAGGCTAATCCGTCGGGATGTTGAAGAGGCAGCAGAAGACGGAAATCATCGTCTCATCAAGACGAACGTTTCCACACTAACCGTTTGCAATTCGGTGAGTTTTCAGTTAAGCTCTAGATCTAGAATCTTGTTCGTTCTTGAGTTTTTCTAAGATTAGATTAGTACTGGGGATCGTCTTAATCGTATAACACCGTTGTTGAATCGTAGGTCGATCGTAGAAGTTGGAAATCGAAGGATTTACTTTCGTTTTCGCTTTTGGAATTGCTAAAAGGTAAGAGGGTGTTCTTAAACGGATTTTTGTGTGTTCAATCGAATTTAATTATATGGTTATTTATTTATTATTGTTGTTCTCCTTGTTTGTTATAGGTTTGTTTCTTTAATTTATTTTTTTTCCTTATCTATATCTAATAAGAAGAGAGGGGAATTGAATGTGAGGCTGACATGTGGCAAGCTCTGGGCTTGACACGTGTCAACAAGGAAAAAAATAAAAATAAAATAAAAAAATAGTGTGCTTCTTCATTTGAACCAAAAAAATTGTGTGCTTCTTCTTTTGAACAAAAACAATTCAACGAAATTGTATTAAAAAATATATATATATATTAGGGAAGATTCATGTATCAATTTCTTCATATATGATGTATCTAGTATGTATGTACATTTACATATGATATGATGTATCTATATAGATACACATCTACAACAAAAAATAGTGTGGTTCTCTTGAACCAAAAAAAAAAAAAAAAAACGAAATTGTATTAAAAAAAAATCGTACGGAAGATTCATGTATCCATTTATTGATATGATATATCCAATATGTATGTACATTATGTGATATGATGTATCTATATATACATGTAGAACAAAAATAAAATCCACATTTATGAAAACGGATGAAAACATCACATTAATAATTTTTGATAAACCCAAAAATAAATTTAAAAAAAAAAACGGAATGCCATACAAAAAAATATGGCATGTTTAATATAGTTTTCTGTTATATTAACGGGTATGATGGAATGAATATCTACTACATTGAATTAAAATCGATGTCTTTAACATCATGCAACATATTAGTAGAATTATATATATATTCATTATGATATTGGACACACTAATTCATATGTATTTTCTATTAAATTATGATATATTATTCGTTGCAATTGGGCATAGGCTGTGTGTTGTACGAGTCCTTTTTTTTATTATTATATTTTATCTTGTAGTGTTATGTAAACATCTAATTATAAATATATTAGTATTTAATATAGTTTTTTGTCGTACCAAAATTAAAAAAAAAATACGGAATGCCATACAAAAAATATGGAATGTTTAATGTAATTTTCTGTTATATTAACGGGTATGATGGAATGAATATCCACTACATTGAATTAAAATCGATGTCTTTAACATCATGCAACATATTAGTAGGATTATATATATTCATTATGATATTGGACACACTAATTCATATGTATTTTCTATTAAATTATGAAATCTTATTTCGTTTATTTGGGCATATGTTGTGTGTTGTACCACTAACATGTTATTAGGGTTATACTTGCTCATTTAATGGATTAATTAAAGAATGGGTTATTAGTAATAATATATATATATATATATATATATATATATATATATATATATATATATATATATATATATATATATATATATATATAATCTTGTCTTAATTATAATGGGCCAAAGATTTTGTGGATAATATATATCTAATAGTATACGATTTTGTCTAAGAACGGAGGGGGAAGAGCGGGAGGGGGGGGGGGGGGGGTTGATAGGGCCAGCTGTTTACATTATGGAATAGATAGAGGCGGTGGGTAGTGGGAGGGTTTCTAGACTTTCATTTTACAGAAGAAGGGACGAAGAAGAAGGACGGCGATTTAGGGTGGGGTTTGATTTATCCAAAATTCTTTCAATCATATCATTTTTAACGAATCCTTAAAAATGTATGGCTGTAACTTTTGCAATCATCATATTCTATTATCTTTTGTAAGTTATGATAGCTAAAACTATGTATCTTTTGAACTATATGGCTTAGTATAAATAAAATTCATGGCTGTAACTATTTGGTTTTTGTGAATGCTTCATCTTTTAAACTGTATGACTTTCATGTTTTTTCAACTTCTACGTTTACATCTTCACGGACACACCGTGCCTTGCACGGCGTGGGATTCACCACTAGTATTATAATGCCGAGTATGCACTTCGGCTGAAAGGAAAGAAATGGGACATGTGTCCTATTACTGTGTTGATGTATATTGCCGTGGGGAAAATAAGAGAATGAAAGAAAAATAATATAAGGAAGATTGAAGACAAATTAACTTTGCTGTGCTGTTGTAGTAACAAACAAAAAAAAAAAAAAAAAGAAAAGAAAAGAAAAAAGTAGTAGGATGGATTTTGGGTTTTGCAGGCAACTTAGTTATATGTATTATAATTCCAGATTAAAGAAAAAGGGATTATTAATATAGTTGTTCTAATAGATATTATCTACGGTAAAAATAATTAATTTATGCAATAAAAATGTATGCACAACAAAGTAGTATATGTGATTAATGGTTATAGTAAAAATGTGGTATATATTACGGTAAAAGTGTATTATATTAATTTCGTGTTTTTACGTGTACTACACGATACGACGTGGCTTGTATGTTTTGTGGAACATTATATGTTATTTTACAATGTCTAACATCGACTTCTAGTAGCCTTGGTATCAAATCGCACCAAAACTGAGACCCTCTGCGGGGAGAGGGTGGGAGCACCGGAAGGCTTTGTTTAGGCCTTGTGGGACATTGCCTTAGTAGTCAATGATCCTTTTACAACATGCTAGGTAGTGTAACTAGATGTCTAAGGCTAGAAGTCCTTAGGAAGCCTTTATGTGAATGAATCAGATGGTTAGATCTAAACTCGTAAATACATATGTGGATGTCTAAAAGCTAAAACGTCAATATCATTGGTGAGGCGCATTTTTGATATCGAAGCATGAGACACTTACTACTCCTACGGGACAACGTGTAACTCCCACATGGAACACGAGTCCATGCCCCCAGAGCGGTGCAAACCATGTTGTGGTGCGTTTTCACCATGCGTAGTATCCTTTGGTATTGATGTAACAAACTTACTTGTGCAATGATGTACTATGTGATCTAGTAGAGGGTGAGTGTGATCTCAATGCAACCTATGTGGTAGAGATTGTATACCGTAACTTGTTATATATGATATGCTATTTATTGTAGCCGTTTCTTCTACCCCTTACTAAGTACGTTTGTACTTACCCCCTCTTCTTTATTATCCCCACCCGAGAAGGTGGTGTATTTGTAGGTCGTTTTTTTAAGCCACAGAGGAGTGACCCGGAGATGATGCAGATGAACTTTACTGTTCTTTATTTTATGTTGTAATTTGGTATAGATTCTCTTAATCTCTGTAATGATAGAAATCAGTGAGTTGACTTTGTGGATACCAATATGTATAGGTTAATTGTATTTGATGGTAATAGTAAAGCCTTTTGATGCTGTACTAAATGCAGCCTGTGTTACCTTCGGTCGTTTAGTAGTGTTTTAATTACCCGAGTCAGTCGTTTTACCTTCCGCTTGTTCTCTGATGTTTGACTACGTAAGGCTTACGTATATAATTAGATTAAATTTTAATTATATGCGTTCCGGACGTTCTTTTCCGGATAAGGACTCGGTATCCGGGACAGGGACGTCACAGTTGGTATCAGAGCGGCAAGTAACACCGCTGTATAGGACTTAAACTCTTAGGACGTGGTCTAGTTCTGTTTAGAAACTTAAGATGAGAATCTTTCAGTTAGATCTTTTAAGTGTAGAACCTCTTAAGTTAGTCCGTTAAGCAATGAACCCTTTAAGGATAAGGCTTTGGGATCGGAGTCTTATGTTTACACCTTTAAGTTGAGGTCCTCTTGGTTGAATATTCCTTATACTCCCTATTGTGATCTCTCCACTTCTTTCTACACCTCAATGTCAAAGCCTACACTTTGGATGGACCTATTCTCGTAGAGAATGATGTCCGACTCAACTCTACATATCATCCACTCCCTCTTCTCGTTATCGCTCGGTTTGTGTTTACCAAAATTCTTTGACCTTGCTTTGATCGAAATGGGTTCTACACGAACTCCATATACAATTCTATCCTTTCCAAGTGCTTCTCACTCGTTTCAACTATTAGTGTTAAAGGTCTTCTGCTGTGGCACATAGTTTTCATCATCCTCGTGGTTGGCTTAATACAACACGAGTGAATGCCTTTTGTTTTTGTGTTTGACTTTCATATAAACCCATTTCCCCTGCTCCAAAAATTCTGAAAGTTTTCAGCAAGATAGACCACTGTTTTGTCTACAACTTCTCTTCTCACATCAACTCGATAATCATTATGGGTTGTTCAGAAAATTTATGTTAATGCCGGACACTCTGTCCAGAAAATCTGCAGCATCACTATCACTTCTTCTTCTGTTTTGAACAGGTTAACCACATTCAAATGACCTGAATTTTTGATATGTTGCAGACAACACTTTTTCCTATAACTTTACTTTTGGAATTAAGTTCAAATTCCTTTTCGTTTGATCGCAATCTGCAATTCAAATCAGTGTTTACTAATCTGGAAATTCTGACAGCTTGTGCATTTGGCAAAAATAATTGTTTTTGACCGACTTATTCTCATCCAAAAATTCTAATATTTTTCTGTTACCTGGGAAACTCCAGAATCTATATCTTTTCTCCTTTGATAATGCGCATAATCCTTTTGTTTTGGGCTGCACGAGTCGATAATATCAGATCCGGAATAAAATATCATTGACAACAGCCTAAAAGGAATCCTCACCTCCTTGACTTAGGGTTTGGGCTAAGAGAGTAATAAGTTATGATTGTGATGTTTTAGAAGTTTTCTCGAAGTTTGATCTTCTTCTAGAGTAAGTCTCTTAGTAGGATGGTTGTTAGGCTAACGTTATGGTTTCTTTTGCAGTTATAAACAACCACCAAGACGCTACCTTCTAGTATACCACGGTTGAAGTTCAAACCTTTTTATGCCTTTCTTCGATCATGCATTTCCCAGTAAATTACTTCCCATTTGGTTCTTCACTTGAGGTATTTGAGTTCAATAACTTCTCGCCATCTTCTGTGATGAATTATCTCAGAGACATATCTTCATAAGTTCTTCCTTTGAACATGTTCTTTCCTTTTTACCTTCCAAATCTATGAAGCAAGTGCTCCCTAGTTTTGTATTGTTGCACTCTCATTCTTTCTTTCAAATTCAATTTGATTAAACATTCTAATGTCAAAACATTCTCCTTACTTGTGTTCCTTCTCGGCTTCCCTCCTAAGGGTAGTGCCGATGTTGTAACCTTTTCTCATAGTGATGCATGTTCTTTCAAGGTATGCACCTTATCTTTTACCAGTCAGATCTTTATGACTACCATGACATCCATGTTCAATAACTTACTCTTAACCTTCTGGAAATCTATGCTAAACCAGTATCAGGCAGAAGGTAGTCACTTACCAAGATGTCTTTAGAGCCTTTCTTGCCGGTCAACATTTGAACTCCAAAATTTTATTAATTTCAATCCATCCAGGTTTAATACACATGGTGCCTTTTCAGCTTTAAATTCCTTTCAGGCCGTTTAAAGCCATAAACCACCAGACACACCTTTTGACACTTCCTCTCATGTTCTGGTGTTTCTATAACAATTTTGTTATACCAGTTGAAACGTCTGTTTGTTTTAACCCTTTTCATTTCCTCATAAGGAATAACCTTGAAACCTTGAACTCGATCATCAATGATCCCTTTTCTTTCACCTCTTTTGGAAGTTTGAAGTAATTCTATGAAATCAAACTCTTTATCCGACATTTCTTAAGTGTCTTTTCTCAAAAGTGTGTTTATCACAGACTCCTTTTATAAAAAAAAACTTTTGACTCTCCTTCACATTACCTTGAGGAAATTTCTATCCCCTTTAAATCTTGAAATAACTTCTCTTTGACTAATACAAACTTGGACACTTCTTGACAAGTGTTTATTTCCTTCTGAGACCTTTTGGTGTACTCATTTTGTCTTCATAGCTCCTTCATGTTGAGATTCTTGCTCTTTTCTTGATTTCTCAATTGTTTAGTTCTTCAAGTGCTCGACCTTGCACCTTTGCCTTGTTTGTTTTCTATTGTGGGATGATTCTTCTACAATAATCATGCGAGCTGGGAATTCTCTTAGTTCGCCAACAACCACCTTGCTTATCAAATAATTAATGAATAAGGTCACTTGTCAAACGTTCTCAATTCCGATATTCTTTTCCTCTTGTGTTTAACATTTTTTTCTCTAGTCTAACATGTAGTGTTTCTCTTAATGCCCCCACTTTCTAAGGGCTTATGTGAGAAGCTCATTACCTTAATTCCAGCGATCCGAGTTCTTTTGAAGACCACCGCATCTCGCAGAATTCCACTCTCTCAAATGAATCTTATCTTCAAGATGTTCCATTGTTTTTCCTTCTGGTGGATACTTTTTGTATTATGACACAATTCCCCATCCTTCGATTTTGAATCAATTTTGAACTTCCCTTGTTCTGGAGTCATCTTGTTTTGTTTGTAACCCATGCAACCTCCATTGTTTTGAAAACTTATTGCCTCTTCTTCGGCTTACCAAGTTGACATACCACCCTGGTACTCAACTTATCACTCTTCAACCTTATTTGTTTTCCAAGCTAACACTTATTGTCATCAGGATTGGATCAGACCGACAGAGAGAAAGTATTGCAAATGCGTGTTTCTTATTTCCCGAAAAGTCTTAGGAATCCTTCAGCTGGGATCGTTGCATTTATTGAGCAAGCTTGCGTCGCAGTGATGGCGGCTGATATTGAAAGAAGTCACGTGTGCCAGAAGTTGTGGATCAGCTGGGAAGTTTCAGCTTCCCGGTGATAACGTCTAAATTATCTAGGGTTGTCAACGGTGGTGTAATGATGGATATCTGGCTATTATGGCTGTGATATTAGTGGTTGCTCATGGTGGAGCTGTGTATGGAAGTGGTGGTTCCGTACGGTTGAACAGAGAGTGGGTGAATTTGGGTTAGCCTTATCTTTTTATATATTTTTCCAAATCGTCCTCCCTGTGAAATACATTTGGAGCCCTATTTATAGGGAAATAACCGACTTAATTCGATATAATTACAGTAAATGACATGATGCTTGTGGGTGGGGTGAGTGCTCGCTCCGCAGGAGAGGCATTGCCGAGCCGTATCTGGGCTCTCATCTTATACCCTAGATTTGTCTCAAGTGGCACCGGTCTTTACTCTATGGAGGAAGACGATCGGCTCCCTGTGAACCCGGCAGACAAGTTGGTGGGCCGGAAGACGGATCCGGGCCGGAAGACGGGGCCACCCTATCAATGGCCACACACTCCGTACCCCTGATATCTCGAGATGTCGGGTGGGGAGTAGTTCTTTTGCTTTTGTGATCTGGCCTCTTGAACCCTTTCGAAGCTGTCACTGGGCGGATAGCCTTAGCTTCAGAAGATTTGGCTTCTTAGGCCTTTGGCCTCGAGCCGTTTAAAGTTATAAACGGGCGGATAGCCTCAACTTCATAAAATTTGGCTTCTTGGGCCTTTGTCCTCGAGCCGATTCGAAGCTGTAAATGGGCGGATAGCCTTAGCTTCATAAGATTTGGCTTCTGGACCTTTGGCCTCGAGCCGATTCGAAGCTGTAAATGGGCGGATAGCCTCAACTTCGTAAAATTTGGCTTCTTAGGCCTTTGGCCTCGAGCCGATTGAAATTATAAACGGGCGGATAGCCTCAACTTCATAAAATTTGGCTTCTTGGGCCTTTGGCCTCGAGTTGATTCGAAGCTGTAAATGGGCGGATAGCCTTAGTTTTATAAGATTTGGCTTCTTGGGCCTTTGGCCTCGAGCCGATTGAAGTTATCTTAGGGTCGGCCCCCTGGCAGGCGTGTCTATCATGGACTTATTTCCAACGGTTCCTCACTACCCTAGACTGACAGGACAATCGGTGTGACCCGCCACACATTTTGATTAGCTGTGGCTTTTCGGTTATTCACGCCGTAATGATGGCAATTGCGAATTTCGAAATTGAAAAGTCCCGCCTTTGATCTCGTCCATTGGATCTTGGTGATGAGGACCGTTGGATCCGTGCTTCCATGCTTATATAAGGACGAGAGGCTTCAGACTCAAACACTTTCAAATTTCGTAATTTCTCTGGCGGTTGTCTGTCGATAGTTGTAAGCAAAGGCTCTCCGGCGAGGCGATTTCCGGCAGGATTCTGAAAGCTCATTCCTTACTCTACCATCCTTCTCGTATTTCCTGCTGATCATCAAGTAAGTTGTCTTTCCCTTTTGATTTCTAGTATTTTTACATTTCATTTATTCCCAGTCTTGTCCTTCGTTTGATTAGAGTAGTTGAGTTTTTCCGAATTTGGAGGTGTGTTGGATGTTGTGACCCTTGGTTGAGGTCTGACATTGTCACTATCCCAATCAGAGATCTTTTAAGATTTCCCCTTTGATTTCTGGGATCTGGTTGTGAAATGAAAAGATAGGATGTCGAGATGAAGTAAGCCGGATCGTCTCGGCTCGACTTCGAATGTCCTGGGTGATGGCTTGTCCGCCTCATTCTTTTTCATTTTACAGGATGCCTGACAGTGACAGATCGGGGAGTGACGGTAATGACGACGTTCATGGCTACGTCTCCGAGGAGGTTGAAGAAGCAAGCACCAGTTCTGGTGAAGTCTATGAGGGTGAGAGTATAGAGGACAATATGTTACTTGCCCAGCTGGTTCCACCGCAGTCCGGCCGCCCTAAAGCTGTCGTTTTTAAGGTACCGAAAGAAAATTCTGTCTCTTCGGTTGTGGTTCCCACAGAGTCAAAAAGGTTTGGGAAGGAGGCTGCCAGGGCTATGATGGGAGTCAACTTTACGTGACTACGGTGCATTAATTACCCCCGTTTACCACACTTTCAGCACATTTTTGGGTGAATTAGACCGTTTTCGGGGTGTTATTGTGAGCTTATGGCACGGGGAGTGAATCCGTTGCTCTGATGGATTATTACCCCTTTTTGTTGATATTAACCCCGTTCCCGAGCACTTTTACCCTCCGGAATTGTTGGGATTTTTTTGGTTGTTCATGATGTTGAAGGGTATTGGTGTCTCGAAGACCCGGAAGATGACGATTTGTGGTGAAAAGCATGATCGAGGCAAGAAGAGGGGCCAAAAAGGAAGAAAAGTGAAGATTCGGGGAAACAGGGGTTCAAACGCGCGTTTGAACCCCCCAAACGCGCGTTTCAGAAGTCTAGAAGTGATACAGAGTTGAAGCCCTCCAAACGCGCGTTTGAAACCACCTTAAACGCGCGTTCCAAGCCATTCAAACGCGCGTTTGAACCTCCTAAACGCGCGTTCCAGATGAAGAACAGTCAAGTCCCTGCCCAGAATTGATGCGAAACGCGCGTTTCAACTATGCGAAACGTGCGTTTGAAGATTCCAAACGCCCGTTCCAGCTTCCAAACGTGCGTTTGGACCGTTTTTCTACAGATTTTTTTCTCCCAACTATAAATACCCCCCTTTGACTATTTCTTGATATATCTAGTTTCCTTAGCAAAACTCTACCCATTTTCTTGCTCGATTTTTGTAATAGCTTAGAATACTTTCTCTTAGCTTACATCAACATAATATTAGCTTAATCTTTCCATTTCTTAGCTTAGATTTCCATTCCAAACACTAAGAGACCATCTTTTAATTACTTCTTTATTTTGTACTTTTTGGATCTCAACTCGAATTTCTGCAAATTAATGGTATATTTCTCTTCTCTTTTACTTGTTATGGCTTTCATTTATTGTCTTGTGTATGTTTTAACTAGCATAATGAGTAGCTAAGCACCTACATAGTCGAATCATGTGAAAATTGGTGAAATCACCCTTGGGTGATGAAATTGGGAGTGGGTAGTGCTTTTTATTGTTGTATCTTGCATATTTCACGTCTTAGAACTTGTTATAATGGATTTAGGCTAGATTGATCACCTAGGTCAAAAATCACACACATCAATCTTGAGAGTTGTTCAGATAGAGAGATGTGGGAAAAGGGTTCTAGGATCACTTCTTCGAGTGAGGTTACTCGTTTTAACGTTTAAAAGCGGCTCTAGTGCTTATATTGTCTTGTGAATGAACCTTTCTTAGGGAAGGTTAGTTGACTTGGCATAAGGTGTTGGGGAAGAGTTGTTCAGACCTTAGCACCAGGTTTAGGAGTACGTACCCGTGAAATTGAATGTAAGAGTTCGTTCGTTTATTGCACACTCCCGGTTTTGTCGTTCCTTTGGGTGAAACTAGCTATTTTGATCATGGTTCGGCTATGTCCCTTAATTTATCGTTAAAACCTAGTAATTCAATCTTCGTTCTCTCTTTCTTATCTTTAAACTTGTTAGTAGGGATCACTTTAGAGTCGTTGTAGTTAAAATACTTTGAAAAGATTGTTCATCTAGACTAAGCAATACATTCACTTTGGTACTTGCAAACACGATTCCTTTGGGTTCGACCTCGTACTCCTGTAGCTATTCTAACAATCGACCCGGTACACTGCCGGTTAGAGAGTTAGTTTACCCACGGTTTCGAGTCTTTATAAATTGTTTTTGAAGGGGTAGATTTAGCTTCAATCAGGCTAAAGGTTCCTCCTTTGATGTTGTGGTGCCTGAGCCCGAAAAGGCCAAGCAGAACAAGAAATCCAGCGGCGATGAGGACGAGCCGAAAGAAAGCAACAAGACCCCAGACCACAAAATCCAGAGGCCCTCAAAGAGGAAGAGAAGATCGATGCCCTTGATAAATGGATCGAGTCAGATTGGGCGATTGTTCGCCCTCGTCTCGGAGACCCCAAGCTCCTTTCTGAGTTCAACATTTCTCCTGATTATCATTTCTCTGGTTTCAAGAAGGTAGAAAACCGAGCCGGCATGAGACTGAAGAAAGACGGTCTGGTCCTGTTCTATGATCATTTCATCGTTGGCCTCAGGCCGCCTTTCTAACCTTTTTTCATCGAGGTTATATGGTGTCTAGTGGCCCTTCCGTGTGGTTTCACTCCTGGTGCGGTCCGGGTAGTGATGGCGTTTGTCGTGCTCTATAGGATTCTGGGCTATGAGCCTTCCCTTAAAGTATTCTTGAAGTTCTATTCCTTCAGTAAAGCGGCAACAAATAACGAGGATTCCAGCAATTTCTCGGCGACCAGAGTGCAGAAGTACCGATTGTTTTACTAGACTTCGAATAAGGTCCGTAGTTGGAAAACAAGGGCCATGATGGTCGAATCAAAGTCGGGGTGGCCGTTCCCAAAATTCAAAGTGCGCCCAGAGAAGAGGTTGAACAAGATTGTTGTACCCAAAACTCTCGATCGCATGGAGCAGAAGAATCTTGATAAACTTCACGAACTTCTCGGTTGGGATAAAAAGAGCGAGACGCAGAAAAGGACCTTCAGCTGGAGAAGCCTAATTGATCTTAAGGCCCCCTTCTATTGCGTGGCCGGTATTCCTGTGCCGATCACTGCTCAGCCTGTGGTGAAAACATCCAACCTGGGTGCTTACGAAGACTGGTGTGCCGAGTGCCATCTGGGGAAGTGTTTTCCTACCAAATGTCCGACGTACAAGGGGATCGAGGATTCGCGGCCCACCAGTAATTTGTCTTTTGACTTTGTTTTTTTCCTTTCCTTAACTGCGTCTTCATTGGTAGTTTTCATTTCTTCTGGAATTCTAACCATTTGTTTTATAGGTACGATGGTGCTCGCCAATGTAGACAGGAATGCCTTTATGACCCGTCTGAAGAATGAGAGGAAAGCTCGACATGCCTTGTTAGAGGCCAGCAAACCCATGGATCCTCCTGCCCCAGTGAGCATGGAGGATGTTCCGGACGTCGACGCCGCCTCTTCTGCGGCCCCTCTCGGTACCACGGCTGCCGGGGGCGGTGCTGTTACTGCAAAGGTTGCTAAGCCTTCCGTAGCCCCGAAGGTAAATAAACCTGCCGCGGCCAACAAGGCGAAGAGAAAAAGGCCCGCCGAAAGAAAGAATACCGGCCTGGTAGATGAGGATGAAGACTTGATTGACGCACGCGTTGAGTCTTCGCCTAAGAAGTCTAAGGCTGAAGGCGGCCAGAGTTCAGATGGCGTCACTTTTGAGTATGTCAAATCAGTAGAGGATGTTCGGGCCCCCCAGGGTGTCCAACCGCTAGCCACCGCTATTGACTTAACCGAGAGCCCTGAGAAAAGGGTCACCGACGAAAGCGAGCCTGTTCCTGTTAAACCGGCGCAGAAGGATACCGGCAAGAGGAAAGTCCCTGTGGGGTATAAGGGGAAACCGGCTTTGTGGTAGGACCACGATTTCCTGAAACAGCCTCTTTTCTTGAAATTGGTTGGGGAGCTGTCCGCCTCCATTTCCGATGTGGTTCCCCTACAAAATCTGAAGTTTAAGCTGCCCGATGCCCCTCAGTTGATGGTCGGTCACGGCATCGTCAATCGGATAGCCTAAGACGTCGTGGTGGCATCGACAGCTTCTGTAGGGCCTTCCTCTAGCCAGCAGCTCTTGCTCGAGGCGCTCGGCCTTTATGGAACTACGGCCAGTGTGGTAATGTGCCTTTCTCATTTTTGAGCTTTCTATTTTGTTGAGTTTTTTGGCTCTAAATCCTTTTCTTTTCAGGTCACCATGAAGCTCAAGCAAGTCGAGTGGGCTTGCAATGAAGAGGCGAAACATATGGCGAGTCAGTTCACTGAGATGCGGGAGAAGTTGGCTGCCGAAGCGCACAGGGCCAACGCTGGAGCTGGTGGCGGTGGTGTAATGATGGATATCTGGCTATTGTGGAGGTTTATTAGTGGTTGTTCGCGGTGGAGCTGTGTATGGAAGTGGTGGTGCCGTACGGTTGAACAGAGAGTGGGTGAATTTGGCGTAGCCTTGTCTTTTTATATATTTTTCCAAATCTTCCTCCCTGTGGAACATTATATGTTATTTTACAATGTCTAACATCGACTTCTGGTAGCCTTGGTATCAAATCGCACCACAACTGAGACCCTCTGCGGGGAGAAGGTGGGAGCACCGAAAGGCTTTGTTTAGGCCTTGTGGGACATTGCCTTAGTTGTCAATGATCCTTTTACAACGTGCTAGGTAGTGTAACTAGATGTCTAGTACTAGAAGTCCTTAGGGAGCCTTTATGTGAATGAATCAGGTGGTTACATCTAAACTCGTAAATACATATGTGGATATCTAAAATCTAAAACGTCAATATCATTTGTGAGGCACATTTTTGATATCGAAGCATGGGACACTTACTACTCCTACGGGACAACGTGTAACTCCCACATGGAACACGAGTCCATGCCCCCAGAGCGGTGCAAACCATGTTGTGGTGCATTTTCACCATGCGTAGTGTCCTTTGGTATTGATGTATCAAACTTACTTGTGCAAGGATGTACTATGTGATCTAGTAGAGGGTGTGTGATTTTAATGCATATGTGGTAGAGATTGTAGAACGTAACTTGTTATATATGATATGCTATTTATTGTAGCCGTTTCTTCTACCCCTTACTAAGTACATTTGTACTTACCCCCTCTTCTTTATTGTCCCCACCCCGAGAAGGTGGTGTATTTGTAGGTTGTTGTTTTAGGCCACAGAGGAGTGACCCGGAGATGATGCAGATGAAGTTTACTGTTCTTTATTTTCTGTTGTAATTTGGTATAGATTCTCTTAATCTCTGTAATGATAGAAATCAATGAGTTGACTTTGTGGATACCAATATGTACGGGTTAATTGTATTTGATGGTTATAGTAAAGCCTTTTGATGTTGTACTAAATGCAGCATGTGTTACCTTCGGTCGTTTAGTAGTGTTTTAATTACCCGAGTCAGTCGTTTTACCTTCCGCTTGTTCTATGATGTTTGACTACGTAAGGCTTACGTATATAATTAGATTAAAGTTTAATTATATGCGTGCCGGGCGTTCTTTTCCGAATAAAGACTCGGTATCCGGGACAGGGACGTCACAGTCTCAATAAAAGAATTTTGTTCATTTTAGTTTTTGCTGATCATCTCAATCTGTTTCCTTTTGTGTCATAAATCTTAGAGGCCAGTTTTAGTTTAAATCTTGAATCGGATTCAATATTTTTTACACTAAATGCAATAAGACATGGCTGAAAGTCATTGGATGTATTAAATAAAGAAAGAAATAGAAAAGTACAGAGATTCTTTCAAACATGTTTAAGTAACCTAATGTTTTGTACCTGTGAGATGGTTACTACCAACATCTAAAACTTGAAGATTAGTTAAATTGTTCAACTCCTTCGGCACTGTCCCTGCGCAAGACAAAGCATATAAGAGTAAAGTTCTTGACATCGATTATATTTAAAAGGTATATTCATGATCTAGGGCATTTGTATTAGATATTAAGTAGATTTTTTTTATAATGGAGTATTATTTTATGGGACAATTATTCAAAAGGACATGTATTAAACTTAAATTAGGCAAAAAAGACACCCAAAACAAACACTTATTTTTTCTTTTTTCATAGACTACCGTGATGCATTAACCACCTTGATGCATTGACCATCATGATGCATTGACCACCGCGATGCATTGACCACCATGATGTATTGACCACTGCGATGCATTGACCACCGAGAAAGCTCATACAAGACAAAATGGTGTTTAGGCATCCCAGACGGGCATTTGCCCTCAAGACATAGTCCATCAACCAAGCGTTCAAGGCACGTAAACGCTGGTGCACTGAAGATGAAACCCTAATATCATCAAGATTTCCAGGCAGACGAGCGTTCATTATGGCTCAAACGCTCGTCTGGCACCGACAACAACAAATTGACCTAACACTATAAATACGCAGCTCATTCAGCTCCTGATATATTCTAGCGACTTTAGACACTTTTGGGGCGATTTTGGTGCGGTTTTAGTGTAGTTTCATCATACTTTGATTCTTTGATTCCCTAGACAACATCCTTCGATTCTAAACACTTTTTATAGCTTAGATTCACGTTTCAAGTTCCAAAGATTCGACTTTTGGAGCAATTATTTCTTCATACTTTTCTGGATCAGATTTTCAGCTATTTATATGGTAATGACTTTGTTATATTTTATTCTTTCTAGCATGTTTTCCTTTCTTGTTTCGTTTATCAGTATGATCATGAGTAGCTAATTGCATGTGTAGTCGAATTATGTGAAAGCGAGCGAATACCCTAAGGGGGATGAGATTGGGAGTTGTGTAGTGCATAATTGAATGTTTTAATGATTAATCCACGTCCTAAAACTTATTATAACATCTTTGACTTAGTTTGATCACCTAGTTCACTATCATACACATCGAACTTATAGATGCATTTTGCGGTGAGATGTGGGATAAGGGGTTTTAGGATCGTTGCATAGATTCGGCCTAGTTGTTAGGTCCGTTTCCAATACAGAGGTTTGTCATCGTTGTTCGAGCAACTTTAGAACTTAATCATGTTAGGATAATCGGTTTTCTAAAGAGAGAGTCGGTTAGCTTCACATAGGGTGTTTAGATCGAGTTGTTCAGTCTATTCACTAGAATTAGAAGTTGGCACCCATGGATGTCGTTAAACTACTTAGGATAGGTAGGTCGGTTAAGACACGCTCCCTGTCAAGTCCTTCCTTAGGGGTAAAAGTAGCTCATGGGATCATAGTTCGGCTATACGTTTTAATATCTAGAAGTAAAACTCGTTAGTATAATCTTTATTTCCGCATTAGTATAATACCCTCCACCATTATTTTGATCTGAACTAAGTTATACGTCAGCTTTGGTACTTAGACATTACTCCCTGTGGATTCGACCTTGTGACCACTATACTCCCGTTGACCCGATACTCTGTCGGTGAAAGTTAGCGGTTAAGCATTTTTCTATCAAATAACTTTTGCAGGATTCGTCCTCTCCCTATCGGATCTCGTAGAGATCGTCAAGGGTTTTCTTTGGTCTGTCTGCTGTTTCAAATTCTTTCAAGAACTTGGCCTTCAACTCTTACCAACTTTTGATGGAACCGCGGGGAAGGACGTGAAGCAATGCAGCAGCTCAGTCTTGTATCCTTCCTACGAATGCCACGCACCAAGCCAACTTATTGGTGGTAGCTAAGAGCGTTCAGCTCTGGAAAGATCCTATCCACTCAAAAGGACATGTGGATCCCTTGTAATAAACGTATTGCGAAAATTGCACTCCCTTGGGTGGTAATGAGTCCAAGATTTCGTCAGACAAAGCATCTATCCCCTGATTTAATTCGGGTTTGTTACCTTGTTTTTCCTTCTTCAGTTCGGAGATTTCTCGTTCCATCTTTTCGAGTCTGTCATCTTTGATGGTCTCCCTATTTTCGGCTGGGGAAGCCCTTTTCCTGATGACATCCTCTGAGTCTGCGTAGTATTCTGATTCAACATATTGGTCGGCCTCTTTTCGTTGATGATGTGCCTCATGTCGCGAAGGTCCTTGCCTTCATTGCGCGGAACAACGTTTCTTTCGAACGGGATTGGTCCTATTCTCTGCTGCAAGTTTCGTTTCATGGTCTGTCCCAGATGATCCAAAACCGATCTTCTCTCCCCACTTTTCTCTGGGATATGCTTGGCTCTATTTCCAGATGAGTATTCACTTTCTTCAATCTCAATCCCTGTTTGGCCGCGCAGCGCCGTGGCTTTGAATTTTAGGGGAGCCATGGCTTCCTGCTCCGGCAGGCCGGGGAGTCTGTCTTCGATCGCCATCAGAGGGAGCCCGCAAGCGGCTAAGCATAGGTTGGCCTCGTACATCCTCTTAACATACTCGGCGTAGGCTATCGCTGCTTTGGCCTTAGCTTCAGAAACTTTCGGGTCAGGGGTTTCGTCCTCCCTTGGAACTCTTTCAGGGATCGCCTTCTGGTTCTCCTGGTGTTTAGAGGTTCCCTCAATTGCTTTTCCTCAAGCATGACCGGTTCGTATAGGTTCTGAAGTTACGGTATGCTCCCTGGAGTGAGCTCTCCTCTGGTTGATGACAGTCCTGGCATCGACAGTGTTTGGGTGGTGTGGTTATCAAACGTACTCTCCAAATTACCTCGGAGGGTAGGATCTTGTGTGGTCCCCTTAGCGGGAGTGTGTGGTACCAACGGACTGTCCTTGTTTCCTGCCATGTGTTAGGCTCTGATTTGTTGTTGGCGCTAAAAGACAAAATTACTCTGATTTCTTTTAACGGTTTCTGACAACCACCAACCTTGCACGACCTAAGTATTCAGACGGTGGGACAGAGATATTGTCGAAAGTGACCGCTATGACGGAGCTGATGGCGGTCCGGCTTACGGACAATGAGGTTTCTGGAACAACTGCGATATCTCAAGCGGGAAGTTCTAAAATACCGATTGGTACAAAATTTTGACCACAACCCATAAAATTCTAATATCAAACACAGCAAACCCAGAATATCAAGGTTGTTCACGATTTGGTGACTATAACTAACTGACTTGAGCAAAAATGCTGAAAATGGCCCGAAAATAATAGTGTTGTAACTAAAGCTTCGTTCTTAACGTGACAATGTTGAGAGAGTCGAATTCTCAAGAGCAAACTCAACAAAATCACGTTTCCTTATTTTCTTTTGCACACACGGCTCAAAACCAAATCGAGAGCAGTAAAAACGGTTTCCGGATGGGAAACTTGTAATGCTAACTCCGACGAGTACTTATGCAAAGTTCATGAGAGTGGTGATTATGCAAATGCAAACTCATGATTTTGAGCAAGGAACGACGGAGGTTACCTTATATAAAGCTGACAAGACACTGAAACGGAGATCTGAGTGTACAGACTCGACGAACAGTGAGCCTTTGTTGCAAAACTTTGAGATTAGCTTAGGGAAGATGAAGATCCTATTCACGCCGCCGTGAGAACTGGAAATCGTGATAGGGCCGTACACCGGAGCTAAGCTGAAGCATTTATTTCCCGGTAACGGAGCCAACTGATAGAGTCGAAAATCTATCACGGTGTTCAACGGTTGTTTTGTGGTGGATATCTAGCTAAAATGGTGTTGTAAGTGTGGTGGAGAGTGGTGGTTCTGTGTGATTTGTGATGAGGAAGGTAGTGGTGCTAAATAACTGTAAGAGAGTAGTGAATTTGGCAGAGTTTTGCCTTCTTTTATAAATTGACAGCTTATCCTTTAGTTTACACATAGAGCCCTATTTATAGGGTGGGAACCGACAAAGTTCAACATATTTACAATTGAGGACAAATAGTACAAGTAAATCTACGGCTGATCATCAGCCCGCGGTTAGATGATGGCGGTGCGGGCCCATGGGCTTGTATATCGCCTCCTCATTCGGTTGGTCCTTCAGTCGGTCTTTCTCCAAGGATATCGAGGTGATCTCTAGTGGATCCATTAGTTTTGTGCTTGAGTATGCTCAGCATCTGACTCGTTTATTCTTGTTGCGGGATCGCCAGCGAGGCTCTCCATGGCATGAGCTTAGCCTCCCGTCCGATCATTGACTTGGCCGCATATAGGCTATCAGGCCGCCATCTTGACTCATATCTTCGGGTTTCAGTCGACCCGGATACGGGTCCTCGGGCTGATAGCGGAGCCGGACTATCACATACATTCTTGAATGGATCTGACTTGTATTCTCTGCCATTATCAGAATGAAGCCGCTTAATTTTTCTTCATGTCTGAGTCTCGATCGTTTTCTCCCAATTAAGAAAGATGTCCAGAACTTCATGCTTGTGCTTCATGGTATACACCCAAACATATCTTGAAAAATCATCAGTAAATGTAACAAACCGATGTTTACCTCTCAGTGAAGCATTCTTTGAAGGTCCCAAATCATCAGTGTGTACATAGACCAATGCTCCCTTGGTTTAATTTGGTGGATGGCAGGGCAAAACTTGACTCTTGTTTGTTTGCCAAAGACACAGTATTCACATAAGTCAAATTTTCCACCCTTGGCACCCTTTAGTAAACCTTTACTCACAAGGTTTTGCAAATATTTTTCACCAACATGCCCTAAGTGCATGTGCCAGAGACTTGACATATCAAAATATTATTTGTTTCTCGATTACCTTTTATGGCTAACAATGCACCTCTTACTACCTTCAGAATTCCACCTTCCACGGTTATTTTGTGACCCTTGGATTCTAGAGTCCCTAATGATATAATATTTTTCTTCAAATCAGGCACATACCTTACATTTGTAAGTCTTTTGATTGTACCATTGGGCATCATCAACCATGCTGATCCAATGCCTTTTGTTTGAAAAGCATTGTCATTTCCCGTAAGAACAACTCCTCCATCTATCTCCTCGAAGCTTGAGAACAAGTGTCGATCTGGACACATGTGGTGGGAACATCCACAATCCAGAATCCATCTTTTAGATGCATTAGCAGAAAAAGATGCAGTGAATTCCGTGTCTCCGTCTTCTGTCTTTTCTGCAACATTTGCAGTAGACTTGTCCTTATTTGGATAATTATTCTTCCAGTGCCCCTTTCGACGAAAATATGCACATTCGTCCTTTACAGGTCGTCTTCAAGAATATCATCTCGACTTTGTGCGAGCACGTCCAAAAGTTTTTTTGATTTGTTATTTGATCGACCTCTCGATACCGTTACAGCTTCTAATGTAGTATCTGCGTGATCATGTTGATCATTCTTTCGATACTCATTATTCACCATAGAATTTGAAACATCGATAAATTTAACCTCGCTTTTACCGTATAACAGAGTTGTGGTTAAATATTCATAAGTTTCTGTCAGAGAATTCAACAACAAAAGTGCAATGTCTTCATCCGTAATCTCCACATCTAGTTTCTGCAAATCCGCAGGAATCTTGTTGAAATTATGAAGATGCTCAATCACGGGAGTACCTCTTTTGTACTGAAACCAAAAAAGCTTATTTTTCAGGTATACACGATTCTTTACGCTTTTCATCATGTTCTTGTCCTCCAGTTTCTTCCAAAGAATTTTAGCCATGGTCTCCTTCATGACAAAATACAATTTTCTTCTCATTGAACCGCAGATGATTTTATCCTCTGCAATCTCTGAAATTAATTGATTTTCAGCCATTTGAAATAATCACACTCAGTGTTTCTCCACTTTTGAGACCTCGAATGAAAAAACAAAGCTTGTAAATGAACTCAGAATGGTCCAATTATCTAGGCACCGACCAAACTTTACAAAGAAAAATGATCAAAATTGACCAACATTTTAATTCGTTTCAATTTTAGTTTAGCCACCGATTCAATTTTGGTCGAAGAATATAAAAAAATAAGTCTGACCGGGTCAGATCAAAGAGGCTGACCGGGTCAACTCTTACTTCTCCACCAGACTTATTGCAAATTTGACGAGAATGCAGTTTAAATGCAAAGAAAAAAGGGAAACTTCCGAGATTGATGTCTTGTGATCCGTAGGTCCGTTTTTCACACCGTTTGAAGCAGTGGACTCTTGGAAACAAGAGCTATTTAATGGGATGAATAGAAATTGATTTTGAGCAGATTTTTATTCCGGGTTTCGTTAACAAACCATGTCTCTGATACCAATTTGTTGTGCGGAAACACCCAAAACGAAACGAAAGTAAAGCACAACGGAATGTAAATGGAAGAATAAGCACACATATTTAACGTGGTTCGGAAATTTGCCTACACCCACTGGAAACACAATTTTCAGATCAGAGAAAAATTTACACACACAAGTTTATCTCTGAGGATCCTCACTTTGTACTGAAGCTAATACTTCGCTGAAAACGGGATGGAATTACAACTGAGGACGAGGTACTTTATATAGGAGAACATGATGTCATATTTTCTTCCGTAGGCTATCTAGTATCCGAGACTTTTTGATCATATATTGGACTTTTCATACTTGTACCCATTGAAGACTTTTTCTGTGTTAAGGATATTATAGATAATGAGAAATTAGTTTAAATATATCATTTAAATATTTATATTTATCATGTACTTGTTGGCCAAGATTATGTGCCTATATAAACTTAGTTGTAATCACATCACAAATCAATGGAAAATATTTGATTGTATTCACTTACAATATGGCATCAGAGCCCGGTTTTTTTTCTCTCTTTTGTATTAAGCCAAAACTAATTCCCTTAAACCCACTCAATTGCCAGGTTCCATCCGCTATCCTCTACCACGGGCCCTCGTCAACACCGGCACCACCTCCGACCCGACTTCCTACATAGAAGCCTCTAAACACCGAATTTGGCGTAATGCAATGAGAGAGGAAATTAATGCGCTGCTTCGTACTAACACTTGGGACCTTGCTCCGTTTCAGTCTAATATGAATGTTGTAGGTAAGAAATGGGTGTACAGGACCAAGCATCATGTTGATGGGCGATTCGAACGCCACAAAGCTCGGCTCGTAGCTAAGGGGTTCCATCAAACTGAAGGTGCGGATTTGTTTGAGACGTTCAGTCCGGTGGTTAAGCCGGTTACTATTCACTTGTTGCTCTCTTTAGCGGTTACACATGGTTTTTCCATCCGACAGGTTGACATTCAAAATGCCTTTATCCATTGTTATCTTTTTGAACATGATTACAAGCAGTAGCCTCAGAGGTTTGTGCATCCCGACTATCGGATTATGTATGCCGCCTTAAGCGCAGCTCATATGGTCTTCATCAGGCCCCTCATACCTGGTTTGCTCGCTTTACGGATACTCTTTCTTGCTTTGGTTTCATGGCCTCCAAAGCCGATGCCTTTCTGTATATTTATTCACATGGACATGATCGCGTCTACATTCTTATATATGTTGATGATGTTATTATTAGTGGTACTTCCTCTGCTGTTGTTGAACAGGTAATTAAATATCTTGGCTCGCAGTTCCCGGTCAAGGACCTTGGCTCTCTTTCTTACTTCTTAGGTGTTGAGGCTCTCTCTACCCTAGATGGACTCTATCTTACCCAACAAAATACATCTTACAGCTTATTCAGCGTGCTGGCATGGATAAATCTAAGCCATGCCCTACAGTGATGTCTACTTCCACCTACATTACTGCTACGTCTGACTCTCCCTTCACCGACCCTAATTTATATCGTACAATCATCGGCGGCTTGCAGTACCTAAGTTTTACTCGTCCTAACATTGCCTTCGATGTTCACAAAGTTAGCAAGTTCATGCACGCTCCTTCTGATGATCATTGGCTCGCGGTTAAGCATATCCTGCGTTACCTTAAAACTCTATTTCTGATGGGCTATTCTTCTCCAGGAACTCTCCACTTACACTTAATTCTTACTCGGATTCTGATTGGGCTACTGATCCTGATAACCGCAGGTCGATTGGTGCTTATTGTGTGTTCCTTGGAAACAATCTTATCAGCTGCGTTCCAAGCAACACCTTACGGTCTCTAAAAGCAACACTGAGGCCGAATACAAAACTTTGTCTAACACTGCTGTGGAGGTTCAATGGCTATGCGGTTTCCTCACTGAAATGCAAGTTACTCTCCCCACGGCTCCTGTTCTCTAGTTTGATAATATTGGCGCTACTTACCTTGCTCATAACCCCGTCTTTCACACCCGCACAAAGCATATTGAGATCGACTTTCACCATGTCCGGGAACTTGTTGTGGCTTAATGACTCTCTATCTCCTTACTCAGCACGAAAGATCAATTGGCGGACTTCCTGACCAAGCCATTTGCTCGGCCTCATTTCGAATTTCTCAAGACCAATCTCCGTGTTCAGCCACTTCCCACGGGATTGCAGGGCGTGTTGAGGATATTATAGATAACGAGAAATTAGTTTAAATAGATCATTTAAATATTTATATTTATCATGCACTTGTTGGCCAAGATTATGTGCCTATATAAACTCGGTTGTAATCACATCACAAATCAATAGAAAATATTTGATTGTTTTCACTTACAATATTTTGCAGCCATCATTTGAACATTAACAACACATGTAGAAATGAGCCATTATTCCAACGGTCTCAATAAAAGAATTTAGTTCATTTCAGTTTTTGCTGATCATCTCAATCTGTTTCCTTTCGTGTCATAAATCTTAGAGGTCAGTTTTAGTTTAAATCTTGAATCGGATTCAAGATTTTTTACACTAAATGCAAGAAGACATGGCTGAAAGTCATTGGATGTATTAAATAAAGAAAGAAATAGAAAAGTACAGAGATTCTTTCAAACATGTTTAAGTAACCTGATGTTATGTACCTGTGAGATGGTTACTACCAAGATTTAAATATTGAAGACTAGTTAAATTGTTCCACTCCTTCGGCACTGTTGATCGAGAATTTAATTAATGTTAGCTACGATTGGATTGTTTATTATTATGTGATCAATCTTTATGATTGTTCTCATACTCTTATGAGTTTTTTGTGGCCCCTATTATTAAATGAAAAAAAAAATGAGAAACAATTAGTGATGGCACGAATCGAAAAGCAATTGAAGGTGTCCATGTGTTTGGTGACTTTTTATGACATCCATCTAACAAAAATACATGGGATCATTTCTCTCCCATATTATGTTTAATGAGTTGTGAGGCATCTGTGATTTTTGTGTGTGCATTTTTGTCCCGTACATCTGTGATTTTTGTGTGTGTACGTAAATTTTTTTGGTAAAATATTTTTTTAAGTGGGTTGGCTGACCTATTTGTTATTGGGTGCAGCCGCCCCTGCATAAGATAGTGAAGTTCTTGACATGGATGATGTCTAAAAAGGATCCAAATTAATTATCAGAAAGTAGTTAGTCATTTTATTGTGCAGCTTAAATTGCTTAAGTTTCCAATTGACAAAAGATGGATACTACACTTACCTACTAAATTGTTGGAGTAGAAAAAGGCCCTCTGCAGATTTTCCATGTATTTGCCCACTGAAGTTGTTGTAAGACAAGTCGAGAATTGTAAGCCGTGAACATTGATGCAGATCTGACGGTAATGGACCGCTTAACATGTAGTTGGCAGATTGCCGTAAAGCTGATTAAAAGCCAAGGCCAATTGTTCCAAGGAGGAAACATTAAAGATTTGAAAAGGAAATGAAGACAACTCATTTTGATAACATACGAAATTCTTCAAGTTGGTCAAGTTAGTGATGGAAGAGGGAATAGAGCCGGTAAACGAGTTGTTGTTTAGGTACAAGGACTCTAGTTGATTCAGGTAACCGACCCAAGATGGGAATTCTCCTGAAAGTGCATTTCGGCTTAAATGAAGCACTTTCAATCTTCTCAACTGAGCTAATTCACTTGGCAAATCTCCTTGGAAGTTGTTTCCACTAAGATCCAGCGACGATAAGAAGGAAAGATTGCCCAATTGCGGTACTATGGTTCCGGTTAGACCCATGTTTGATATATTTAAGGATTTCACCCGATAATGACGTACGGCACAAGAGACTCCAATCCAGTCACAGACTGATGATGATGATCCATTACCAGTAGACCAGTTCTTAGTCAAGATTTGGTTAGGATCATGACTGATTCGAGCTTTCAAGGATAGAAGAGCGTCTTGATCGCTTAGAATGCTAAGTTTAGCGGTCGCCATTGCTGTTGAAGCCAAAAAAACAACTTGTTATAAAAGATATAGTGTAGCAGTAACATAGAAAACTGCTTCCTTCCACTTCCATGATGAGTATAAAAGTAGTAATAAAGATGAGACTAGAGGGTGAAACAATGAAAATGTGAGGTCGGAGTAGAATGCAAGGATAAATATATAAGGGGGTGATCCCATATTTTAAAATAGTCTAGGAGTGAGTGCTTGGATCAATCAAATGTGAAAAACAATAATATTGATATAGTCTCACATCCGTCCAATAAAAAGTGTTCATATTTTGCTTTGTACACATATTAAAAAATCAATTAATTTGTAGTAATTTAAGTACTAATGGACATATATACCCCTATTACATTATAAATGCTTCTATTAAAATGTGAAACGAAGATACAAATATTAAATGCTAACATAAGGGTATGTTTGGAAAAAAAAAATGCATTAAATGATATCTTGGTTTTGTAAATTGACACTTTTATGAGGCAGCTTATTTTCAAAACAAAAAAAAAGATATTTTTTATGGGACGGAGATAATATTCTTTTTCGGCATATCTAAATCGTAAAAGAGTGAGATGTTACGATTCCTCCCAAGTGAGAGAGTTAAGTGCTCTCTCAAGTGTCATTATTTTTCGATAATTTTATTTTAAAAAAAAATATCTAGCTACAGATAGATATCTACACATTGTATGTATACGGTGAGATCAATGGTATTTGAGAGATCACTTGATTTTCTCATTTGAGGGGATCCTTACTCGTTACTTGGTAAATGGCAACCACAGTTGATCATGTGGTCAATGAGCAGGAAAGTCTTTGAATATGACTTGACCACTGGACATTTTATTCCACGCTAGCCATCAGTATTATACACCACATCTTTTTCCTCTTTGTTTCCTATCATAATCACTCCCACACGACACGTCCAGGAGATGTTTAAGCGATTCATTTCTTACTTGCATATCTATGAAGAACGGACACGGCCACCACACACGACACGCGCGGCATGATACGGCGATACGACTAATTTTAACATTTAAGTACACAACGTGTTATATATATATATACCGCCATACCGGTTTATTAATATACGGTCACAAAGACACTTTACCTCGTCATGGTTTAGCAATTCAAGGTTTTACCTCCTTATGGTTTATCAATATACATACGGTTTGCCATGAACTTTCCGATTCCGGCTGTAAAAAAAGAATATTCCACTGGCTAGAGTATTCTAATATTCCATGAACTTTCCGCTTTGCCCTTTTTTTTAATGGTTGAGTTAATGGTGATACTCTTTAAATGTTAAGTCCGTGGTGAAATTAATTGAAGTTCGGGATCTTTCAATTAAAACACCATTAGTGCCCCAGAACACTTCATGTGTGACCGCCTGATCCAGGCCGTCGATCTTGGACATCTTAGTGGCAGCTTTTATATATGATTTGATCATGTAGGACTTGGACCGATTTAATATGACGATCTCATGATAATTCCGTAATGAGAGAATCTAATTAAATCACAAGATGACAATTGATTAATCTTAATCTTGATGTGATTATAGACTCATGACCATTTCAGGGTGGTGTTTGATGTGGCGTTAAAGTTAGCTCAACCAAGCTTTCCCATACACGTCCATGTTGCCATCATTCGGGAATAGGTAGCCGGAAATGTAAATAACAAAGATGGAGTCCATTCCTTCCCACGGGAAGCGTAAAGACGGTTCCCTCGTTTGTTAATTTCGGAACCGATCGATCGGCCGAATTTATGATCTTGGATTATAAATATCGATCACTAGTGAGCTAATGGTAATCGAGGATAAGATGTTATTAGGGGTCAAGTTAGTGATGGAAGAGGGAATAGAGCCGGTAAACGAGTTGTTATATACAAGGACTCTAGTTGATTCGGTAAGCGACCGAAGACGGGAATTCTCCTGAAAGACCATTTTTGCTTAAACTAAGCACTTTCAATCTTCAGAACTGAGCTAATTCACTTGGAAAATCTCCTTGGAAGTTGTTTCCACAAAGATCCAGCGACGATAAAAAGGAAAGATTACCCAATTGCTGTACTATGGTTCCGGTTAGACCCATGTTTGGTATATTTAAAGATTTCACCCAATAATGACGTACGGCACAAGTGTAACGCCCCGTTCTTGGATACAGAGTCCTTACCCGTAAATAGAACGTTCGGCACACATAATATAAAATAAATTTCATATTATACGTAAGCCTCTACGACGTCGTATCGAGTTTCGCATTAACAGAAGCTAAAAGACTCGGATGTATTGTTTTTTTACAAGATAGGAATAGAAATACAATCATTCTAAAGATAGAAAAGATAACATACATCTACGATATAAAAGTCTTACAACCGTACGAATTCCTTAAAGAAAGAACGAAAGTACAACCAGTATCTTACAAGGAAATAACAAAGAAGTACAATATGTCTTGAAAGGTAAAGTGGAACATAAGACTTTACATAATCTAATAGAAGTAAAACATAATAAAAGCATCGCATGACAACTCATCAATTGTCATCCTCGAAGTCCTCGTCAAACTCCTGTTTCACTTGTTCATCTTCTCAACCCCAAACACAACAAACATGCATTTGAGGTAAGTACAAAGGTACTTAGCAAGAAACAGAAGCTATTGCATTGACTAGGTTTCATACAGAAGGGTTTATGTAAATATTGAGTTATCTTTAATCGACCGACTCAATTTTAGGGTTCACTTCATGCTCATCAACACGTTGTGACTAAACGTTTCTAACTTAACTCAAGTTTGTTACACCGGCATTCAAGGGCACTATGCATGGTGCTACCCACCACGAGGTATCGTTTGCAACCTATTAGTGGATCACACCAATAGCCATGGGTTAAGACCCAATAGTGTACATGTTCGGCGAAATCCCCCTACCATTTATCCGTTTATAGGCCAGTAGAGTCATTCACTTTATCTGACCGCCCACACATCGCGATATAGACAAGTGCCTTACCAAGAATGTTACGATGTTTAGTCTTTTACTACGCACTTATGTAATTTATTAATCATTAACTAGCCTCTAAGTGTTTTCAAGATAAAAGCTCACTTAACAACTCTACTCCCTCACTTAGAATCTAGACACAACACACTAGGCACATACACAGACATTGATGAATACTAATTCATCAAAGCATAAGCCGTTCATACCCTTCCGATGGTCCCGAACTTCAACTCTATGGAAGAGTACATCCGGTGCCGTAACTAAACGCATTGGTAGCTTAATCGAGGCTTATTCATGTTCATTTAATGTTATAAGATCAAGAAACAACTCTTAAAACTAGACTCGGGGCTCAAAACTGAACAAACTTGAAAACAAATTCTCCAAAGGCGCCAAAGACGGGCCCGGTGCACCCGCACGGCATCGCCGCGCCAAAGACCGGGTCCTGGTGCACCCGCACTGAGGCTCTGAATGTAAAATTTGATTTCTGGGAGCCTGGTGCGCCCGCACCAAGTCTCTGTATGTAAAACTGGAGCTTCTGCTCCTCCAGTGCGCCCGCACTGGCCTTGGTGTGTGTTGGGGAGATTTTGCATCATTAAAACAAAAGAAAATTTATAAAACCTATACTACCATGCAAAACTACCTCCTAACCGGCCGAATACCGGGTAGTTGCTAGTAAAGTTGGATAAGTACGGGTATCGATCCTCGTGGAATTGGGTCGTTGAATCTAACTTCATTAATTCCTCTTTATTAACTAAACCTAAACCTAAACTAGAACGGAAAAATAATCGGACGGAGGATTGTTAATCCAAAGCCAGGAAATATAGTTGCGGACAAAATAAATAAAACTACATCTACGAAAACAAGAAAACTAACTATCAACCGACCAACCATAAACAAACCATGATCAACCTATTTCCAACAACCATCACCCCACCGAAGGAAATAAGATAGACAAATATTTATTCACAAGTTATCTTGGATTATTATCTTATCTAAAGAAGCGTTTCCTCTTCCGATTTATCACGCCATTAATTAGTTTACCTTCCGGTCTTAACTAATATCGATACGAATCAAAGATATGGATTAAATCCTAATCTAACAACATTATCCCTCAACTTCCGTTTGTTGGAATAATAATTGTCAATCTCTCTCACGGCAATCTAACGAATCTATCAACTTCCGTTATCTAAATTCGATTAACATAAACCATACAAAACATGAAAGAGAACAACAACAACGCAATGAAATAAACACATGAAAAATCTCATCTTTCCGGTAACGGTGACATCCCTCAACTTCAATCTAAGATAATCTTGCATCGAATTAATTAAATTGTGGTTCTCTCGTAAACCTAGATATTTAACCTACGAACTTCCGTTATGTATAGATTAAAAATCTAATCTTTCCTATGGTGATCTAAACTACACCGACTTCCGTCATGCGGTAGCATCAACAAGCAAGATAATCTTCCGATATGAATTGCACGATAACAATTAATCATAGGAAAAGAAACAACTTTGAATAAAATCAACTTACAAAACATCCATAGAAAGAAATAAGGTTGCTTTGCACCGCAAAAAAAAGCTTCACAGAGCTATGTTCATGGCTGCTCAACTGTTCATGGCTCGAACAAGAAGAAGAAAAACGGAAAAGAAAAAGAACAAACCTAATCTAACCACCAGCCGGCCAAGCATGAAGCTCAGCCGGCCGGCCGTCCGCTCATGCTCGACTTTTCCGGGTTCAAGGGGAAGCTGCTTTGCGCGTGTATATGATATTGAATTAGGGTTCAACAATGCGCCGTATTTATAGCAAATTGAAGTCGGTTGCTACGATGGCGGCCGGACGCCCGTTTGATCACAATGGACGCTCGTCCAAGCCGGAGTGGACGGAGAGTGAACGCTCGTTTCAAAGGCGTCTGAACATCCTGTACCAAAATTAAGCTCCTGAACGCTGGTTTGAACATGCTTTGACGCCGGTTTGAGAATGGACTTAAACTTCTAAAATTCATATCTTGAGTTGTAGACCTCCAAAAATTATGATCCGAACGTCATAAAAAAGCTCTCGGAAAACTCTACAACTTTCATTAAGGACTCTTCTTCGTAAAAACGCCTTTTTGACTAGCCCGTCGTATTACGAGTCGTTTTCGGGATTTTCCCAAGCTTTATTTCATCTTCATCCTCTTGTATCTCTTTCTTTCCTTTTTAATCTTCAATCAAACATCATTTAGACCTCTTCCATTCCACATTTGTGCACCTAAAAGATGACAAAACCGAGCAAAACGTAAAACCATACAAAATAGATAATAAAACCACGATATTTACTCGATTTTGCATTTTAACTATTCAAAACGTCATTTGCTCAATTAATCGATTATAAGCTCGAATTCTACGAAAAACATCCATATATGGGGAATATTGATATAAAATATATCCTTATAAAACGTATAAAATCACCCTTAACAACTCCCCCACACTTAAACCTTGCTCGTCCCGAGCAAGACAAAACATAATCATCACTCGAGACAAATAAACACTTATGCAAATATAAAACATATTCAAGTAGTTTAGAGGTTCACCCAAGTGCGTGTGTGCATAGCCATAGTAAATTTCCACTAAATCCACACTTGAAATTGATTCAAACAAAACTAGCCAACATCCCATTTAAATTAGAAATATAAAAATGATTATAACATGCACCTCACAAAACATACTTATTCCGAAAAGATAATAAGGAGCATTTAAAATATTTCCGACACACTTAGAGGATAGTCCCTACAACATATCTTCCAGTTTATACTGGGGATAGTTAGCAGATAACTAAGGTTTCCAACCATCTTTCCACAATACCATTCACTAATTTTTCTTAAAGTTCAATCAATTCCACATGTATAGCACATATGCCCTCATTCCCAGCAATAGGATGTTTCGTGATAACACCGTAGCTGGACTACTATCATCAGGCAGTCGGGAGCTATTAACCTCATAGTGGTATAGGACATTTCGAGATAATGCCCTACCGCACTCAAATCATTGGCAGCTACTTCCGACACTTATATATATATATAATTCATATTATTCATCTTAGATTGGTATACAAACCTTAAATTATATCCCTCCTATCACATTCAAACCTTCAGATATTCACAGTATGTCATACTTTAATTCTAAATACAAACTATTAAAATTTCCAAAATTAGTATGCAATCAAAGAATCATGCGATAATCATCAAAAAATCTCTAATCAAATGGGCATAGCTTTAAAATATAGCTCATTATCTACTATGGCACGTGAAAAATAGTGTCGGGTGAAACAACTAAAATTACTAAATATGCAGAATACAGCATCAATGATTATAAACATCGAACAAAGACATGCAATGCTCACTCGGGACAAAACAAAATTTTTAAAATTAAGCACTTTTCATAGAAATATAATAGAAATTGAGCAAACGACTCATAGATACATATAAACCATCCTCTCCCCCACACTTAGATTGCAACTTGTCCTCAAGTTGTGCAGAAATAATAAATTAGAGAACTTAGCTGATTGGATGCTGGCAATTCCGGAAAAATCGGTAAAAACCAAAATTGCTGCATAGCTCAGTAGACTGTGGAGCATCAAAGGACAACTGAATTCATCGTGAAAGTGCACAATAGCTATAGAAAGTATCCTGCAGACTTGATCAGTGCAAAAAGAGTCTACGGGGAAAAAGGATTATACATGTAAAACACATGGAAAAGAAGTTATAGAGATTCTTCAGATTAAGCTCATAGAAAGATGGAACATATACATGGAACATTACAAAATAGTAGGCTAGGTGCAACTACATGAAAATATA
Source organism: Gentiana straminea (assembly GCA_036785695.1). NCBI lineage: Eukaryota > Viridiplantae > Streptophyta > Magnoliopsida > Gentianales > Gentianaceae > Gentiana > Gentiana straminea. The sequence goes on along the minus strand of JAVUPR010000448.1, from coordinate 2,093,261 downwards.
CTACAATGCAGCCTACATGATATGCAATCCTAAAAATAAAATAAATAAATTCTGACAGGCTCAGGCTGAGCAAGTTGAGAGGACAACCCTACAGTGACTACGGCCTATGCAGAAACTAAAAATAAAGAAAACGAGGTAGTATTACGGAAACCGACAGTTAACTACGCTCAAGAAAAATAAAAGAAAAATAGAAAAACAATGCAACTAGATGACATGCAGCTAAATGATATGCATCTAAGTGATATGCAAAAATAAAAGAAAATAAAAGGAAGAAAACTAGCCCACTCATTTGCAACACGACATATATATAATAAACGTCTACCAAATAATGACAGGTTACGATAAACGACAGTCCTGTTCATTACATGCAGTGTAGACGCGCTTTAAGACTCATCAAAGGTGATAGCATTATGGAAACCAACAGTTAGCTATACTAAACAAATATAACTCATATGGACTGGACGTAGCATTACGGAAAACCGACTGTAGCTACCCATATAAGTTACATAAACATCAAGGAAGCTCAGGCTGAGGAATATGTAACCCTTAGGTGAATGTTCGTTTGCGGCAAGCTCAGGCTGAGGAATATAAACGAGCGTTTGGCCACATTCAAATGAGTGTTTGTCAAATTGGCATTTGATACTGGAAGTTGGCTTAGATGAAGAACGAGCGTCCAAATTACCCTCAAACGAGCGTTTGGATGGGTTCAGCTCGAATTCAAGAAAGCTCATATAGGACAAACGAGCGTTCAAGGAAGTACAGACGCTCGTTCATTGAAGAACAAACCCTAAACGTCATCCGGATCACCAGGCGAACGAGCGTTCACCATGAGGCAAACACTCGTTTGCCCATGACAGCAGCAAAATCAACCCTACACAATAAATACGCAGCTCATTGATCATCACTTTTAGAACACTGTCGACTTTAGAAACTTTTTGGGAGATTTCTCTACGGTTTTAGTGTAGGTTGATCATATTTTGATCCGTTTTCTATTAAAATTCCAAAGATTCAACTTTTAGATTACTTTTTACTTCGATATTTTTTGGAACAGATTTCCGGCAATTTTTATGGTAATGATTTCTCTTTTATTTATTGTCCTTAGTCTCTTTCCGGCAATTTTTATGGTAAACAAACCAGAATTCCTCCTCCTCCCCCTGATTTTGATGTTAATACTTTACCCTACCCTCCTAAGGGACCCAGAAAGGACATACTAACCCAAGGTCAGGCGAAATGTCTGAATCTCCTAAGGAAGGTAGAGGTAAACATTCCCCTATTAGAGGCTATTTCGAGCATTCCCCCATATTTTAAATTTTTAAAAGGAATAAGGAGAAGATGCAACAGATGGTTCATTTGAGTGAGGAGTGTTCTGCGATTTTTGAAAATAGGATACCCCCTAAGTTGCAGGATAGAGGTAGCTTTACCATCCCAATTACCATTGGAGAGACAGTGTTTAAAAATGTGCTGTGTGATCTAGGGGCTTCTATGAGCCTGATGCCTAGAGGAATTTATGAGAAGTTGGGATTGGGTAAGTTAGAACCGACAGGGATGACCCTACAGATGGCGGATAGGTCTGTTAGGACACCAATGGGGGTAGCTGAAGATGTGTTAGTGCAGGTTGACAAGTTTGTATTTCCCATCGATTTCGTAGTTTAAGATATGGACATGGATGCATAAACACTTCTTTTGTTAGGTCGGCCTTTCTTGAATACATGAGAGACCTTGATAGATGTTACTAAAGGGGAAATCATACTATGTGTCGGGAAAGAGAGTGTGTCCATTAATGTGTATAATGCAATGAAACAACCTGAGGAAGAAAAGAGTGATTGTTTTTCTGTTAATGTTATATATCCTTGTATTTTGGAGCACACTAACCTGCAGGGATACCAAGAGCCAATGGAGGAATGCTTGATGAAGTCAAGCACCGCGGAAGATGATGATCAGAGAATGAGAATTCAGGCATATCATTTGGAGTCGAGTGCCTATGTCCACGCGGAATGGAACAAGAAGTTAGAGCTCGGTTTGACTGGCAAGCTACCAAAGCCTTCAATCGAGGAACCACCGACTGATCTTGAGTTGAAGCCACTTCCTGAGCAGTTAAAGTACGTATTTTTAGAACCTGATGAATTACTTCCTCTTATTATTTCGTCTGCACTAACCGTTTTGCAGGAAGCTAAGTTGATTCACGTTCTAAAGAAACACAAAAAGGCCTTCGGATGGAAGATAGTTGATATCAAGAGGATTAGTGCTGATATCTGCAAGCACAAAATAATCCTTGAAGAGAGTGTCAAGCCGGTCCGGCAGTTTTAGAGACGGCTGAACCCGCATTTGCAAGAAGTGGTACGTGGTGAAGATGCTGGAACTAGGGATAATCTACGCGATATCCGATAGTGAGTGGGTGAGCCCCACACAAGTTATGCCCAAGAAAAGAGGCATCACTGTTGAGCTGAATGATAAATGTGAGCCCATTCCTACTCGCTTAGTTACTGGTCATAGGGTGTGTATTGAATCGCATGCTTAATGATAAAACTAGGAAGGATCATTTCCCCTCCCTTTTATTGATCAAATGCTAGAGCGTCTAAGTGGTCATGCGTTTTATTGCTTTTTAGATGGTTTTAATGGATACTATTAGATCCACATTGATATACATGACCAGGATAAGACTACCTTCACGTGTCCTTATGGCACCTTCACATTCAAAAGAATGCCGTTCGGGTTGTGTAATGCACCTACAACATTCCAGCGATGCATGGTCGCCATTTTTACTGATATGATAGAACGGTTTATAGAAGTCTTTATGGATGACTTTAGTGTTTTTGGTGACACTTTTGAGGAGTGTTTGTCTAACATTGATAAGGTGCTTGAGCGTTGTGAAAAGACAAACCTAGTTCTAAATTGGGAGAAGTGTCATTTCATGGTCACTGAGGGAATTGTGTTAGGCCATAAAGTGTCGGGGAAGGGAATAGAGGTTGATAGAGCTAAGATTGAGGCAATAGCTAAGCTTCCTATGCCCACAAATCCAAAGACCCTGAGATCATTCTTGGGTCATACAGGTTTTTTTCGTAGGTTCATCCCGGGGTTTTCCCAAATTGTTAGACCTCTTACCCTTCAGTTGATGAAGGGAGCCCCCGGTGTTTTTTATGCGGCATGTGTAGATGCCTTTAGAACACTCAAGAAACTTCTTACTTCGGCTCCTATCTTAGTGGCACCTGATTGGTCCAAGGAGTTTGAAGTCATGTGCGATGCGAGTGACTATGTTGTAGGAGCTGTCCTAGGTCAGAAGGTCGATAAGCTGTTTCGACCTATCTAGTATGCGAGTCATACCCTGAATCCGGCTCAACAAAAGTATGCTACCAATGAGAAGGAACTTCTAGCGGTCGTTTTTTGCTTTCGACAAGTTTCGGTCGTACTTAGTTGGGTCGAAAGTCATAGTTCATACAGACCATGTTGCTTTGCAATATCTGTTTGCTAAGAAGGACGCAAAACCACGCTTGTTTAGGTGGATCCTCCTCCTTTAGGAATTCGACGTAGAGATTAAGAATAGGAAGGGGTGTGAGAATGTGGTAGCTGACCACCTGAGTAGGATGGAACCGGGAGAGGAGAGATGCCGTACTAAGGTTGAGATACATGACCGCTTTCGGGATGAGTAGTTGTTCATAGTGATACGATGCTCCCGGTTAAGCGAGGGAATTTTATGAAGAGAGGGAAGAAAGGGAACCCGTGGTATGCACCATTTGTAAATTACCATGAGTGTGGGTTCGTAGATCCCGAGTTCGATGAGAACCAGAAGAAGAAATTCTATAGTGAGGTGAACCGTTATGTGTGGGAGGATCCCTTACTTTTTAGGTTATGTGCGGATGGGATTCTGAGGAGATGTATCGATGATGGAGAGGTAGTGAGTATTCTCTCATTCTGCCATGATAAAGAGGCCGGTGGCCGCTTCTCGGGCGAGAGAACAGCGTTGAAGGTGCTATAAAGTGGGTTCTACTGGCCCACTATCTTCAAAGATGCACATGCATATGTAAAGACGTGTGATGCCTGTCAACGCGCAGGACGGATCTCAAAGAGAAATGAGATGCCTCAAAAACCGATAATAGTGTGTGAGGTCTTTGATATATGGGGAATAGACTTCATGGGACCATATCCGTCTTCTTTCGGGAATAAGTACATTCTTGTTGCTTGTGATTACGTGTCGAAGTGGGTTGAGGCTATCGCTTCACCTACTAATGACAAACATGTAATAACAAGGTTTCTTAAGAATCATATTCTGTCCCGCTTTGGAGTACCTCGAGCGATAATCAGTGACAATGGCAGTCACTTTACGAATAGAGAGTTTGATAAACTGCTAGTCAAGTATGGGGTGACTCATAAGTTAGGCACCGCCTATCACCCCCAGACTAGTGGACAAGTTGAGGTAACCCATCGAGGGATTAAGAGAATCTTGGAGAATACTGTCAATTCAAATCTTAAGGATTGGTCTAAGAAGTTAGATGATGCGCTCTGGGCACACCGGACTGCGTTTAAGACACCCATAGGTATGTCACCCTACATGATTGTCTTTGGAAAGGCTTGCCATCTTCCCGTAGAGGTAGAACATAAGGCCTATTGGGCAATTAAGAATCTGAATATGGATGACGCGTTAATCGGTGAGAGAAGGATGGCCCAGTTAAACGAACTAGATGAGTTTCGCCTTCAAGCTTATGATTTTTCGGTGAAATATAAGGAGAAGACCAAGATACTTCACGACAAGTTGATCAAACCTCGTGTTTTCAACATAGGTGATGAGGTTCTTCTCTATAATACTCGCCTTCACTTATTTCAAGGCAAGCTTAAGTCGAGGTGGTCGGGACCTTATAAGGTTTTGAGAGTTTTTGATTCTGGGGCCATCGAGGTTACTCATCCGAAGCACGGGACGTTCATCACGAACGGTCTTCGTCTGAAAAAGTATGAGAAGTTGCCTTTCGATGAGGCTCTCGAGGTTGTACATTTAACTGATCCCGAACCTTGATCGATCTTTTCTGAGTCTCGTCATGGACTTAAAATCTTGACATTTATGATCTTGACAATCCACCATCTATCTCTCTATCCTCGCTCGTGCCGGTAGTATAACTTTGAAAAAACCGGTACAGTATAAGTTATCTGTCGAGCCAATGACGTAAAACAAAGGCGCTTGGTGGGAGGCAACCCACCATTCTCTGAGTTTTCTGAGTGTTCTTGATCATAAAAGTGTTAGAACGGCGGTTGAAATCGAGTCGGGGTTGAATTTTTGAGTTTGAGCTCTTTGCCCTCAAACGAGCGTATGGCTACCCTGCAAATGTTCGTTCATTAAACTACCCCCTTCTCTGTATCAATATTGTTTTAAGCCAAACGAGCGTTTAGCACCATGTAAACGCTCGTTCATCAAAAAGTGCTACACTCTGTATCATTTTGTCTCCCAAGAAAACGAGCGTTCATGTTCATGCGAATGCTCGTTCAGTTCATATGATCCCAGGTAAACGAGCATTCAACTCAGGGCAAACTCTCGTTTGCCCATCTTCTATAAATAGCCCCCCCCGGCTATTCATTATTCAAACACACCAAAATTTGAAAAACTGAAAAGCTTAGCCCTTTTGCACCTACATTCTTCGTTTTTAACCCGATCGAAGTAATTTCAAGCCCCACAAACACCTCTTGATCCTCTCTTTTCATTTCACTAATCCAAATCCATCAACAATCCTGTTTTGGCCAGATTCAAGACCCTATCTAGGGCGGTTTTCAAAGTCGAAAAAATTCAATTTTTGACTGATTTGTGCTTCATCCGGACTTTTCGTCAACTCTATCGTCATCCTAGCATCCTTCTTGGTAAGAAAAACTAAGATTCTCATACTTTAATTCACGCTTTTCTGAGGTTCGATTTTCGACTCGAACCTTAAATGAACTGTCACTGATTAGGCTTAGTACTGTTTGTTTTGTTTTGTTTGTGCTTTGGTGATGCTCTGTGGATGGTTTTGACTGGTTTGTGACGTCTGCATTATGGTTTTGGGTTGGTTTGTGTTGGTGGTGTTGGGAAATCCCGATTGGATGATAATCGGTTTGGTGTTTGCTTGTTTTTTCTTCGGGTTTGGTGCGGTTGTCTGTGTGAGATATTATGGGGCGTACTGGTGGTAAGGAGGGGGCCTCGGGACAAAAATGGTATAGTAAGGAGATTGCTAGAGATGTGGGTACGAAGAAGAAAGTAGTGGACCCTAGACCGGTAAATCCCAACCAAGGGATCGAGTTTAAAGAGCGACATAACCCTGCTAGGGCAACTCAGGCTCATGCTAGGGCCTCATTGAGAGATGAATAGGATTCCGACATAGATCACGAGCATCTTAGTTCTTTGGTACGAAAGAAGACAGTTGATCCGGTGGTTAGGGAGAGACGGGTGGAGCAATCAGTTAGGGTTGAACAAGTAGTGCAGGCATCTAGAGTTGCACCCGAAGTTAGAGCAAAGGGGGGTGAGCCAGTAAAGGAAAATGTTAGGCCACCATTGGTAACCCCGAGAAGTGAGACTCTAGCCACCCCAATCCCGTTTGATAAGCGGTTTGTCAATACTAAAGTACGGGATCTGTATCACCGACATTATTTACACCGCGCGATGCTGGTAGATAGAGCTTTCCACCCCTACGATGTCGACAAGGAATTTAGGAAGAGTTTGACTGATCGGAAGTGGGAGGCATTGATGACAGCTCCGGAGTGGAAGGTGAATGCTACTGTGGTGCGTGAGTTTTACGCAAACTTTTCTGAGTTGATCCTCGCGTCGGGGATAGTGAAGGTTTGGGGAGTGAAGGTGCCGTTTACTGCTAAGGCAATTAATGAGAAATACAGGTTCCAACCATTTGAAGGGTTGGATTACAAAGAGGAGATCAAGGCGAGTATGGATGCCGGTGGGGACCCGTTGGAGGACCTCTGGTTGTTGGTTTGCCCAGATGTTCAGTGGACCCTTGGAGATGGAGGAGTGAGAAAACAGTTGGTCACCTCGTATTGGGGTGAAGATTGGAAGGTTCAGTGCCAGTACATCCAAAACCGGCTTCTACCCAAGAATAACTTGACCCATTTTCACATTTCTGATCTTGGGATATGCCCTAAATTATAATCTAAATGTGGACGTGGGTCAAACGATTTATGATGAGTGTGCAGCCAATCAGAAGGTCTATTCACGCAGTTTGATTTGTCCCCATCTCATCCATAGCTTGTGTAAGGATGCAAAGGTACCGGAGTACACCGAGTACCACAAGCCCTAGAACCCTCCAATGTTAATGAGAGAAAAGCCTAAGACTCCTGCTCAGTTACGACGTATGGCATCGAGGCAGCCTAGTTCATCTTCTGCCCCTGCTCAGGCACCACCAGTTCTCACTTTTTCTCCCTCAGTTCGTCAGAGGTTGAGTATCGCCAACAGTTTTAGGAACTGGATGGAGGATCAGCAGCAGACACAGGATAATATCATGACTCTCCTCCTACTGCTGAGTCAGGGTAGACTGCCGACGGATCCTGTTACGTTCGCCCCGAGTGCCATTGATTATATATACTTTTTCAGACGATATTAAGCGAGCTATTACACAGATTGTTTCTGAGGATGGGCCATCGTTTGACTAGGAGACTGCAGAGATGAAGGTGGGAGCTACCACTGATGCTGCTACTACTGCTGCTGATGATGATGCACCCGGACAAACATGATTTTATTTTTTATATATGCTGTTCCTTTTGTCGTCTGTGTCCGGTGTTAGGGTTGGTTCGGAGCTGTCTAGCCATTTTGATATATTTGTGCTACTTTTTTTATGATACTCTCAGTTTTTGGGTGCTACTATTTGACTTTTGATGGTTTTGTAAGCCTTAAGGCATGCTACAACTTTTATTCGTGTCTTGGCTTTTATATGTACGCACTGTGGATGATTTCTATATTATGTGCCTCTGTGGCGTTTCTATTATGCTTAGATGTTCTGTGCTTTACCCGTAAGGGTTCTTTATCCATCTATAGCGATCCATTTTGTGCGTTACATATTGCGTGTCGAGTTTTCTGACGTGATAGGGCCTTATTACTGTTATACCCCCATATCCCTATTCTATATTTTTGGCACGAGGACCATGTCCCGTGCATGCTTTGCGTTGTTTTTGCCTACTTTGATATAATGATTTGGGTCTTTCTTACACGAAGCTGTTACGGGATTCGACAACGCCTTTCTGCCGGGTTCACGAGCTAAGTCTTCTTTTCTATCTCATTCACACACTGAGGACATTGCTTCATTCGAAGTGGGGGGTGGATACGACTTAGCTTTATGTTTTTTTCGATTGATAAATGTGCCGGTAATTGTGATATGCTTAGTTAAGGTCCGGTTTCAAGTCAATTCGTGGCTTAAAATTTTAAAACTTTTCACGGTTTAACACCGCGTTATATGCATGTTTCTCACAACGGAGATGGTAAATGTCTTAGTAGTCGAGTAATGTGTACAGGGTGATTTTATTTTATTACGATACGAACCCTTTTAGTGCACGTAGAACCTTGGTTATACTTAGTTTGGTTGCTATACACACTTATACCACTAGTTTTGAGGCGAAATAGAAAGGTTTACCTAGGCCGGATACGGGATGAGAGTCCTGGCGCTTCTTTGACCCGACCAGAGCCAAATAAGCCAAAATCCCAACATTTTATCCTCGTACCCCCTCTAAGCCTTGATAGGATGGTCTGACCACCGTCCGAAAATGAGCCGTTTGGTTACTTAGCCTGTATTACCCTAACCCTGAGCTATATTATTGGTCACGTTTCTTTTCATCACCCTACGAGTGGACTTAGTTGTTACTTTAGACACACTTGCTGAATCAAGTGTGGGGTGGGAGATGGTGCGTATTTCGAGAGGAGTTGGTTAGTACGAGCTAGTATAACGAAGGGGAGGAGCTCGAGAAATCTATTGTGAGGCTTGTTGGTTCGAGAAAATTTGAAAAAAAAAGAGAACAAGAAAAAAGAATGTATTGAAAAAAAAGAAAGAAAAGTTTGAATAAAGTTTGAGAAAAAGAAGCCAAAGACGGAGTGTTTTGAGTGAATAAGAGTATGATGTTGAGGTTGTAGTTGGTTAATAAGAGTATGATGTTTTGGTATGTTTTCGAAGAGGAAGTACATAAGATGATTAGGTTCAGTCGTATTTTCTTTTCTCCTGTCCCAAATTTCCTTTCGGTTAACCCCGTCCCGAGCTTAACATTATAACCCTCAAAGTCCTACTTGACAGTATTTAGCCTTGGTTGCCTCGATTAGTGGAGATTCTAGCCCGGTATGAGTTGTGTGTAGGCATTTGGCCGGTATTCGAAGCCGGTAATCTTTTTGAGTGTAGCCCTAGGTTTTTATCACACACACACACACTTCTTTTTCATGATAAGATAGAGTCAAGTGGCTCACATTCAGGGTCTACTTCACTTTTACCTTGATGTCGTGAGTACTATGCATGTTTCGTAAAGTTGATCCCTTGGTCTGTTTTAGAGCGCCTAATTAACTCGAGCACGAGCAAAGGCTAAGTGTGGGGTGGTTGATGGGAGTCAACGTTACTGTACTTTGGTGTGCGGTTTAGCCTCCGTTTATCACTTTATTGACATGTTTTGGCTAGTCTAGACCTGTTTAAGAGTAATATCGTGAGTTATACGCAAGGGGGGTAAAACTGTCACATCGATAGTAAACTCTGCTTTTTTAACGATATTTATCTCTTCTCCGAGCACTTTTGTCTTGCGGAATTACGCGTGGTGTTTGTTCGTATATGTTATTGCAGGACTTAGGTGACTCGAGGACCCGGGAGGCGATGTTTTGGATTGAGAAACGTATTCGAGGCACGAACGTAGCATGAAAGTGGAGAAAATGCAAGTTTGGAGTGGATTTAGGCCAAACGAGCGTTTGCCCTTAGGTGAACTTTCGTTTGCGGCAAGCTCAGGCTGAGGAATATGTTACCATATAAACGAGCGTTTGGCCACATACAAACGAGCGTTTGGCCACATACAAGCGAACGTTTGTCAAATTGGCATTTGATACTGGAAGTTGGCTTAGATGATGAACGAGCATCCAAATTACCCTCAAACGAGCGTTTTGATGGGTTCAGCTCGAATTCAAGAAAGCTCATATAGGACAAACGAGCGTTCAAGGAAGCACATACGCTCGTTCATAGAAGAACAAACCCTAAACGTCATCAGGATCACTAGGAGAACGAGCGTTCACCATGAGGCAAACGCTCGTTTGCCCTCGACAGCAGCAAAATCAACCCTACACTATAAATACGCAGCTCATTCATCACTTTTAGAACACTTGTCGACTTTAGATACTTTTTGGGCGATTTCTCTGCGCTTTTAGTGTAGGTTGATCATATTTTGATCCGTTGATTCTCTAGATAACACTCATTGATACTAAACACTTTCTATAGATTAGTTTTCTATTAAAATTCCAAAGATACAACTTTTAGATTACTTTTTACTTCAATATTTTGTGGATCAGATTTCCGGCAATTTTTATGGTAATGATTTCTCTTTTATTTATTGTCCTTAGTTTAATTTCTGCTTTTAATTCCGTGTCTAGCATAATCATGAGTAGCTAATCCGTTGTGTAGCCGAATTATGTGAAAGCGAGTGAAAACCCTAAGGGGGATGAGATAGGGAGTTGTGTAGTGCGTAATATCATGTTTAAACGATTAATCCACTTCCAAAAACTTATTATAACAGCTCTGAATTAGAGTAGCTACCTAGTTCACTCACACACATCGAACTTATAGATGCAATTTGCGGTGAGATGTGGGAAAAGGGGTTTTGGGATCGTTGCGTAGATTCGGCCTAGTCGTTAGGACCGTTCCAATACAGATGTTTGTCATCGTTGTTCGAACGACTCTAGAGCGTAATCTTGTCAGGTTAATCCGTTTTCTAAAGGGAGAATTAATTAACTTCACATAGGGGGGTTAGATCGAGTTGTTCAGTCTAATCACTAGAATTTGGAGTTGGCACCCGTGGATGTCGTTAAACTACATTGGATAGGTAGGTCGGTTAAGACACGCTCCCTGTTAAGTCCTTCCTAAGGGGTAAAAGTAACTCGTGGGATCATAGTTCGGCTATACCCTTTAATACCTAGAGGTAAACTTGTTAGTATAATCTTTATTTCTGCATTAGTATAATATCTTCCACCATCATTTTGGCCTGAACTAAGTTCTACGTCAGCTTTGGTACTTAGACATTACTCCTTGTGGATTCGACCTTGTGACCACTATACTCCCGTTGACCCAATACTCTGTCGTTGAAAGTTAGGGGTTAAGTATTTTGCTATCAAACCTCCACACAAACCTATTTAATCCACAACCAATTCGAGAACTAGTTAGGTTTAAGGTTTCAAACTACTCGGAACTACAAATTACACAACTCTCTTCAGCCAAACAAGATCAAAATATAGTGAATCCAAGATTAGGGCTATTTTCATACCTTGATGAAATCTGGAAATCTTAGTATCAAAACGATCCTTGCCTTCTCATGATGCTCCTGCTCTAGTTGAATCTGCAAACGGAGTAGTAACTAGTAAGGAATTGGAGAAAGCCTCTTTGTCTTCTTCCTTTGCTCTCAAAATTAGAAATTTACGTTAAAGTTTCTGACAGGATTTTGTTTCTAATTAGTGGGGGTTATTCCCCTAATAAACCTCCCACTACCTAATTAATTAAACCTCCTTATTTTTCCTTTAATTGCAAAACAGTCCATAGCTTTATATATATATATATATTTCGAAAATATATACATAAATACTTATTATCATTTATAAACTTTAAATTCATAAAATAAATAAATATAATATTTCGTTCTAGCAAATTGACACGTCTGTCCTTTCCCGAGAATCCGAATATTACATTCATCCCCCCTTAAGAGGAGTTTAATCCTCGAAACTTGAACGTACCTGGTAAGTCAAAAAAAAAAGTCTGGAAACACTGTGATCATATCGTCTTCCACTTCCCATGTTGCTTCGTTTACTGTGTGGTTGCTCCGCTGTACTAATACCAAAGGAATCATCTGCCTCTTGATCATTTTTTCCTTCCTATCCAAAATTTTAACTGGCTTTTCATCATATGCGAGGTTATCATGAAGGATCTCCGGATCAAATGTAGCTTCTATATCCAACTTTGTAAACACTTCTTCAACATCGAGACATGGAACACATTGTGAACTCTTGACATAGACTCCGGTAGCTTAAGCTTATAGGCTAACGGTCCAACTCTCTCGAGGATCTCAAAAGGTCAAACATACCTTGGACTTAGCTTTCCTTTTTGTCCAAACCGCTTAACTCCCTTCATTGGTGAAGCTCTCAAGTAAACTCTATCACCAACATCGAACTCTAAAGGTCTTCTATGGAAATCAGCCCAACTTTCCTGACGATCTTGAGCTGCCTTCAAGTTCTTCCTTACCAACAAAACCCTTTCCTTAGCTTGCTCAACCAATTCTGGCCCGGTAAGTTGCTTCTCTCCGACTTCATCCCAAAACAACGGCGTTCTACATCTTCTACCATACAAAGCTTCAAACGGCGGCATCCCCAAACTTGCATGATAACTATTGTTGTAAGCGAACTCCGCCATAGGTAGGTAATCATCCCATGATCCTCCTACTTCCAAAACACAAGCTCTTAACATATCCTCAAGTGTTTGGATTGTTCTTTCTGATTGTCCATCCGTTTGAGGGTGAAAAGATGTACTCAAATCCAACGTTGTGCCTAAGGCTTTCTACAAACTCTTCTAAAACCGACTAATAAACCGGCTATCATGATCCGATACAATTGAGATAGGCACTCCATGTAGCTTCACAATATTGTCCGAATAAAGTGTAGTCATCTTCTTCAATGGCATATCAACTTTGGTCGGTAAGAAATGATCCATATCATATCATGCCCACTCTTAGTCTTTGGCACACCGGTGATAAAATCCATTGTAATCTTATCTCATTTCCACTTGGGGATATTCAAAGGTTTGAGCATACCTCCTGGTTTCCTATGTTCAGCCTTGACCTTCTGACATGTATCACATTCAGCCACAAACTTAGCTATTTCCAATTTCATTGAAGGCCACCAAAAATGTTCCTTCAAATCTCTATACATCTTTGTAGCTCCTGGGTTGACTGAAAAGGCTATCCTATGTGCCTCATCCATGTCTCTCTGTCTTAAGTCTCCAACATTAGGCACACATAACCGATCTTGGTACCAAAGGTTCCCATTCTTATCTAGAACATAACCAACTTTAGGGTTTTCTTTAGCAACTCGCTTCAAATCTACCAAGGTTGGGTCTTCACCATGTTTACCCTGAATGTCGTCCATCAACTCTGACCTAGCCAACAACGGTGCTGCAAACTGTCGATTCCCAAACTGAGTAAAATTCCAGATTTTCAGCCCATCTAACTGCTCTGCCACATCTTCAACCCATGAAACCGCAAACACTGGCTTCGTACTCAACGCATCTGCAACCACATTCTCTTTACCCGGATGGTACTGAATATCCAGGTCATAATCCTTCATGAACTCTAACCATCTTCGCTGCCTCATATTCAAATTCTCTGAGTGAAAAAATATTTTAAACTCTTGTGGTCCGTGAAAATCCTTGCCTTGACTCCGTACAAGTAGTGCCTCTATGTCTTTAAGGCAAACACTACCGCTGCCAACTCTAAGTCACGTGTTGGGTAGTTCTTCTCATGTACCTTTAACTGTCTAGATGCATAGGAAATTACCTTGCCCCTTTGCATCAACACACAACCTAAACCTTGTCCCGAAGCATCGGTGTACACATCATAATTATCAAAGATCTCTGGAACTGCCAAAACTGGTGCTGTAGTCAATCTATCCATCAAAGTCTGAAAAGCTATCTCACACTCACTAGTCCATTCATTCTTTTGTGTGAGTTTGGTGAGTGGTGTGGCTATCTTGGAAAAATCTTGCACGAACTTCATGTAGTATCCGGCTAACCCCAAAAAACTTCTCACTTCTGAAACTGTGTTAGGTCTTAGCCAATTCTCAACCACTTCTATCTTTGCAGGATCTACTTGTCTACCATCCCCATATATCACATGCCCCAGAAAACTGACTTGCTTCAACCAAAACTCACATTTCAAAAACTTAGCAAACAAATGTTTTTCTTTCAAAGTCTTCAACATTGTTCTTAAGTGTTCTTCATGCTCTTTCTCATCCTTTGAGTAGATAAGGATATCATCTATGAATACTATCACAAACATATCCAAGTAAGGCATAAAACACGTTGCATCAAATCCATGAACACTGAAGGAGCATTTGTGAGTCCAAAAGGCATAACCAAGAACTCATAATGTCCATACCTTGTGCTAAAAACGGTCTAAGGTATATCTGCTACTTTAATCTTCAGCTAATGATAACCAGACCTAAGATCAATCTTAGAAAACACTCTCTTTCCTTGCAACTGATTAAACAAGTCATCAATCCTTGGTAGTGGATACTTATTCTTGATGGTGAGGTTGTTCAAGGCTTTATAATCTATACACATCCTCATGCTACCGTCTTTCTTCTTTACGAACAACACAGGAGCTCCCCACGGTGAAGTACTTGGCTGAATTATATTCCTTTCTAACATATCCTTTAACTTGGCTTTCAATTCCTTTAATTCAGCCGGTGCCATCCTATAAGGTGCTTTTGCTACTGGTGCTGCCCCCGGTACCAACTTGATTTCAAACTCGATTTCCCTATCCGGCATATTGCCTAGTAACTCATCCGGAAATACCTCGGGGTATTCTCTTGCTATAGGGGTTTCTTCCAACTTAGGCTTAACTTGCTCTACATCCATTGCATACAACAAGTAGCCCTCACAACCTTTCTGACATGCTCTTATAGCCTTAACAGCTGAAATTATCGGATGACGCTTCTTAGTTGGCTTATACACGTTACCTTGAAAGGTCTTAGAAGACTTTCCAGGCACCTTAAAGGTTACTGTTGACGGTGATTTTTACGATATATATGATATTATTTCGTAGCAATTTCCTTCATGTTTTTATTACTTTTTATAGAAAAGTAAGTGCTTAAAGGATTTATTGAGAGAATGCATATGAAATTGGGTTAAATGAAAAATCGAGCTTATTACGTGTTTTTATCGATGATTTTTCCATCAATATATATGGTTCTACATTTTTCACGCTTTGATTATCTTGTAGATACGCTTACATGTAATGGAGGAAGCTAAAACGACGTTTAACTGAAGATTGAATAGAATGAGGAAGATGCATATTGAAGACTGAACGCACGTTTCCCATCCGTCCAACCTGGACTGGCGTCCACTGGAGCTACTCAATTCAGGAAAGCATGATTTTTACCCAAACGGGCGTCCAGAAGAGTGGACTGGCGTCCAGGAGGAGAAGTTGGATCAGGATGTTCAGATTTTCAGTGGACGAGCGTCTCATTTTTCATAGAACGGGCGTTTGAGAAGACTCGGCCCGACTCGAAGATTTTTGACACTGTGGACGGGCGTCCAGCCCTGTAGACGGGCGTCCAGCCACCGCCTTTGCTGAAACCGACCTAAAAACCTATTTATAGTCGCGTTTTTTCCAACCCAAAACACAACA
The DNA here is from genome assembly GCA_036785695.1 of Gentiana straminea. NCBI lineage: Eukaryota > Viridiplantae > Streptophyta > Magnoliopsida > Gentianales > Gentianaceae > Gentiana > Gentiana straminea. Next base: position 2,077,685 of record JAVUPR010000448.1, on the reverse strand, counting down.
ATTCGATCCCTGGACGCCCAGGCCCCTTGGGGGTGCCCTAGCTGTGTTTTCCCACCATCATAAACATCTTTTTATCTTCTTTTTATTTATATGATTTGTATTCCAACGATGAGCTAAGGCTAAGCCTAGAACGAGCTTTGTGAAGCCAATTCTCAGCAGCGTTTTGATTTCGACTTTGGATTTGGTTTTGTGAGTTTTTATTTAAAGTTGTTTCTTTATTACGTTTTGTATTGATGTTGCAATTTATATCGAGAGATGGTTGCTTTGTGATGTTTAACGTTTGATGAAAATCATTGTTAGACCTAGATCACCGTAGTAAAGATGGGATTTTTAACCCAAAAATAACGAGAGTTGCTAGGTTAAATTTCTAGGTTGCTAGATTGAGAAATCTTACACCTTTGTTATGGAAGCGTTAATCTTTAAGATCGAGGGATGAAAGATTAATAGGCGAATTATCTACGATAGTAGAAATTCATACCTTTGATAGGTGAACCACATCTTTATTAAATCTTCACTAAACGATCTAGGGTAGAAATTGAGAGTTGCGAGATAGGTGGATCAATGCTTGTTCCTCGTTAACTTAATTGAAAGAATCATTGTGCCTTGTTCTTCATTGCTAGCTTAGAATTTTATTTTCGTTTTAGTTTATAGAATAGAATTAGTTATTTTAAGTTCGTAATCATATCCCCTGGCTTTGGATTGACAACCCTCTGTCCAGTTTATTGTATTCGTTTTAGTTTTGTTTTGTGTTTTTCGTGACAACCTTTAGAAAAATTAAGAACTAGACCAACCTCGATTCCCTGTGATTCGACTCCGGTTGTAATCGCTATACTACGATCCCTACACTTGGAGTATACCGGATTTATAAATTTTTTACTTGTTGTTTTTTTTCATTAGATAAAATCCGAGACTCTACAGTCCAAGTGTACATAGTTCTTGGACAACCATTTATTCCCAAGATCACGTCAAAATCCGTAAAGTCCAACACTATAAGATCACTCTTGCAACGGTAAGGTCCTACATGAATGTCTACTTGGGGTATCGTCTTCGTCACTTTAGTAACTCTTCCTAATGGTGTAGTTATTTAAAATATTCCTTAAAGCTTCCAAAGGTAAGTTTAGTTTCTTAGCAACTTTAGAAGACACAAAAGAGCTAGACACCCCGGTATCAAACAAAGCCTTAACTGCTAGATTGTCTAATATTATCGTACCTAAAAATGTAAATTCGTTTATTTAAATACAACTATAACATGATTCAACGTGCTATAATAGTACTTTAATAACATATAATTAACAAAATAAAAGTACCTGAGATAACATTGTCATTTGGCTCCACAATCTCTGACTCCATAGCAAAAACTTGAACCCGTCGGCTTGAATTTCCTTTTCCACTTGCTTGACTCTAATTTTCTTTACCTCCCTTGGTTGTACAATTCCTTGCAAAGTGTCCTGGATCTTCACAGTAGTAACAGCTACCTGTGGTAGCCTTGCATTCACCCGAATGGTGCCTCTTGCACTTCTGACAAAAGGGTGCACTTGCTGAAGGTGCTGCTGATAAGGATGTTGACGTCCTTATCACATTCCATTGAGGTGCTGCCCGACTACTCCCTTGACTTGTCCCAAATGTTCTCTTAGCACCAACTATCACCGAAGGCTGTTCTTAAAATTCTCCACTTCTATAGCCTTGTTCAACAATTCCGTCATATTCCTTGGCATAGCTCCCATCATACCGGCTTGTATCTCACGAGATAATCCATTTTTATAAAGAGCCGTTTTCTTCTCCTCAACTTTCATGATTTCTGGATAAAACCTTCCCAACTCATTGAAACGGTTAGTGTATTGAGACACGGTCATGTGTTGACCTTGACTATGTCTCAAAAACACACTTGCTTGATTTGCTTGATCTGCTGGTGGATAGTACTCAATATAGAAAAGTTCCTTGAATTCTTTCCAATCCATAATCTTACCTCGGCTGCTCTCTATTGCATCAAACCAACTCTCTTCCATGTTCAACAAAAAGCCTGCAGCTAACTGAGCCATCTCTGCTTCAGGCACATTCACATTTCTACATGCCTTTTCAAAACTCCTCAACCACATCTCAGCCTTAAGTGGTTCCACATTTCCATAAAAGTCTTGCATACGGTTCCTTTTCAACCTAGTATACCAATCCACGGGCGGTGCCTGATCAAAAACTTGAGGTCTAACCCAAGGATAAAAGGGTGGGTAAACCGGTGGATAGACCGGTGGATGCATTGGTGGATAAGCTGGGGGTGCTTGTGGTGGATAATATGGTGGATATGGCTGTTAAGGTTGTTTTGGTTGAGTCACAGGCGTTGCTTGTGGATAAGGATGATATCTTGAATGGTGTGGTGGAGTGTGATATGGTTGATGGAGTCCATAAGGTGGGTATCCAAAACTATAGTGATGATCGAACCGTGGTGATGGCGGGATTGTAAGTTAAGGTTGTTGACTTGCGGGTGGAGGGTAGAAGGTTTGTTGGTGTGGAGTGTAAGCTGTGGTTGGAGGGTGGCTTACGGGTGGTGGTGGAGGATAAACTTCTGTCACCGGTGGTGGAACAAAACCCACTGGAATATCACTTACCATCGTAAACTGAACCGAACTTCCCACATGCCATTGTGGAGGTTGCCCCTGATGAGGTCGTGGTGTGGGGGTCGCTGTATGAGGGGGTGGTGAGTAGCTCGGGTGAGTCGAAGGATTTTGCCTCACAAAGCCGCTTCCTACAACCGGTGTCGGACTCTCACGCCGCACACCTGAAGCTTCTGCACCTGCCCCGGTTCTAGTGAACACCATCCTGATGATCAAGAAACCAAAACGTTACTAAAAGATATAAAGGAACTTATCTCAAGAAAGGAAGCCTAAATGATGCTTTTTTCTGATACCAACTGTAACGCCCCATTTCCGGATACCGAGTCCTTACCCGGAAATAGAACATTCGGCACGCATAAAATAAATTTCATATTATACGTAAGCCTCTACGACGTCGTATCAAGTTTCACATTAACGGAAGCTAAAAGACTCGGATGTATTTTTTTACAAGATAGGAATAGAAATACAATCATTCTAAAGATAGAAAAGAAAACTTACATCAACGATATAAAAGTCTTACAACCGTACGAATTCCTTAAAGAAAGAACGAAAGTACAACCGGTATCTTACAAGGAAATAACAAAGAAGTACAACATGTCTTGAAAGGTAAAGTGCAACATAGTACTTTACATAATCTAATAGAAGTAAAACATAATAAAAGCATCGCATGACAACTCATCAACTGTCATCCTCGAAGTCCTCGTCAAACTCCTGTTCCACCTGTTCATCTTCTCAACCCCAAACACAACAAACATGCATTTGAGGTAAGTACAAAGGTACTTAACAAGAAACAGAAGCAATTGCATTAACTAGGTTTCATAAAGAAGGGTTTATGTAAATATTAAGTTATCTTTATTCGACCGACTCAATTCTAGGGTTCACTTCATTCTCATCAACACGTTGTGACTAAACGTTTCTAACTTAACTCAAGTTTGTTACACCGGCATTCAAGGGCACTACACATGGTGCTACCCACCACGAGGAATCGTTTGGAACCTATTAGTGGATCACACCAATAGCCACGGGTTAAGACCCAATAGTGTACACGTTCGGTGAAGTCCCCCTACCATTTATCCGTTTATAGGCCAGTAGAGTTATTCACTTTATCTGACCGCCCACACATCGCGATATAGACAAGTGCCTTACCAAGAATGTTACGATGTTTAGTCTTTTACTACACACATATGTAATTTATTAATCATTAACTAGCCTTCTAAGTGTTTTCAAGATAAAAGCTCACTTAAAAACTCTACTCACTCACTTAGAATCTAGACACAACACCCTAGGCACATACACAGACATTGATGAATACTAATTCATCAAAGCATAAGCCGTTCATACCCTTCCGATGGTCCCAAAATTCAACTCTATGGAAGAGTACATCCAGTGCCGGAACTAAATGCATCGGTATCTTAATCGAGGCTTGTTCATGTTCATTTAATGTTATAAGATCAAGAAACAACACTTAAAACTAGACTCTGGGCTCAAAACTGAACAAACTTGAAAACCGCCTCTCCAGTGCGCCAGCACTGGCCCTGGTGCGCCCGCACTGGCTTCAGTGCGCCAGCACTGGGTCCTGGTGCACCCGCAATGAGGCTCTGAATGTAAAATTTGATTTCTGGGAGCCTGGTGCGCCCGAATTGAGTCCCGGTGTGCCTGCACCAAGTCTCTGTATGTAAAACTGGAGCTTCTGCTCCTCCAGTGCGCCCGCACTGGCCTTGGTGCGTCCGCACGAAGCGCAGTATACCCCAAAAAACACAGTTTTCTGCACTTTAACGGATTCCTAACACTTCCAAACATGTTCATCAACCATGTACTCATCAAAACAGCAGAAAAGTACCAATTTAACAACATACAACATCCCCCATTAGCAAGATAGCACATATTTTAATGAATTTTATCCCCAAATTACTTCCAACACCAAACCTTAACTCTATCAAACCATAATCAAAACAATTGAGAAGATTTTCTTACTTGATCAAGCAAAACTTCAAAGCAAAAGTCCAAAAGTCTGCAGCAACTTCTCAAACCTCCACACAAATCCTATTTAATCCACAACCAATTCGAGAACTAGCTAGGTTTAAGGTTTCTAACTACTCAGAACTACGAATTACACAACTCTCTTCAGCCAAACATGATCAAAATATGGTGAATCCAAGATTAGGGCTATTTTCATACCTTGATGAAATCTGGAAGTCTTAGTATCAAAAAGATCATTGCCTTCTCACGATGCTCCTGCTATAGTTGAATCTGAAAACGGAGTAGTAACTAGTAAGGAATTGGAGAAAGCCTCTTTGTCTTCTTCCTTTGCTCTCAAACTCAGAAATTTACGTTAAAGTTTCTGACAGGATTTTGCTTCTAATTAGTGGGGGGTTATTCTCCTAATAAACCTCCCACTAGCTAATTAATTAAACCTCCTTATTTTTCCTTTAATTGCAAAACAGTCCATAGCTTTATATATTTATTTATTTCGAAAATATATACATAAATACTTATTATCATTTATAAACTTTAAATCTATAAAAGAAATAAATATAATATTTCGTTCTCGCAAATTGACACGTCTGTCCTTTTCCGAGAATCGGAATATTACAACAAGAGACTCCAATGCAGTCACAGACTGATGATGATGGTCCATTACTTGCAGACCAGTTCTTTGTCAAGATTTGGTTAGGATCATGACTGATCACTTATAATGCTATGTTTAGCGTTCGCCATTGCTGCTGAAGCCAAAAAACAACTTATTATAAAAGATATAGTGTAGCAGTAACAATGTAACATAGAAAACTACTTCCTTCCACTTCCATGATGAGTAAAAAATTAGTAATAACTAGTACGTACTGAGGGAGGGTTTACTTGGTAAATGGCATGGCCACTATATATTTAGCGAGAAAAATTATGGTGAAACGGATATTTTCGGGTTATATCAAGTTGAGGACCATGATTATTTTCTCATATTTAACTTGTGTATGTGGAATGTTCAACATGCATTAGCTACCGGAGTTGATCTTAAGGACGGAGCAAAAATGGAGTCAATGAGCAGGAAAGTCTTTGGATATGACTTGACGACTGGACATCTTATTATACACCACCCATCAGTACCAACGATTATACACCACATTTTCTTCCTGTTTGTTTCCTAACCTAAATCACTCCCACTGTCCTACACGGATCGCGCATCCAGAAAATATTTAAGCGAGTCAAGACACACGGCACGACATGATGTTTCGATACGACTAATTTTAAAATTTAAGTACACAACATGTGTATATATATATATATATATATATATATATATATATACACACACACACACACACAAATACTGGTTTATTAATATATGTTAGGAAAAACAAACAGAGCGATAGACCTTAACGACAGTAACGTAAAATAACAAACGGACGGGAAAAGGGCAAAACACCAAATTTATGTAGTTTCCGGCAATGTGCCGACTAGTTAATGGACGAAAGAGAAAATATTTGTATAGATGAGGATTATAAAAGATACAACTCTCTTAAAATTTAAAAACAATAACCAAAATACCTAAGACAATTGAGAGTTTATCTTAATTGACATAAATTTGTACATCATAAAACAAAAGGCTAAACCTATTAAATAATTGCTTAAGTCGGCTACTCCCTACATGTGGGATCCAAACAATCAAAATAGTGATTGTGGGCTTTTGGCCCACTAACACTAACAAATCTCCAAATTGGGACAAAATGTCCACATCCAAAAATATTAATACTACTCTTTCTCCACGAGCTTCAAAGTCTTCAGACAGTCTCAAATAAGTCCAAGCACTGCTTGAACTTAACAAATGGACGACGTTTCGTAACGTCTAACTCTGAACGGGATGACATAGGGATTGCAGAATTTCCAATAACTGTGGATCCTTGCAAAACATACAAACCACCAGACCTGCAAGCTTTCATAACAACAAGGGCAGCTTTAATTAGCTTCAGAACTCCACCTTCAGTGGTGTACCTAAATCCAAGAGATGAGATTTTTTTTCAGATCTGGAACATGTCTGACTTTCTTAAGTGTTCTGACAACACCATCATGGGTCCTGATTCTAACCGTACCAATACCAGAAACCTTTCAAATTAAACTGCGTCGTTGCCTAACGAAACAACTCCACCTTGAACTGAATCATACGTGGAAATCCAGTCCCTATTGGGACACATATGATATGTGCAACCAGAATCCAAGATCCATTCATCAGTAGACCTTAATTTATCATCAGCAAAGAAGATTTCTCCATCACTCTCATCTTTTACGACACTGGCCTGAGCAGGCTCTTTACCACGCTCTTTTTTTCTGTTCACGCTTTTCTTTGTTCTTAAGTCGAAAGCAATCGGATTTGATATGCCCAATCTTTTTACAATAATTTCACGTCAAATCTTTATGTCTGGGATTCAAAACATAATTTTCACTATCTGCATCCTTCTTATTTAATCTACCCCGAACCACCAGCACGTCTGCCTGACTACTACTACTACTTCCCCCGGTTATATCATTATCAATCTGCTATTTCGATTTTAAAATCGACTTAATTTCTTTGTAAGAAATAGTATCCTTACCATAAAGCCTTGTTTCTCTAAAATGCTTAAACGACCGGGGAAGCGAACACAATAACAACAGGGCCTGATCTTCATCATCAATCTTAGCATCTGTATTACTCAAATCCATAAGCAGGGAATCAAATTTATCTAAGTTGGTAGATCATAAAACAAAAAGCTAAACCTATTAAATAATTACTTAAGTTGGCTACTCCCTACTGCATAGCACTACAAGAAATTTCATTTTTTGGGACGGCAAAAAGTCGTCCCCAAAAACACAAAACCGTCCCAAAAGATATTTAAAGGGACGACAACACGTCGCAAAAAAATCGTTCCTTTAGGTTCGTCCCAAAAAAGACAGAAATATTTTTCGGGACGACGCCGTAGTCTCTTAAAATATGATGCTGACGTGCCAACAGTCAAAGATTGAATTTTCAATGCGTGACGTGGCATTATTTTTAGGGACGACGGTCGTCCCATTAAATAGGAATTTAATTAATTTTTTTTGAAATAAATTTTATTACAATATAATTTAATTTTTTTTAATCAAAAAACTGCTGTGTTTTTCGGGACGCACGTCGTCCCTTTAAATATTTTTTTAAAATTTTCAAACTTTTTTTTGGGACGAAGTGTCGTCCCTTTTAATTTTATTTTTGAATTTTATTGTTTTGCTGGTTAATAATTTCTTGTGCCGCTCTTTTGGGACGTCTGTCGTCCCTAAAAATAATTTTTCCCACAAAATCAGGTTTTTGTTTTTGCATGGCCTCCCATGCTAATTGTAAACCATACCTATTTTTTTCACCAATAATAAGCAAAACAATCACAATAGAAACAGGGATCATTCACAAAAAGTTATATATCGTCGTCACTAAAAATTAAAGAGAAGCAAGGTTTAAAGTAGTCTACTAGTCATAATCGTCCAACCCAACATCGTATTCATCTTCATCTTCATCTCCATCTCCATCTCCATCTTCATCTTCATCATCATCGGCATCTTCATCGGGAAGGCTTGTCTTCGGCATTGTTAGGTTTGGAATCTGAGCAGCTGTGAGACTTCCGATGACCGCATTGCTTATTTTGCTCCTTGACTTTCCTTTTCAAGTTGGTGATGCTTTTTGTTAGACCCCGTGCGCAATTAAAATAAATAAACGAAAATTAAATCAACAATTTTATTTAATATATTTAAATGACTATATTACAATAGTAATTGAAATAAAATACGATGCAATACAAAACCGAGACGAGTCGAAACTCTGTCCTTAAGACAATTTTGGCCCGGTATGTACCCCGGTTGTTACCAATTGTCTCCCAGGATAACTCGGTTATACTGTTCAAGTAGAGGTACTTCGACTTGAACCACGGCGAACTTTGACAATGCCCGAATCTCTTCGACTCGTGAATGGACTCGAAATGAACAACGGCTCATATACATGCTCATAAACGAGTGAACACCACGAACCGAACGAGCTCGAAAAAGGCCGCAAAACTACGGGACTCGAAGTACTAAGTCAGTATGTGTATGATGTAATTTCGAACTCTCTATTTTCTCCATACATTAGAGGATGTTTATATAGTGGACCATATTGTGAAACTCATGCCTTTCCATTTCCTGAATTAATGCTCAAGCATCCATGACATTAAATTAGGCATTCATGGTTGAATATTAACTGAAAATGATTCAGCTCATCCACTCATTAATTCGATTTGCTTCAATTCTCGGCATTGAAGCTGCTTTCTAGAATTCGAGCTACCGAGCTGAGCTTGTGTTGGACAACCGATTTGACTGAGCTTATTCGAATATAGCTCATTCTGAATGTGTATTGATATGGGCCAAGTCCAATAGACTTTTGTATAAAAAAGTTTAATACTGTCCTGGGCCCCCAGGCCCAAGAAGGCCCATTCCCCAAAGCCAAAGCCAAAGACCAAGGTCACGGTCAACGGTCTCGGGCACGGGCACGGGCGGAGGCGGCGCGCGCCTGCGTGTGGCCATTTTAGCAGAACACCTGACCGCTAAAACCAACCCGCTATCTCTCCTTCTTCTAGGAGCTTATACTACATACAACATTCTTCCCACATATATACTAGGAATTGATCCTCTCAACTCCCAATGTGGTACACTGTTTAGTTGAATACTCTTCAACTTTTACTTCCAACATTAGCTCTTTCAACCACCCGACTTTAAGAGTTAATTTCTCATTCACTCGTTATCCGAATTGAATGATTCCAAATCCTGAATTCATCAAGAATATATCCGAATTACGCTTACAAAGTCACAGAATAAAATGATTATAAAATCATTTTTAATTCATTTTTAATTCAATTCCTCTATATCTCCAACAATCCCCCACATGAATGGAAATTAATGCAAATGCAGACTCTGAAGAGATTCTGACAGAAAAATATTGCATCAGGAGAGGTAGCTTCTGGCTTTGAACCTGCCTTAGTGAAGTACTATCGGATCTACTCGGCCATTCAGTGAACTTACGGCTTGAACTGTTCAGCCTTTATTGTAGAACCAGACAATAATACTCACACAATATTTTCCTTAACACTGTACTTGGTTCTCATGACTGGACTCGTTTTGGCCCTGAATCACACATGATTTCAGAAAGTGCGTTAGAGAATTCTAGCCTCTGAATTCTCATAGAAGCGGCCCCACTTCGCACTTACATAGGTGACCTCCTATCAAGAGTATTCTGCCATACCCCACTCGAATTTAATCAAATTATAGGAATCATTAAAAGATTTCACTTAACCTTAACACTTCTGGCAGACAACACTTTTATTCACAGAATGGGAAAGTGTTCATCGACTAACTTCATAACTTAGTTGTCCCTTTGAACCAAGATCTTGGGATCTCCAAATCAACATGGTAGGGTTACCATTACAAAGCTTATCTTTCAATAGGCTTAAGTCCCATTCTGAGTGTCAAAACTGACAATCGATCTCTAGTAAACATTTTGAAAGCAGATCTGCAAGATTTTCCTTCGATTCAATATAATCGATGGAAATCATACCACTAGAGATCAATTATTTAACGGTATCATCTCGTTGACGTATATGTCTAGAATTACCATTATACAAACTATTTTGTGCTCGGTGTAAAGCCGATTGGCTATCACTATGGAAGCAATCGGTGTAGTCCAACAAGAAATCTCCTCTAGGAAATTTAAAAGCCACTTAGCTTCTTCACCAGCTTTGTCAAGTGCAATGCACGTTTGCTTTGTGGACTTCCATAACACCGCAACATCACCAATCATGTGAATTGTAATTCTTTAGAATCATAAATCCACTTGGCATCACAGTATCTTTCTAATCCCAGATTCATTGAATATTTCAAGTACTCATGTACTGTAATATCGCTTTCCAATGATCCTCACTAGGATTACTTGTAAACCTGCACAGTTTATTCACAATATGTCCATTAGACAATATACGAATATTTTAACTGAGACACAGGCTCACCCTTGGTTTTGACTAAGTGGATACTTAAGTCAATGTGTGCTTTAGGACTTTCATCAAACATATTGAATTCCTCAGGACGAATTCAATATAATGAGACTGTGATAACACTAGTCCCTCAGATATTCTAGATTTTTTTTTAATTCCCAGAATTACATCTATAAGTCCCATGTCATGAGTACTCCTCATTATTAGCATATATTCTTCTAATTCACTATTTAAGACAACAGTCTTAATATCCATTTGATGGATTTCAAGCTTACATACCACAACATCTGCGATAAGTACTCATATCGACGAAAGTCGAGTTTCTAGTGAATTTGTATGAAGAAATCAAGACCCTCTTTTGGTGATAACCTCTGGCTACCATCCTGGCCTTACATTGTTTAGTTTTAGGTATTCCCACCTTTGCTAAACACCCCCACATTTCCAAGTATTCGTAGATAAGCTCTCAGCTTTCCCTCAACTCATATGGGATCTTTATCCATCTGTTCGATGTAAACCTATAAAGAATGAAATCGGTGGAAACTATCGCTTCCCCCACAAGTTCGGAGATTAACTCGAACTATTCACCATCGCTTTAACCAACTCTTTAAGAGTTCGGTTGAAATTCAGCATTCTCGGATAACATCGAAAACAATCAACACCGGCTGTAAAACTAGCAGAAATCGCATTTTTTTGAAAATCAGCAGCTTTTGTTTAAAGACAGCAGCCTTTGCTGAAACCAGCGGCTTTTGTTAAAAACAGCAGCTTTTGCCGAAAATCAGTGAACAAAAGAAAGAGTGTGGCCAACACTTTTTTCCACTACGATTCTGCTAGGTTTATTTGCTTAGTTGTTTTTCCAACTTCATTCTTATAGGTTTATAACTCCTTTGTTGTCTTATCTTTGCTATTTTAGCAAAATTAGACACAACTTCATTTTATACAATGATCGATAAATAATCTTTACCGACTCTCTATTAGCATAAATATTTAAATCACACAACTCGTATAATTTAACTTTTACATGTCTATGTTTCTTTGCACAGAAGGAAACTGTGCCAAAGTCATATTTGCTTTGACACATCTATGGCATGTTTAATAAATCATTCGACATAATGATTTATATTCATCCATTTTTAGATTAGGAAATAAATAATTTCCACTCCTAATCGTTATGCCATAGGCTTGTGACACCACATTGTATCACCAACCATTTCAATTTTAGTCATATTTCAACTCACGGTATAAAAAAAAAACTATTATTGATTCAACAACTTGTACCACCACTGGTACGCATTTCAAATCAAAACACCTCGGTGTTCATTTCATTTTTATTCAACGAATAAAAGTTCTACGAGTCGTCACCAAAATGAGAATTTTATCGTGAAGATAATTTCTCCAACTTACACGGCACGTCGAAATAATGTTTTCACTAAACATTTTGGCATATTTTCCTTATGATTAATCTGCCAATTAAATAATTTTTAGGTACATTCGTCATACGAAATTATTTCTCGTTTGCAACGTATTAATCATATATATCTCAACTGGCAACAACGGTTCAAAACATAATAAGAAAATTATTTGAACCAATACACATTAAGAATAGTTATTATTCCATACATTAAAATAGAAATTACAATTTCTACTTTATGTAACAACACAGAGATCCATCATCCATAGACCTCCATCTATCGTTCCTTCAGCAATTACCTCGCCTTCATCTATTAGTCTGAATTTGTATGTATCAAATACCAACACAGACCCTAGGTAGGTAAGCTGGCCTCCAGAAACCACATTCATCAGTAAGTCCGGCACATGCAGGACATCTCGAAGAATCAATGCTCTCCCAGACGTCAAATTCAACTGAACATGACCGCATCCAATGATGTCGGATGTAGTTGAATTTGACATTATTATTTTCTCACCTTTGAGATGTTGGTAACTAAAAAACGATAATCTGTTCGCACACATATGTCGGGTAGCCCCAGTGTCTACAACCCGAGCATATTCCTCTTCCTCGAGGTCTCTGTCAGGCTCAATTTTGACCTGTTTTAAAACCACTTCACTTCCCGCAACCTTCGGGAGCTTTCTCCTCGAATTGGCGCACCAATAGGAGTCATCGATTATAAAATTCCATTTCGTTCACAAACGAAGATAAACAATTTTAAGGCTCGTTTTTAAACGACCATTTTCTCAAAAGGATAATTTAAATACCAAAAAATGATATTTAACACATTTTATATCAACTCGATATCAAACCAAGTAAAGTTTGTTTTCAACTCGTCAAAAACAAACTCAAACTTGTTTCGACTTGATAAAACAGACCGGGGCTGTTTTCAACTCGTAAAACATACTTAAGATTGTTTTTAAATTCGTAAAACAAATTGAAGATTGTTTTGACTCGTCAAAACAAGCTCGAGTTTATTTCAACTCGATTCTCCAACCGTTTATCAAATCGTAACAATATCAACAAGTTTGAACTTGTTATTCCAAATATCAGCTCTTTAAATTTGTTTATTTCAATTCAGTTCGTCCAACTTATAATCAAAACACCAAAGCGGATGGTAGTTTTTACCAGAAAACCCCAAAAGGAGATGGACTGATTTTACCAGAAATCGATACCAAAAAGGAAGTGGTAGTTTTTAAAACGAGCTGGGCTAGAATCGAAATAAACGAGCTGTGCTTGCATTTTTATTTTTATTTTTTTTCCAAACGAGTTGAACTTGTTCAACATAAAATTCAACTCGAATCAACCTCGTCCAAATAAAATTGAAGAAATATTCGTCAAATATTTTGATTACTCACGGGTTCGAATCAGAACAACGGTTCTTCAAAAAAATTGTCTTAAGATGTTAGACCCCGTGCGCAATTAAAATAAATAAACGAAAATTAAATCAACAATTTTATTTAATATATTTAAATGACTATATTACAATAGTAATTGAAATAAAATACGATGCAATACAAAACCGAGACGAGTCGAAACTCTGTCCTTAAGACAATTTTGGCCCGGTATGTACCCCGGTTGTTACCAATTATCTCCCAGGATAACTCGGTTATACCTGTTCAAGTAGAGGTACTTCAGACTTGAACCACAGCGAACTTTGACAATGCCTAGAATCTCTTCGACTCGTGAATGGACTCGAAATGAACAGCAGCTCGTATACATGCTCATAAACGAGCTGAACACCACGAACTGAACAGAGCTCGAAAAAGCTGCAAAACTACAGGACTCGAAGTACTAAGCTGTATGTGTATGATGTAATTTTTGAACTCTCTATTTTCTCCATACATTAGAGGATGTTTATATAGTGGACCATATTGTGAAACTCATGCCTTTCCATTTCCTGAATTAATGCTCAAGCATCCATGGCATTAAATTAGGCATTCATGGTTGAATATTAACTGAAAATGATTTAGCTCCTCCACTCATTAATTCGATTTGCTTCAATTCTCAGCATTGAAGCTGCTTTCTAGAATTCGAGCTACCGAGCTGAGCTTGTGTTTGACAACCAATCTGACTGAGCTTATTCGAATATAGCTCATTCTGAATGTGTATTGATATGGGCCAAGTCCAATAGACTTTTGTATAAAAAAGTTTAATACTGTCCTGGGCCTAGGGCCCCCAGGCCCATTCCCCAAAGCCCAAGCCCAAGCCCAAGGTCACGGTCACGGTCACGGTCACGGTCAACGGTCTCGGGCACGGGCACGGGCGGCGGCGGCGCGCGCGCGTGTGGCCATTTTAGCAGAACACCTGACCGCTAAAACCAACCCGCTATCTCTCCTTCTTCTAGGAGCTTATACTACATACAACATTCTTCCCACATATATACTAGGAATTGATCCTCTCAACTCCCAATGTGGTACACTGTTTAGTTGAATACTCTTCAACTTTTACTTCCAACATTAGCTCTTTCAACCACCCGACTTTAAGCGTTAATTTCTCATTCACTCGTTATCCGAATTGAATGATTCCAAATCCTGAATTCATCAAGAATATATCCGAATTACGCTTACAAAGTCACAGAATAAAATGATTATAAAATCATTTTTAATTCATTTTTAATTCAATTCCTCTATATCTCCAACACTTTTGTCCCGACTCTTTTAACAATGCTTCAGACAATTGTGATTGATTTTGTGAAGGCATTGATGGCGAGGGTTGAGAGGGTCCAAGTCCAATAAGGTAATCTCGCCTTACCCCTAGTACTCGACGGAATATATGCCTTTCTTGTTCAGCTGTAAGATGACATCCTTCCGGAGCAATTTGTAATCTCAACTCCATCATCTCCTCCTAAAGAAGCAAGAAATTGTTTTTGTAAGTTAGAATAAAAATGAGGACGCGTGTAAATTGCAATATAAAAGCAAGGTATAACATTTACGAATTTCTGTCTCGCTGTCTCATTGACCCATGAACCGTCCTTATTCTGGTGCATATCCCCCCAGATAATAATCGGATCCAATCCCTCGGGATTTGCATTTGGATTACACTTAAAAGAAAAAAAGTAATGCCTAATAGTTAGACTTGAATATTCAACGAAGTAACTTGATATCAGTTTAAAATTAAATACTTACTCCTTTCACCCGATGTCCGGCCAGGGACATCCGTCCCTGCTTAGTCGTATACTTGTGTTTTCCACGGTTTATAGCATTCTTCTTGGATCGTTTCTACAAGAAAATGTTCAATTGTGATTAGATAGTTAGTAATAAGAAATAATTACTCAAACTAGTTCAAGCATGGACTAGAATAAAAAGTTTACCGTAAAATCCGGAGTATCAATTTGGTGAAGAAAGTCATTCCAGATTTGGTCTGTTTCCACCGTTTTAGGCTTGGGAGGTGGAAGAGTATTATTTTTCGCCATAAATTATTTTGCTTTGTCCTTCATTTTATTCTTCCCTTTTCTGAACAATGTTTGTGCATCTGATAGCACAATCTCACGACGAACGTTGTCAAAATTCCGCTGAGAACACCAAAAAATAACACTATTGATATCCATATAGAATGAAACATATATTGTGAAAATTGAATGAAACATATATATTGATGAAGCTAAATAATTACCTCAATTTCGTGTACTATTTGGTCTTTCACATGTGTGTCGATACTCTCCCATGCCATACCAGGGGGACATCGCACCATTGTGATCCTCCCCACCTCAGATTTATATATAGCCGCATAGTTTCCCACAGGTGAATTTGTCCCGTGCCACGGATCCCATGTAAGTGGTAGCTTTAATCCCCCATTTTGCCTCCGAGCCTTTAATACTTTGGTACCTTTAACAGGCCCACGTTGTCCCCGCTTTTTCTTCTGCGAAGGAGGCGGGACAGTATCGTCTGCTACCGGGTCTACATCGCCCGGTAAATAATCTACAATAAATATATATATATATATATATATATATATATATATATATATATATATATATATATATATATATGTGTGTGTGTGTGTGTGTGTGTGTGTGTGTGTGTCAAAGTTAATGCAACGAATTAATAAGGTTCATGCTATAAAAAGAAAAAAGAAGACTGTAATTACCATCCTCGCACTAGCCAGGCAGCCTAAAGGGATGCTGGTGTGGTGGTTGGGCGCCTCCTGACGATCCCGGGCAAGCCATATGAAGTACATGTGTGAGGATATAATTTGAGTAACGTGTTAATTCAAAATACTTTAATGCTAGACTGGCCTTAACGGAACATACAATACAAATGTGGACTCATGAAATCAATTACATATCAATCATCGTTATAAGCATTGTTGTTTGGCATCCAGTCATATATGTCATCATCATATCACCCGTATCAACGTCACTACCACTTGATGCATACTCATCGCTGCAGCTAGCATCTTCTCGTTCATCGGCACTGTTTGAAACAAGCGGTTCACACCCCTCAGCACGCATGCTTGACGATTCTATCGGTGGCAGTTCAACAAACAGTTGGAAATTTCCATGGGTGGTTTCGTCAACAGCCAAATCTTCAAGTTCAACAGGTACATCAGCATTTGGTACGTCTAAGATATGACGATGTTGAAAATGTTCAACAACTTTCCAGTTACTTCCGTTATACAAATCATCTATGTAGAACACTTGTTCTGCCTGTGAAGCAAGAATGTATGGCTCGTCGTCGTACCAGGTGTTTTTAATGCATATACTTGTCCTATTCTTATAGATACGAACACCCTTCTTGGTTGTACTTGTATCGAACCATTTACATTTAAAAAGAACAACTGAGGAATCCTTTGGGTAGTTTACTACGTAGATATCTTGTAACACTCCATACTATGTAATTCCTTCACCCCCTCTGACAGAAACTCTGCTGTTTTGAGTTCTACGCGTGAGATCCCGCGTCTGTGTCATGAATCTGACACCGTTCATCACACAACTAGAGTAGGATATGACCGTTGTCAAAGATCTAGACGCAAGTGCGAGCAATTGTGCATTTAATTCTGATGGACTTTGCCTAGTGATTACAAGCATCTGCGTAATGGACCATGAACAACGTTAAAAAATTATCTGAGTATACAAACTAATGTACTAAAGAACTTTGGTTACTGAAAACTTTTTGTCAAATGTCAAATGCCAAATGCAAAAACTATACTATTAGAAAACATAGACTAAATTCTAACATGAAAACTTCCTTCACATCAGGGTACAGATTATAGGTCACTAAAAATACAACATTGTTATCCATTTATTGTAAAGAACATGAAATGAAATTTTCATATATCACCACCATATACATAGCTCAAATAAAAAGACAGGGGACCCAATTTTTCAACAAAATTCAACCAAAAACCCAAACGAACACATCATAGATTACAAACGAACTCAAAATCAACTAAAAACAAAGGGAAATGTACTGAAAGGAAGCTAAAAAAACATGGGTTTTCAGTAAAACACATTTAAGCAGCTCTATGATTTAGGCGGAGAAAATGGTTACCGGAAAATGTTGGTTGATGAGGAGGAGGAGAACGCTGGCCGAGCTGCTGCAGCTGCCTTCGATTGATGAGCTCCGGCGGAGGAAGGTAGCACCAGTGAAGGGAGAGCAGCGGAGAGCAATTCTTTTTTTTGCAGAAAATCGGGGGATATAGCTCGAAGTGTAAGAATAAAGAAATAGGGAAGAGGCCAGCTTTTTCAATTAGGTCATCTCCGTTTTTTGGGACGGCGTGGTGTTTTAAGAGACGATAAAGTCGTCTCATTAAATCAGATTTTACATAAAATTAATATTAATATATATATATATATATATATATATATATATATATATATATATATATATATATATATATAATAATATTAATATAGATATATAAATAGATATATATACTAAACCTTATATTGAACCCGGGTTTGAAATCACTACCAAATAACGAACATCGGGTTTGAAATTTTGAAATAACTATCGAACATCGGGTTCGAATCATCAACAAACTAATCCCTACTCAATAACGAACCTCGGATTTGAAATCTTAAACTAACTAACGAAGCTCGAGTTTGAAATCATCAATTAATTAACTAACGAACCCCTGTTGGAAAACACTACTTAATAACGAACCTCGAGTTTGAATAACTACTCAATAAAGAACCTCGAGTTTGAATCACCACTTCATAATGAACCTCATGTTTGAATCTACTACTCGGTAACGAACCTCAGGTTTGAATCACCACTTCATAATGAATCTACTACTCGGTAACGAACCTCGGGTTTGAAATCTTGAACTAACTAATGAACCTCGGGTTTAAAAGCATCAACCGACTGACTAACGAACCTCGGGTTTGAAATTTTTAGATAACTAATGAACCTCAGGTTTGAAATCATCAACCGACTAATTAACGAGCACTAGGTTGAAAGCAATAATCAATAATGAACCTCGGATTTGAAATCTTAAACTAACTAACGAACCTCGAGTTTGAAATCATCAATTAATTAACTAACGAATCCCTGTTTGAAAACACTACTTAATAACGAACCTCGAGTTTGAATCACCACTTCATAATGAACCTCATATTTGAAATCTTGATCCAACTAACGAACCTAGGGTTTAAAAGCATCAACTTACTGACTAACGAACCTCGGGTTTGAAATTTTGAGCTAACTAACGAACCTCGGGTTTAAAAGCATCAACCGACAGACTAACGAACCTCGGGTTTGAAATTTTGAGATAACTAACGAACCTCGGGTTTAAAAGCATCAACTGACTGACTAACGAACCTCGGGTTTGAAATTTTGAGATAACTAACGAACCTCGGGTTTAAAAGCATCAACCGACTGACTAACGAACCTCGGGTTTGAAATTTTGAGATAACTAATGAACCTCGGGTTTGAAATCATCAACCGACTAATTAACGAGCACTAGGTTGAAAGCAATAATCAATAACGAACCTCGGATTTGAAATCTTAAACTAACTAACGAAGCTCGGCTTTGAAAGCATCAACCGACTAATTAACAAACCATAGATTTTAAATCACTACTCAATAACGAACCTCAGGTTTGAAATCATGAACTCAGTAACGAACCTCAGGTTTGAAATCTTGAACTAACTAACGAACCTCAGGTTTAGAATCATCAACCGACTAACTAACGAACCTCGGGTTTGAAATTTTGAGATAACTAACGAACCTCGGGTTTGAAATCATCAACTAACTAATTAATGAGCACTAGGTTGAAAGCAATAATCAATAACGATCCTCGGATTTGAAATCTTAAACTAACTAACGAAGCTCGGCTTTGAAGCATCAACCGACTAATTAACAAACCTTACATTTTAAATCACTACTCAATAATGAACCTCAGGTTTGAAATCATGAACTCGGTAACGAACCTTGGGTTTGAAATCTTGAACTAACTAACGAACCTCGGGTTTAAAATCATCAACCAACTGACTAACGAACCTCGGGTTTGAAATCATCAACCGACTAATTAATTAACGAGCCCGAGATTAATGATTTAGTCATTAATTTTATGAAAATATTATAAATAATATAATTTATGAATTTAATTATAAAAATTATTAAATAAAAGAAATATTATTAGAAATGGTTTAGTTATTATTATTTTTTGATGATAAATATTATAAAAATATTTCATTATAGATAATTTTTTTTATGATTTATTTATTAAATTTATGAAAATATTATAAATAATATAATTTATTAATTTAATTATAAAAATTATAAAATAAAAGAAATCTTTAAAGGGGCGACATAGTCGTCCCTTTAAATATCAAAAAATTTGATTATAAATGTTATACGGAAACATGTGAAACATAATAATATTTAAAGGGACGACGCCGGCGTCCCGAATAATGATAATATACACGTGGATTCCACGCTGGCACAATGTCGTCCCAAAAGATACTTATGTCGTCCCTTAAAATCCAATTATTTTTCCGCCAAAAATTTCCCACCAAAAAAAATCCCTCCATTCCAATATAGTGTCCCAAAAAATTATTTGCCGTCCCAAAAAATCGTTTTGATGTTGTCTCCAAAAAGGTCGTCACAAAAAATGTTATTTCTTGTAGTGTAGGCGATGTGGGATGCAAACAATCAAAATAGTGATTGTGGGCTTTTGGCCAACTAACACTAACAATATACAGTCACAAAGACACTTTACCTTTTCATGGTTTGGCAATTGAAGGCTTTACCCGTTTATGGTTTATTAATATACTTACGGTCGGTTTACCAAAAAACCTAATCTCCCGATTCCGGTTGAAAAAAATGAATATTCCACTAGAGTATTCTAATATGCCATGAACTTTCCGATTTGCCCTGTTTGTTTTATTTATGTCTTTTCCATCATACTTTTATGGGGAAACGTAAGAAAACAAAAAGTCAATAGTGAAATCAAATGGATAAAGTTGTGGTTTTGCGATTTTTGGGCGATTGTGTGTCGAGTTTGTTGAATATTGCTACGGTTACCGCTTCTTATTTGCTTCTCACTACCGAGTATGGGCGTGAACCGAATGCTCTTGACCCTGTAAGTACTACATTAATATTCTCCTTTGGTTTCAATTTTTTTCACGGACATCTTAAAAAAATTTGTCTAATTTTGGTAGCAATTATAATAATTGTTGTGATTCTCGATTGATTATTTGATCGCCGACTGAGGCAATGGCCAAAATGGAAAGAGGGTTATGTTTAGTGTGGATAAGGGTATAAATGGAACTATGTCTAAATTTATAAGGAAAGATAGGTTTAATAGGAAAAGTCATACGTGTGAGGTATTCTCCAAATTTTCAGCTGGAATTGGGAGGTTAGGGCTTTCGGCAAACCCCAATGGGCCAAACCATATATTAGTAATCCATAAGGGGGTAAAACCTTCGATTTCCAAACCATAAGGATGTAAAGTGTCTTTCCCCTAGTAAATATGAAAGTACAATATCCAAATCCACAATATGAATGAAAAAATTACACTAAAATATATATCACAAATATTTGACAATCCCAAATCCGTAACAATGTAGAGTGACATTGCAAAATAAACGCTATGGTAATAATGATAATATTGTTGATATTCATAGAACAGAAAACAAAATAAAATGCGGCATTATCATTAATCAGAAAAGTAATCAAGTTAAGTACATCATGTTGATGGTAGAGTATTTATAGATGATAATACTCCAGCCCACGGTTACAATCTGTTGTAGGTTGTTAATGTTGTTACAACAGACAAAGTGTCTAGAACTAAATCTTTAGATATGATCATCTTCTTAGCTGATTTATGAGTATATTACATATTGCCCAGTTCGTAGTTCATAATTCTACATTTAGATGATTTATCCCCAAAATTGGCATTACTTTGCCGTATTTTGTTGTGATTTGTAGGCAATGGAAAGATGGATCAGAGTTGCTGAATTAAAGAGTTTGGGCCGGAGAAGGAGGCAAGTGACGAAGAGAAAATCGGGTAGAAGGCCGGCCCAGCCACGACAGGAGCAACATGGGCCACGGCCTAGACCGCAAGATGTGAACCGACTTTACAAGCACGAGTTTCAAGTCGGTTATGGTTTAGATTAAGAGTTAGGTCGGCTACAAGGCTATATAAATTATGTAGCAGTCAAAAATAAGGAGGGAGTCATTGATTGAGTTGCATTACAATATACTTTCGCAATTCAATTAAGTCTCTCATGTGATTTTGTGAAGTTTTGAAGTAGTTTCTTTGTGTTCAACGATCCCTCCCCAACCGCTAGCTTGAGTCTTTCTTGCTAGCCATCATCATCAAAGGTATGAATTTTAGAATGTTTTTTTTTTCCTATTCTAGGATAGATGAATGATTAACAATGAACTGACGCGTAATTAATTAATCAGTATTGTAAAACAAATATCGTGTTAATCCCTGAAAATAAACAAAGAAAACACAAAATTGTAGCAAATCAAATTTTTATTAATTTTGAAAGATAAAAGTTACAATCTCTAGAATCCTTTGATTCTCCCTTTTGGCATATAATTGTCTTCCGGATATCGCGGAAGGACTTTGAATTTAGTGTTGGTTTTTTATCTTCCGGATATTGCGGAAAAGCTTTGAATTTGTGATCTTCCGGATATGGCGGAAGGGCTTCGAAGTTTGTGATCTTCCGGATATGGCGGAAGAGTTTGGGGTTTTGTGGCCTTCCGGATGTAGCGGAAGGGCTTTGAGTTTATGATCTCCCGGATATGGCAGAAGAAATTTGGAATCTAAGACTCCGGATAACGCGGAAAATTTCAAAGTTGATGGAGATTTGAAGGAACTTCGTGTTACCTTCGATCTCCTTGTTGAAGAATCTTTGGCTTCGTGTTGATCTTTGATCGTTCGAGACGCTTTTCAGTCTTCTTGAACAACTTGGAGGATTTCTTGGGAGATCTTCGAGTGTTTCTTGACTTTCTTGAAGATGCTTGAAGGGTTTCTTGAAAGATCTTTGAGGCTTCGGTGCTATTGATGAATGCTTGAAGCTTCTTGCTGTGGGATTTCCACCAACTCTTCAGTGTGTGTCTCTTGCAAATGACCAAGGCTCTCTTATTTATAGTGCTAGGTGATGCCTTTGCATTAATTCGCATTAAATGCGTTCACACCCTTTATTGATTTTCAAAACTTTTGCATTTATTATGAATCAGTAAAATCTCCTAATTAATTTATTTTAAGAGATTTTATGATTTATTAAATTTTATATTATTTCCCAATATTTAATGTAGAAAATAATACAAAATACTTATATTTAATGACATATGTACTATGTGACAAATATAATACGTCACATATGTATTAATTCTGTATTTCTACACAGCCATTTAATTATATATAATTAAATCTCTAAGTTTATTTTAAGAGATTTTATCAATCATTTATTTTTTACATTATTCCCTAACAAATTAAATAGGAAATAATATAAAATAAACTTTCTTTAAGACAAATTTATTATGTGACATATTTGACATACCACATAATTTTTCCATTTCTACAAGTATAACCAACGCACATTAATTCATAGTATAAGCAGATTCGTAACATGTAAACCTAGAATATAGGACATCGCCATGCCAACCGTAGTGACTGTCTTTACCTCCGTGCACTACAAGAAAAAAAACAGCTTTTGCCACAACAAAATGTTGTGGCTAAAACTCGAAAGTCATGGCAAATAAAGTATTTGCCACGACATGCCGTGGCAAAAAAGTTGTGTCGAAAAATCTGTTTCTAATACCTTTTTAGCCACAACACGCGTTGTGGCAATAATTTCTAGCACTTTTGCAACAACAAGTCGTTACTAATACATTCCTCCCATGTTTCCATGGTGCTGACGTGGCAATCTGACGTGGCATCTGATGTGGCAATCTGACGTTGCATCTGATGTGGCAATATGACATGGCACCTGGCGTGGCATCTGATGTGGCACATAGTATTTGCCACAACTCATCGTGGCTATTGAATATATACAAAATTGCCACAATTTGTGTCGTGGCTAATACTAATATATTTTTTTAACATATATTTTTTTTTTTGGTAATTTCCTCTCCCATGCAACAAAACATTAAAAACAATAAACTATCTTGTCAAATATTAAACAATACAAAAACACAACTTGACCAAAACTGAAGTGATCAAAACTACACCAAAAGAACTTGAAATTGATGTAATTGTAAAAGTACAATACCAACATAATGACTAGTTTTCACCTAAGTCAGCATAATCCCTATCCCTTGATGATGGAGCACATGATGGAACACCATAATCCCTTTCAACCTCTTTTCTAGCCTCCACAAACACCACAGTAAGCTTGCTGCAAAATGAAATCAAATCACACAAAAAAAAGAAAAGTGAAAAAGCAGATAAAATGAAGCACATTAAGTGTTATTGTACAATAAGGCACATTAAGAAGTGTTACTGTGGTGATTTTCATGTACAACAAAGCAAAACAAGAACAGTTCACATTCATAGCTCAGAATCAAAACAAGATTAATACAAGATTCAACAACACAGTAGCAGAAAAACTTGATACAAGATTGCAATATCAAGCCAAACAGAGTTACAACCAAAGTTTAAATTCCAAAAATGAGAGTTTAGAAACCAGTCTACTAAAACAAGTTACATACTCCAGTTACAAGATATTGCAGATACTGCAAATACAATATTACAGGGAGAAACCTCAAACTATTACAGCAAGCTCAAGTACTTTATCATGCCTATTGCAGGATGTTTACATAAGGATATGCAGTAAGGTTAATTATCACATGCAGTTTGAGGACAGAAACTCAGAATTTGTGCTCTCAAAGAGATCGAGTCAAATACAGAGCTTTAGTCAAGATATCAAACACGACTAGAAGACACAAGTTACATGAGACAAAATCAATGCTGGTCAGCACACGGTTAAATGTGTCAATACCGTATGAACTGAGTCGAAAGCTTCACTGAATCCGTTAGTCAAGAGAGGGACAAGTTCAAGATTGAACACAACTTAATTTTTAGTGCAATATTGGCAAATGGTCTATTTCACAACTTTTACAGAAACAAGAGAGATAACACAATCTATCAATAAAGCAAGCTGCTACTATTGAAAAATTGTTAGTTTAACAAGAAACTTACTTAATACGTGAGAGATAATTCTGAATCAAGTCAACTGATTCCACAATCCTGAGCACCTCGAAGATGAAGCCTAAAGCCAAGTATCTATGTTTTTTTAGAAAGCTCGATAATTCTACGTTTTATTGGAAAGCTGAAGGCTAAAGCCAAGTATCCAGACATCTGAGATTTAAACACCTGCATATAAGAACAACAAGAAATGAACATAGTCCATCATCAATCGGAATCTATACACAAAAAAATAGATAATAAACAGAAGCACCATAGAAGAAGTGATGTGATCCGTCCCGAGACATTTTATTTATTTTGTAATTTATTTTATTTATCGACGTTTTATCAATAAAACGGCATTAGGCCCAGGTCAAAAGTAGCCCACATGTTAGTATATTGGGCCAGTATATTGGGCCAGGTGTTTATTTTTAGCAAATAATAGCCGTTTGGGCTTATTAGGGTTGAGTTAGGATTGTTACAAAATAAAGTGGCGAAAATTACTATGTAATTTATCCCACATTGCTTAGGAGTTGGTTAGTCATTTATTTTGTAGCCTATATAAAGGCATTCCTTGTAATTTTATATGAATAATCAAGGATTAATCTATTATAATGAAATTGAGAGTTTTCTCTTCTTCCTTGGTCTGTGATTGATCAAGAACATCGCTTGCGAGCGAGTGATCTCTTTGTCGTAGAGATTGCACCCCTTTCGAGAGCTTATCAGCGTTCTTGAGCAAAGCGTTGAGTTGTTCTTGGCCCTCTTCCTACACTGCTGCCCAGTTAGGTTAGGGTTTTCCCGCTCCTATTGGTCCTTTCGTCGATCTCCTGGGATCGTATCGCATCAGTTGGTAGCAGAGCTCAGCGACGAAGGTATCAAATATCCTCTAGTTTGTTTTCTTGTTATTCAAATTCAGCAAAAAAAAAATCGAATCCTTTTTTTTTTCAGCCGTGTTGATTTGCGTTTAATCTTCATAAATAATCCCAGATTTTGATTTCTTCGATAGTGGGTATTCTTCCGTATTCAAAAAAAAATAAATAAATAAAAACTGTTTTGTTCCAGCCTAACACTCGTCCTGCATCATCATTTGTGGTCATCAAATTCTTGCAAGTTGTTGCCATATAAGCCAACGGAAGAAAGGTTAACCTAATAATTTTATTGTAATTGAGTTGTTTTATTTAGTAAACCCCAAAACAAAAAAAACAAAAAACAAAAAACAAAAAAAAAAAAAAAAACCAGCCTCTATCACACCCAGGGTGTGACACCTTCTGATTTTCGACCAAAAAAAAATAATTTCCGCCTCGTTTCTCTTGCATTGTCAAACTATTCTTGTACTAGTACTCCTTTCTATAACCATTTGCCTTTCTTCCAAACACTCTTTTTCCACCCTTATCCTAGTGGTCACATCTAGGTAGTAGGTCTTCAATTCACTTTTCGGTTGCTCGTATTCTGATTTGCTCAACAAAGGGTGCTCCTACTACTCGGAGAACGAGGGTGAGTGACAAACACGAGTGATTGTGATATAAAATGTTGAGACATGGGGATGATGAGCCTGTGACGGATGGTCGTTTTAAGATATTGTCCGACAACTTGACTCGAGAGATAACCGACCGCGTAGATCAGAGAATGGCTAGAATTGAACATACCGTGAATGGCTTGGCCGCACTACCACAAGCCCTGGCCGAATTGACAGCCAGGATGAATGAAATGATGAGAGGTGATGGTGGTAACGGTGGCAATAGGAATGGTGGTACCGGTGGCAATAGGAATGGTGGTAACGGTGTCAATAATAATATGAGGCAAGTTAAGATGAAGTTGCCGCCTTTTTCGGGTTCAGTGGATGCGGATGCTTACTTTAAGTGGGAATCAAAGATGGAACAGATTTTTTAATGTAATAACTACTCTGACGAGAAGAAGTTCAAGTTAGCTCAACTAGAATTGACCGGGTATGCTATGATATGGTTGAGGCAGTTGAATTTTGCTCGGCATTGTAGCCGTGAAGATGAAATTACTACGTGGACAGAGTTGAAAGAGAGATGAAAGATCGCCTTGTGCCTAAATCTTATTTTCGTGAGTATTATCAAGAACTGCAAACTATTCGACAGGGCGAGCGTTCTGTTGCAGCTTATTACCAAGAGTTGGTCATGCTATTGGCCAAGGCTAATATACAGGAGACTGAGGCGAAGACTAAGTCGTACTTTTTGGCAGGGTTGCGGTTAGATATTGCGAATCGGGTTAAAGCACACATGAGAAGCTTATAAAGGATAGACAGGAATCTGACCGTCAGTGGAACGAGTGGCAGGAAAAATGGAAAAAGGAATGTGAACGTAGGCAACAAGAGTTTGAACTTAAGCAGCAGCGTATACAGCAAGAGTTTGCACTTAGGGAGCAGAACGAAGTGATTGTTCGTGATTGCGAAGTGGTGATGTCAAATGAGGCAGGTGATAGTGTGGTGGAGGTGACTGATGTGCCGATTGTTGAGGATCACGTGGACGAGATAGTTGACGTTGAAGAGGCATCCGTTGAAGAACTGTTGAGAGTAGTGATGAGCATACTGAGGTTCTTGATACACCATCCGAGGTTCCCGATTTATCTTTGCAGGTAGTTTATGGTGAGAAACCGGTGCATTGTTTTATGGATCCTTTTGATGTGCGTGTTGACGAAGCCCCTACACCATATTGTTATGATTACATTGCTTCTACGCCGAGTGTTCTTGACATCAATCTCAAGACTTTAGACTTTTCTTTTGTTTCATTGATGACGTCCTCGTTCGTTCTACGCACCATTGTTGTGATGTCATCTGTCCATTTCATATTTGATCCCGGTATATCTTTGCTTCTGCTTGCGGGTTGTTCGGGTTTGATTTGTGAAGCTGCTCAATTCTATGACGTCCTATTGATTCAAGGACGAATCCTTTCCAACCGGGAGGGAATGATGTGATCCGTCCCGAGACATTTTATTTGTTTTGTAATTTATTTTATTTATCGACGTTTTAGAGAGAGTTTTAAGGAAAAAGTAGTGGATACTGAGTGCTTTGATGGATAAAACATTGTCTAGGCAAGGAAAGTCCAGGAGGTCCAGGGTTCCAGTTACTCATCTCAAACAATCGAGGTTTCATCTAATCAAAGCAAGCAATAGATTCAGAAAATATCATCCAATACAAAACAAGAAAAATGTATAAATGAAATCCTATTTAGGGGAGTGGTTTAAAAGGACAAAAAAACAGAGGGAAAATAGGAACTAGGATAGTGGAAATGTAAATTGGGTGATAAGGACAAATCTACTGTTCATAACCACAAATCCACTATTTGCTGCAGTGAAACTGACATCAAATCCACTGTTTGCTGCAGTGGATATGTTCTTTTTACCTAGAAAAATATTTCATTGTCTTCTTCACATATTTCTATGTTCAAATTATCGTTTTTGACAATAAACTCATTCTATTTTCCCTTTTGTGTTTTTAGTGACCAGAGAAGATATTTTTGTTTTTTTGATAACGTATGTAGCCCCTCATAGCGGAGCGTGATCTAGCATTTCTTTTATGATGCCCCCTATTCTTTTTATATTCGTCATTTTTTTTTTTTGCAAGCGCACAGATTAATAAGGTGATTAATAAGTATGAAATAGAATGTAAAATAATAGTGTTGTCCTTTTCTTATTGTATTTAAATGTTATACCTGCTTCGTCTCAATTTGTTTGAGACATTTTGGAACTCACTATATTTAAAGAGACATAACTTAATAGGTTGTCTGGTCATTGAAAACTTGACTAATATACTTTTTTGTCCTTTCTATATGTAGCACTATTTTCACTTTATAAATACATTATGACAATCTAGGCAATTAAAGCAAAAGCATTGAGGCTCCGTCTGTTTTCGTTAGAGTTTTTTTTCAGAGTTTTTTTATATCACTTCACTCATCATATCTTACAATTCTCTTACCAATCATTTCTTCAACTACAAATAAAAAAATATTAAATTATCTCTCATCATTTCACTTTATCAATTTTATAATTCTTTTTACCATTATTTTATTTATTATACTACTTTATTTCACCAATCATTTCATAATCTACACAAATTTCAAAAGCACAAATTTACTTTCTAATCATTATTTCAATCACTTTATCTTAAACAACCCAAAAAAAAACTCCAACCGAAAACAAACGGAGCCTGAGTCTAATTAGAGTTATGAAACTTATTTTAAAACACTCATAAATGAAATAAGTTTCAAACAAATTGGACGGAGGGAGTATCATCCATTGATATTGTGATTTTAAAGTATATTAAAAATATTCATTTTTGCTCAACATAAAAAAAAAAATTTCATTTCCCAGAAATTTACACACTATTGCTCCATGGGAGTAGTAGTGTAGTACAACGGTGCAACTAATGCCAAATGTCAACTCCATCTCTAAATTGTTCAAATTCTCCCCGTTGGTGGTTTCCTTTTATAAGTAGGGTTGATCTTAAATCTTAAAATTCCTATTGGTTGTGGTGCTTCAATTAAGATTTGGTCAATAAACAATCTAAAATTTATGAAATTGGTTATATGTTATTAATTTTAACTAAAAAAGTCTAAAAGATCCTTTGAAAGTTTTTAACGAAATAATTTTAAACCAGTGAAAAGTATGTGAATATATAATAAATGAGTGGTAAAAAGAGAAAAAAAAAAATGTAATCAATGATTTTTAAATGTTTTGAATTGATTTATATTATAAGACACAACCAAAAAACTAATGGGATTTATATTTTGGAACAAAGCTAATATTTTCTTAATTACATTTTTTGTGCACAACTTGATTTAAATAAAATATGTGTAAAACTGGAAAAGAAAAATAAATTTTGTATTGTTATCATAAAATGACAAATAAATGTTATAAAAATATTCTAGATCCTTTTTAGTAGGGGAAATCAGGGAGAATGACAGATATATTTCATCGATTGAGTAGAAGGACGGTCTTTTGAAACTTTTGCATAAAGGACAAAACTATTTATCCACTGAAATTCACTGTTTAAATTCACTACCGAAATTCATTGTCGAAATTCACTAATTTTCAAAATTCATTGTCGAAAGTCACTGATTTTCGGGATTCATTGTCGAAAGTCACAGTTGTCATTCTCCCTATAAAAAATATGTAGCTGTCATGTTACTTAAAAATATTTCAGATTGTGTCATTATCCTAATTACCCATTTTTAGTATCCTCATTGGATAAGTCCATATCCTTAATGAATATTTTCACCATTTATTTCATCATATTAAATAGGGGGAAGGGGCTAGAAGGACAAAAAAAATGATAAATGGGTCCAGAAGGACAAATTTCAAAATCAGAGATTAGTAAGGACAAATTGCTAATATTGTGACATAAATGCCCCTTTATAATTTTAATAGTAACAGCCAAGGAAGAAGTAGTAACAACCCATAAAATGTCGTAACATCCAATGAAAAATAGTAACAGCCTAAAAACAAATAGTAACAGCCTCGAAAAAAATTGTAACACCCAATGAAAAAAAAGTATCAGCCTAAAAACAAGTAGTAACAGTCTTAAAACAAGTAATAACAGCCCGTAAAATATAGTAACGGCCAATAAACAAGTCGTAACAGTCCCGTAAAATGTCGTAACATCCTAAAAACAAGTAGTAACAGACTAAAAACAAATAGTAACAGCCCCGTAAAATGTAGTAACGGGCAATAAACAAATAGTAACAGCCCATAAAATATATAAAGTACATAAAAAAAAATGTAATAACGAAATCCCTGCTTATTCCTCTCTTTTGCGGCAACCCTTCTTCTCCGGCGGAACCCTTCTTCTCCGATTGCCCCAAATCATCTCCTTTCCTCTTCTTTGACAAGATTTTTTTCCTCCCTTCCCTCGTCTTTTTTTTTTCTCCGGCGGCCTCCCCTCTCCATTGTTTTTTTTTCTTTTACAAATCTTCCACGATACCTTACGCGACCAAAAAAAAAAAAAATATAATTCTCGTTCCGGCGAATCTCTTGTGAGCAATTCTCTCTTCTCCGGCCTCTGATTTTGACCATAGAATCATCAAGCCAGCATCGAAATGAAGAGCTGCGAATCCATAGCTACAAATGCCTTCCATAATCGAGATGATTCGGTTGCAGATAATCCAAAAAGAAATCATAGCTTTGAAGCCTTCACGAGATACGTGTGGCTATGTGATTTTTCCAAAAACGAAATTCACCATGTGAGATTCTGGTTGATGAGGTGGAGAAGACAATGAAATTGGGGTTGATTTTGGAGGAGGAGCTGCCACCGTGGAGGTTCAATCGAACCCTAGAAGCCATTGCCGGAGAGATTTGGGGTGGGGGTGCAGGGGATATGAACGAGGGAGGTTTACAGAGAAGCATAAAATCAGAGCATGGTTATGGATCAAAGAAAAAGGGTATATTGGGAAAAATACATATGTTTTGTCCTAATTAATATTTAGTTTACTTGGATCCTAATAATCAAATTATTTTGTCCTTATAGACAAAAACCTATATTAAATAACTTGTACGGTTAAATAATTAATTTCTCTATTTTTAACACAACAATATGTCAAACATCTAATGTGCGAAATGAAATAAGACTATTGTTTTCTACTTTTATCACTAGTATACTAAATAAATTAAAAAACAGTATCCATTTGATTTAATTATTTCAAAACTTTTTTATTTATCTTATAAGTAACAAATGACATAAATCATTAAATAGAAATCATATTTTTCATCCAAAAATAGATGATTAGAGACATTACCCTTCGACCAATGGCGATTGTCTATTTCAAATCGTTTAACGAATTATGCATTTGATTGCTTTGATTCTGCAAATCGGAGCAGCAAAAAGATTGAAAAAGTAAAAAAGAACGATTCATCTGGAACGATTCATAAGGAAGAAACTTCTCTATTATTGGAAAAATAGGGTTGTTCTTGTAATACCCCATTCCCGGATATCCAGTCCTTATCCGGAAAGGAACGGCGCGTATAATATTAAATAAATCTAACCTTATACGCGAGGTTCTACGTCGTCGTATCAAAATAAAGCAAACGGAAGTTAAAAAGACTCGGGTAAAAACCATAAATGCTGCTAGCGTAGATTACAAACCATACTAATTAAAGATTAAAAAGAATAATTTACAACAACGAGATGTCTTACAAAAGTACAAAGCCTTAAAAGAAAAGTACAACACTCGTCTTACAAAAAGTCTGGTAGTAGAAGAAGTACAACCTATATACTATACAGAAGAAAAGAAGAATCATTACCGCGTCATCGCCAAGATCCTTCTCGTGATCCTCAACAAACTCATGGTAAACATGTTCACATTCTCATCCCACAATGCATACAAAACAAAAATGCAAAGGAGGTAAGTACAAAGTACTTAGCAAGAGTGAGAAACTAATGAATAATTAAGTTCTATAATAAAAAAGTTATTATCATTAATTATGCTGTCTTTACGTGACCAACTCGATCTAGGGTTCACTCAATGTCTATCAATATGTCATGACTATACGTTTCCAAATTAACTTATCTTTGTTACATCAGCACTCAAAGGCACTACGCATGGTGTGTATCCACCTGAAGATATACTTGCCGACTACGGTGGGTTACACCGATAGCCCCAGGATCGCCCCGGTATGCGTACACGTTCGGTGAAATTCTTTCACTGCCATTTAGCCGTCTAGAGGCAAGCAGTGTTGTTCACCTTTAGAACGTGTCACATCGCCGATATAAATCGGTGCTTTACCAAGAATGGCATGACGTTTAATATTTTTACTACACAAGTATGTATTTAAGTTAACTAACTACCTATGTATTTTCAAGTAAGCTCCCTCACTCCAGCCACTCTCTCTCCTAGAAAATCTAGACAAGGCCTAGCACATACACAGACATTGATGAATTCTAATTCATCAAAGCACAAGCCTATCATGCTCTTCCGACGGTCCCGAACTTCAACACTTATGAAGCATTCATTCGGTGCCGGAACTACCCGCATCAGAAACTCAATCAAGGTTTGTTCATGTTCATTTAGTGTTATCATATCAAGAAACCATATTTAAAACTAGACTTGGGACTTAAAACACAACTATTCACAAAAATAACAGGAGCCAATGCTCATGCATAGAGCTTAAGGCACATGCGTTGAGCTCTCTGCAACATTCTGAGTGGTTTGCCAGGGCAATGCGCACGCATTCAGTCAGTAACGGTCCTAACTTTAGTTTTCTGCACTAAATCGATTTCTACCCGATTCCAAACATAATCAACAACGCAAATACTCATAAAATAGCAGCAAAACATGTTCTAAACATCTTATAGCATATCATAGCAACAATGTATAAACACGAATCCTTCCTACAAAACACTAACACTCAACCTAAACATTGCAAAACGTAATTACTAATTAGGAAGAGCCTCTTACATGGTGACTCCAAGCAAAAAAGCAATCTTCAAAACAAAACACCAAGCAACTGCTACAACTCTTGATCCTCAAACCCAAAACCTGGATTATTTTCTGTAAAACTATTTTTAGAACAATGTACGCTCCAAGACGATCGTTTTGACTACTAATGGGAAATAGGGAGATGTTGCTTTCAAAAGATTCGTCTCGTCGTGGTGATCACTTTTCTCTAGTGCGGCATCTTGAAACGATGAACGGATTGACTGCACGGTTGAAACTACGTTCTCCCTTTTTCCAGGCAACTCCTATCTCGCTCACTTCTGTTTGCCGTCGTTCCTCTCCTTTTTTTTTTTTTCTTTTTCTTCAGATTTGAGTTTCAAATATTATGAGAAGACTTTGGGGATTATTTTCCTTAAATACTAATTATTAAATCTTTATAATATTTAATCCATTTATTTCCAATTTTATTGGATGTCCCCGAAGGGACAATCCATTTATTTCTTATAATATATTTCCAAGACATTTTATTAAATCCTTTTTAATTAAATAAAATGCGAATATTAATTAGGTCGTAGTAAATATACCCAATTACTACTCTATCCTTTTCTGAAAATCTGAGATGTTACAGTTCTTCCCTAGTTATTCCATTTACACTGTAGATCCATGTGGACAGGGGCGTCCCTGTCTAAATTTAGGCTCGGGGCCAAAAAAAAATTTAGGCCCTCACCCTTCGAAAAAAAAAACAGTAACCAAAACATATATTAAAAAAATAAAACAAAAAAGTTGTGTGTGATAGTCATGGGTTTGGAAGGAAAAAAACTACTTATTTGGCTCCTAGTCCTAGTTTAAAAAAACAAAAATTATTGTAGCTTGCAAGATTCGGAACCAAGTCTCATTCCTAGTATACTAGAATGCTAACCATTAAGGTAATACATTCCTTGTTCTATAAATACAGTATATATATAATATTAGGTCAAAATTTCGTGGGGACCTTAAATTTATTGATTTTCGGGGGGGTTCCGGGCCATGGCCCCATTGGCCCCCC
The DNA here is from genome assembly GCA_036785695.1 of Gentiana straminea. Classification (NCBI taxonomy): domain Eukaryota; kingdom Viridiplantae; phylum Streptophyta; class Magnoliopsida; order Gentianales; family Gentianaceae; genus Gentiana; species Gentiana straminea. The sequence continues at coordinate 2,043,597 of JAVUPR010000448.1, read as the reverse complement.
AGGGGGGCCCCTGCACGTGGATATATAAATCTAGAACACACAGTTTCAAATTCAATTTGTCCGGTATTGATTCATTCACGTGACTCTACAGTACAAATAGAGTAACTAAGAAAGAATTTCCCAAAAAAAATAAGGTCGGAAATGATAGGATTTCGTCATATGTATACAAATGGATAAAATCATAAATCTTTTGAGATGCTTTCCAAGCTTTATATTCCATATCATCCAACTTCATTTAATATACTTTTTGAAATTAAAGGTTGGTGCTTGCTTTTTTGAGCTTTATGCTTATTGTCTCTACGAGCCTTTTGTGCAACAAACATGTCATTATTATTTATTTTTTTAAATATTAATATTTTCAGGTTTCAAATGTGACACAAATTAGCTCTAAGACCTGCTTAGACCGTCGTCATCGTTGTTATAAATAGACTAACCCAAATCGACAAGACATTTTATGCCTCACACTTATATGGTTGGACATTCTATTACTTTAGAGATGCGGGACTTTACATCCTCCCACTTATAAGGGACTGATGTGACGTACTCGCCAGGACTAGTACCAATCTCGTCCATACCATGAGTGGACATTCTATTACTTTAGAGATGCGGGACTTTACATCCTCCCCACTTGTAAGGGACCGGCGTCCTCGCCAGGACTTGTCCCAATCTCGTCCATACCAAAGGATTTCTAGAGGTGACCCTCACCGTCTCTCAACTTGGGTCTGGCGGCGCTAAATGAGTCATAAATGATCCGGTCAACGCTTATAGCGTCGTTCTCGCTTGGTCTAAAAGGGCTAACCCGAGTTGACAAGATATTTATGTAACGCCCCGTTCCCGGACACCGAGTCCTTATCCGGAAAAGGAACGTTCGGCACGTATAAAATAAAATAAATTTCACTTTATACGTAAGCCTCTACTACGTCGTATCAAATTAAAGCAAACGGAAGCAAAAAGACTCGGGTAAATTTTTTTAATATCCAAGAATAGAAACTCAATATCTAAAGATAGAAATGTAATGTTATTACATTGGAAAAAGAAACCAACGAATCCAAAATGTACGAACTCCAAAAGTACTAAAAGAAAACTACAAAGTTCCACAAAACTCCAAATCTAAAGCATAAATAAAAACATAAATGAATAAGATCTTCAACTTCGGCGTCCTTAAATGTCGTCATCGAAGTCCTCCTCGAACTCCAAGCTTACATGTTCGTCTTCTCTCCCCCAAACACATAAATAAACATGCATTTGAGGTAAGTACATTGTACTAAGCAAGAAGTAGAAGCTACAATATAATTAAGGTTTATTATTGAGTTTTAATAAAAGGATTATCTTTGTGAGACCGACTCAATCTTGGGTTCATTTCATGCCCATCGACATGTCATGACTATATGTTTCTAGCTTTGCTTATCTTGGTTACGTCATCACTCAAGGACACTATGCATGGCGTTCATCATCCTGAAGATATACTTGCTAACTAACGGTGATTAGCACCGATTAGCTCCGGGGTCTCCCCGGTATGCGTATACGTCCGATGAATTTCCTCCACTAACCTTCAGCCTTTTGAGCCAGTAGCATTGTTCACCTTTTATGAACGTATCACATCGCCGATATGAAATAGTGCCTCACTACAAGAAAATTGGCTTTTTGCGGCGTGCAAAACAGTCATTTGCGGCGCACATGGTAGGCTGCAGAGTTTAAAGCCGCTAAAAGTCGAACATTATTTATGGCACGCATCAAACGCCGCGGATACATTTTTTAGCAGCTCTACTTTTACGCTGCTAACCTTTATTTGCGGAAACTATTACACGTCGTTAAAGAAATTTAACGGCTTATTATGTGTACTGCTAATGTTAATTTGCAGCACGATTTACAGGCCGCTAATAGTGTGATTAACGATGCGTCTTGTGTGCTGCAATTGTTTATTTGTGGCGTGTATTTGTGTGCTGCCAATAGACTTAGGTGGCGTGTATATGTTTGCTTTGCCAATACAAAGGTTCGGTGTAATTGGCGATGCTCGGCATACGCTTGCCATATAAATATACGCGAAGCATCTCTTCTTACGCGCCAACACACTCATCTTATTCGCGGCATGATTACGCATATATATATATATATATATATATATATATATATATATATATATATATTAAAATATTTCAAATAAATATACTTTTTTTTTTAGAAACAATGAATATAAAATTTAAATAAACACTATAAAGAGAAACAAATAGTCAATACTATAGTAATAAAAAAACCATACTTACACAAAAGGAAATTTCATAATAAGAAATTACACAAAAACATAAATTCAACAATATGTTTCATACAATGAACATATTCAAATAGCAGTGTCTTCTAGACAAAAGAGTTTTAAGTGGTAATCAATCGTCAAGGATTATAAATTGTGATAGCCATGCAACTGTACTTCCCCTTGCGTGCTCCAAATGGGTCATTTCATCATTTGGTCGAATTAACGCCACATCTTCCATTAGAACTTTATCAACCCAAACTTTCCAAAAATATTCGCCAACAGCAATGTGATGCACCTTAGCTTTAGGATCTGTAGAAGCAATTCTTCCTTAGCTTTAAGCCGCCTTTAATATGTCATATCCATTATCGCATCGTGCATTTATGTGCAAGCTGCAAAATGAAGTATCGGAAGCACGCACTATATGCACGCCGCCAATAGGAGCCGCCAAAAGCCAATATTCTTGTAGTGCCTAACCGAGAATAAATTACGTTTTAGCTTTTACTAAACTTATGTAATTATTTACCGTTGTTATCTAGCCACCAAAGTGTTTTCAAAATAAAACTCACATTATCAACTCTACTCCCTCACTTAGATAGCTAGACATTACAACCCATCAATTACACAGACATTGATGGACTCTAGTCCATCAAAGCACATGCCCTTTCATGCTCTTCCGACGGTTCCGAACTTCAACTCCCTTTAAGAGTACGTCCAATGCCAGAACCAAACGCATCAGAAACTCAATCGGGGATTGTTCATGTTTAATTAATGTTATTAGTTCAATATTCAAAACTCATCTCATAGCTTAAAACATTTGAAATAACATTCAAACAGTGTTGGGGGGCGCCTACACCTTTGGCGTGCGCCAAAGTGCTTCAAAGAGCTCTCTGAACTCTCTATTCAGGATTGGGGGTGCCAAAGCCTTCGGGGCATGCTAAAATTGCTCCAGAAAGTCACTGAACTCTCTGTTTCAGGACTGGGGGCACCAAAGGGCTTCGGGGGCGCCAAAATGGCCAAAAACTGCTCATGTGTAATTTTCTGCACTCTACCGATTTCTACTCGAATCCAAACATGTTCTACACGATTTTCCCCATAAAAACACCAGAAAACATCCCCTTTATGATCCAAAATGATCGTTAATCCTAACCAACATTTAGGCATAATCATTGATACAAAAACGCAACAAAATACAACATAACCACTCTAAACCATAATCAAATTGTAGGAAGAGCTTCTTACCTTTTAAGCAAGCTAATACCAATCCAAAACTCAGAAAAACAGTAGCAAACGCTCCTTCCTCTCACAGTAAACCTATGTGATCAACCCATAATTCGCATTAGAATCGATCACAAGATTTGATCAACACATAACTACGAAAGACATGAGTTTTGATCCCCAAAACTCATCCAAAACAGCAGCTAGGTCGAAATTACGTACCTCAACAAAGCTCTGAACTTTGAGTGTTGAAACGATGCTCTCTTCACGACGATTCTAATGCTCTACTCGAATCTGAAAAAGATTGAAGATAGCTTCAGAAATCAAGAAAAGTCTCTTGGCCTCTTCTTCTTACTTTTATGCGCTCTCAATGCTCGATGAAGAAGAAATTTGATTACTAATTAGGTTATGGAATAATCTGAATGTATTTTCCTTAAATATATTTTCCAATTACTCCCATTTTCCTTAATTACCCTTACTAATCAGATTTTCTTTTCCTTAAGATATATATATATATATTTTCGGCCATACATACATATAATTAATAAAATACTTAAACTCCGAATAAAAGGAACCGAACCCAATATTTCATTTTCGCAAAATGACATGTCTGCCATTTCCCGAAAATCAGAATATTACATTCCTTCCCCCTTAAAAAGAGTTTCGTCCTCGAAACTAGGTCATACCTGGTAAGTCCATAAAATTTGGAAACTCGTTGATCATATCATCCTCGACTTCCCAAGTAGCTTCCTCCGGTGAATGATTGCTCCATTGCACCAAAACCAAAGGAATCAACCGTCTCTTAACCATCCTTTCTTTTAGGTCCAAAATTCTGATCGGTCTCTCATCATAAGCTAGATTATCTTGAAGAACTTTCGGGTCAACTGTGGTTTCAACATCCGTCTTGGTCAAACACTTCTTCAACATCTAGACATGAAACACGTTGTGGACTCTTGACATTGATTCCGGTAGTTTAAGCTTATAAGCCAATGGTCCAACTCTTTCCAGAATCTCAAACGGTCCAACATACCTAGGGCTTAGCTTTCCCTTTTGTCCGAAACGTTTCACTCCCTTCATCGGTGAAGCTCGTAGATAAACTCTTTCACCGACTTCAAATTTGAGAGGTCTTCTTCTAACATCTGCCCAACTCTTCTGTCTATCTTGAGCTGCCTTCAGATTCTTCTTAACCAACTAAACTCTTTCCTTAGCCTGTTCAACCAATTCCGGCCCGGTGACTTGTCTTTCCCCGACTTCATCCTAAAACAGCGGCGTTCTACATCTTCTTCCACACAAAGCTTCAAACGGTGGCATGCCTATACTTGCATGATAACTGTTGTTGTAGGCAAACTCCGCTACATGTAGGTAATCATCCCATGATCCGCCTACTTCCAAAACACAGGCTCTTAACATGTCTTCAAGTGTTTGGATGGTCCTTTCGATTGTCCATCCGTCGAGGATGAAAGGCTGTACTCAAATCCAACCATGTACCAAAAGCTTGCTGCAAACCTTTCCAAAACCGATTAATGAACCGACTATCTCGATCCGAGACTATCGAGATAGGTACTCCCTGTAACTTCACTATATTATCCAAGTATAGTGTGGTCATCTTCTTCAAGGGCATATCAACCTTAAACGGTAAGAAATGAGCAGATTTGGTCAATCTATCCATAATCACCAAAATTGCATCATGTCCGCCCACATGTCTTAGGTAAACCGGTGATGAAATCCATCGTGATCTTATCCCATTTCCATTCAGGGATATCCAATGGCTTAAGCATTCCTCCTGGTCTTCTATGCTCGCTTTAACTTTCGGCAAGTATCACACTTTGCTACGAACTTAGCTATTTCCACTTTCATCGAGGGCCACCAAAACTTTTCCTTCAAGTCTCTGTACATTTTAGTAGCTCTTGGATGAACCGCAAATGCAATCCTGTGTGCCTCTTCCATAACTCATTGCCTTAGGTCACCGACATTAGGCACACATAACCGATCCTGGTATCATAGGTTTCCATTCTTATCTAGCAAATAACCCACTATAGGCTTTTATCTCACAACTCGCTTCAAATCAGCCAAAACTAGATCTTCATCTTCTTTTTCCAGAATATCATCCATCAACTTGGACCTTGCTAACAACGGTGCCACACACTGTCGTTCTTCAATCTGATCAAAACTCCAGATTTGCAGCCCATCTAAACTCTCTGCAACATCTTCAACGCTTGAAACCGCAAACACTGGTTTTCTGCTCAAAGCATCAGCAACTACATTGGCTTTACTCGGATGGTACTGAATATCCAAGTCGTAATCCTTTACAAACTCTAACCATCTCCTTTGTCTCATATTCAAATTCTCTTGGGTAAAGATATACTTTAAGCTCTTGTTATCTGTAAAGATCCTAGCCTTAACTCCATATAGGTAGTGCCTCCAAATCTTTAGGGCAAACATTACTGCTGCCAACTCTAAGTCATGTGTTGGGTAGTTCTTCTCATGCACCTTTAACTGTCTAGATGCATAACCAATCACTTTACCTCCCTGCATTAACACACAACCTAAACCTTGTCCCGAAGCATCAGCATAAACGTCGTAATTATCAAAGATCTCCGGAACTGCCAAAACTGGGGTTGTAGTCAGCTTCCTCTTCAATGTCGAAAAGCCTCTTCACACTCACCGGTCCACTCAAACTTTACATTCTTTTGAGTGAGCCGTGTAAGTGGTGTAGCTATCTTTGAGAAGTCCCGTACAAACTTCCTATAGTAGCTAGCCAAACCGAGAAAACTTCTAACCTCAGAAACTATAGTCGGTCTGGACCACTTCTCAACTGCTTCATTCTTTGCCGGTTCAACCTTAATGCCATCTCTAGAAAAGACATGGCCCAAGAAACTAACTTGATCCAACCAAAAGTCACACTTTGAGAACTTAGCATACAATCGGTTCTTCTTCAAGGTATCCAACACCATCCTTAGGTGTTCTTAATGTTTTTTCTCATCATTAGAGTATACGACGATGTCATCTATGAACACTATCACAATCTTGTTCAAGTATGGCATGAAAACATGCTGCATTAAATCCATAAATGCAGATGGATCATTAGTGAGGCCAAAAGGCATAACCAAGAACTCATAATGTCCATACCTCGTACTGAAAGCCGTCTTTGGTATATTTGCCACCTTGTTCTTTAACTGATGATAACCGGACCTAAGATCAATCTTAGAAAACACTCTCTTGCCTTGCAATTGATTAAATAAATCATCAATCCTTGGTAAGGGATACTTATTCTTGATGGTGAGGTTCTTCAACGCTCGTAGTCTTTGCACATCCTCATGCTACCATCCTTCTTCTTAACGAACAACACTGGGTCTCCCCAAGGCGAAATACTAGGCTGAATTATATTTCTTTCAAGAATATCCTTAAGTTGAGCTTTCAACTCCTTCAGCCGATGCCATTCTATAGGGTGCCTTAGTAACTGGTGCTGCTCCTGATACCAGTTTGATCTCAAATTCGATCTCCCTATCCGGCATATTTCCTGGTAACTCTTCAGGAAACACTTCAGAGTATTCCTTTACTACAGGGGTTTCCTCTAACTTAGGCTTCACTTGTTCCACATCCATTGCGTATAACAAGTAGTCTTCACAACCCTTCTGACAAGCTCTTATAGCCTTAACTGCTGAAATTATAGGGTGACGCTTCTTACTCGGCTTGTAAACATTACCTTGGTAAGTCTTATCTGATTTCCCAGGTATCTTAAAGGTCACTCTCTTTTATCAACAATCCAGGTGGACAAAATTCTCTGATAGCTAATCTATTCCAAGAATCACATCGAAATCTGAAAAGTGAACCGTAAAGTCACTCTTGCAACGATAGGTTCCTACTCGCACATCCACTTGAGGCATCAACTTGGCTACCTTAGACACTTTTCCTAAGGGTGTTTTTATTTCCAATGTGTTTCTTAAGGTTTCCATTGGTAAATTAAGCTTCTTAGCTATCTTAGACGACACAAAAGTGTTAGATGCTCCCATATCAAACAATGCCATAACTGCTAGGTCGTCTAATATTATTGTACCTATGATGTAAATTCATTTATTTAAATACAAATACAACATGATTTAAATTGTGCTATAAAAGTACTCTAATAAATTAAAATAAACAATAAAGGTACCTGAAATAACATTATCGTCTGGTTCAGCCATCTCAGCATCCATTGCAAAAACTCGAACTGGGCGACTTGGGCCGCCCCTTCCATTTCCTTGTTTCTGACCATTTGTAGACCCCTTTGTCGGACAGTTCTTAGCAAAATGTCCCAAATATCCACAGAGATAACAACCGTTTGCATGGACTCGGCACTCACCGGTATGATTCCTATTGCACTTAGGGCATAGCGGTGCTCCGGTCGGAGGTTTACTTTCTATAGGGGCTATCGTCCTCTTAGCATTCTGCTGCGGTGCTCCTCGGTTATTGCCTTGACTTGTTCCAAAATTTCTCTTAACGCCGATCACAACCGACGGCTTATTCCCGAAGGTCTCAACTTCTAAAGCCTTGTTCAACAATTCACCATATTCTTGGGTGTAAAACCTAGCATCCCCGCTTGTATCTCACGGGCCAAACCTTCTTTGTAAAGCTCCATATTTCTCTCTTCGACCTTCATAAGCTCAGGGTAGAATCTTTCCAACTCGTTAAACTTGTTGGTGTACCGAGATACTGTAATATAATTACCCTGCTTAAGCTTCAAGAACTGACTCGCCTTGAATTGTCTGCTTGCACTTTTGCTGGGAAGTACTCGTTGTAAAACATAACTTTGAAACCTTCCCAGTCCGTAACCTTACCATAGCGGTTCTTTGTTATGGATGAGTGGAAAATGGATAAGCATAAGTTGTATGGACATAAGATGATTATACTATTGTGCTGATTTTTTTATGCATATATCTTCAACCTCTTCGTCAACGGCATTGCGAAAATTCGAAAAGAAATCACAGATGATCAGAATTTCAACTCATTAGAGAACAAAAAGCAGTAAAATCGAAATGTGAGAAAAACAAAATATAAACATCAAACAAAACAACATTAATAACCCCAAAGAAACTAAATGTTTGCATTATCTATGGTTATACCACTTACCCATATTGGATCATATAGCACTTGAGACATTTGAAGCCCTGCTTGAGAAGTCGTGTCTAATTTTCCGGCTCACTTAAGTTCTGCATCTTCCTTCCTCCACATCCACCACCACAGTGTAGCGGTTTCGAGGAACCTCTGTAGTCCATCCTCTCACATGGTCTCGAAGAACCTAAATAATAAAAAATAAAAATAACCCAACTGGCCAAAAAATCAATAACTGAAGTAAGAAAACGGAAATAAACTTTCAATTTGTAGATGAGCAGACCTTGAAATAAAAAAAGGCAATCCTCAGCAATGTCTAAACACATATGATATTGAATATTACCTTGACTGCTATGTATAAACAGCAGAAAGATCAATGAAATTGAATGCTATCTCTCGACACAATCCTCAGGAAGTATGAAGAGAGCCTTGAAACTCCTCTCATGAGCGCATCTGCAATCCTCCCGGCACAGTAGAGCTTCGCCTTCATTGCATAATCTGGAAACCCGATTTTAATTTTTGAGAATGGTTCATTGCCGGCAACGAAAATCTTTCATCTCGAAATTCCACTGCTTTGCTCATGAATTGCTCATGAAATTCCTCTGCTTCGCCTTCGCCCATGAAATTCTTCTGGTTCATTGCGCATATTTGATCCCATCTGAGCATTTGCGTATTTGACCGACCACGTTGCCTTTTGGTATTTGAATGGCGACCGAAAATTTGAAGAGGGCGAACAGAGTAGGGATCGTGGCGTGTGGGGGAGTTTTTTTCGTTTCTTTTTTTAGCAGATCGTGAGGGAGGGATATGAGAATTGCAGATCGCGAGGGAGGGAGATGAGAATCTGAATAACGTGCGAAGGAGTGCGTTTCGCAAAATACGTGAGAGAAAGCGGTTTCCGTTCCAAAAAAAAAACGGGTTTGGGCCGGGTAATTGAGGTTAAACGGGTTAAATCCCTTCATCTATATTTTATATATATATATATATATATATATATATATATATATATATATATATATATATATATATATATATATATATATATATATATATATATATATATATATATTGAGGGTAAACATCTATGAAGCACGGACGCGGACACGGACACGGGAACGGCGCACGACACGACACGGACACGGCGACACGGTTACTTTCGAATTTGAGGGCACGACACGCCGTCGTCACGTTTTAATATATATATATATATATATATATATATATATATATATATATATATATATATGATTTTGAAGGTTTTTATTTCTTTTCTTAAAATGAAAAGGCCGTGTCCCTTGCGTGTCCCCAACGTGTCGGGCTTTGTCCTGCCGTGTCCCCAATGTGTCAGGCCGTGTCCCGCCGTGTCCCTTGCATGTCCCCAACGTGTCGGGCCGTGTCCGAATTCAAAAATTGAATTTAACATTAGTTTAATCGAGTGACACGTTTCCGACATGTGTCGGGAGCGTGTCGGGCTGAAAATGTGTCGGACACAGCACACGGCGACCTAACTGAGGTGTCGGTGCGTCATAGGTAAACATATACTACCTCCGTCCCAAATTGTAAGTCCTTTTAGGATTTTTCACACAGATTAAGAAAGTGGTTTAATGTCATTAATTATAGTGGTAAAAGTCTAGAATACCATTTGACTATAAATAATGTAATAGTTGTAAAGTATGTGGATGTATAATAAATTAGGGATAAAAAGAAGAAAAATATAATAAATACCCTATTGGTATTCTAAATGGATTTATATTATGGGACAAATGCAAAAAGCTTAAAGGACTTAAATTTTGGGACGGAAGTAGTATTTTGGAGTGATATTTGGGTAGTAGATGTATCGTAAAAGAAGAAATTTCCTAGATTCTTTCGGTTAGAATAGAAAAATAAGTGTTATGTGAAGGAGACTAGAAGAGGGGAGAGTGGAAAGAAGGAGCATGTGAGTGGGTATGGGACCAGAGGAGGACCATTAGAGGAAGAGAAGAGGGAGAAACTTCCGTTTTAACATCCCTCACATATATTTGATCTCTTGTTGCACTAGATCGACTTTTATGGCGAGGGGCGGCTGCACCCTATAAATATTACAATGGTATAAAAAAATATAGATACACATATATATGTAAAACTGAGCCCGCTTATTCTTATATATTGATTTGTATTGACCCGTATTGAAATATATAATATATAAGACTATGTTTTGTTTACAAAATATGACAAATTTCTAACCCTTATCACCAACTTCCTGGAGCCGCCCTGTTTATGGTTGCTTACTTTTTGAATCACTTGTTTTCTGTGGTAGCCTTAAAAAAAAACTCGTCATTGATATCTTGCCTAATCAAAACAACTTTATTCCTTTGAAGACCAGCTGGAATAAATTTCTTCCACCAAAGATTAACATTCTCATTTGGAAATTTTACCTCAATCGAATTCTGATGGGAGTAAATGTAAGTCTACGTGGAGTACCTTCCCTTAGATTCTTTACTTTGCCCGTATTTCAACAAAGAAGAGGAATAAGTAGCGCATATGTTTCTATATTGTGACTGACTTTGCGGTTTCGTCTTTTGGAAATAGATATTCAATTGAAGCGAATACCCTAGATGTCTTTAAAGCCAATATATGGATCATCTTAATTTTTCCCAATGAATGATGTCATTCCTCTTATGCCATATTATCCAAAGAATAGTTCGCCTAGGAGCCTCCAAATCCATTTGTTCTTTTTGACTATAAAATAAATATTAAATTGTCAATAGGGATACATTTAGAAATATGTCATGATTTTAGAACTATAAGAAAATATTTTGTCAAAAAGGATATTTCATCGGTGAAAGTGAAAATGAAAGTGAATTACGTTGGTTTTGTGCTGAAAATCAACGTAATTCACTTTCAAATCCCTTTTTCACTTTCACTTTCACAGATTAAATGTCTTTTTTGACAAAAATATTTTCTTATAGTTTTTTTTGCCGGACATCTTTCATATTGTGTCCTTTAGGACCATTGTCCCTAAAATAAAAGGAATAAAGGCACAAAAAAACCTCCACGACAATGTTGAAATTGTAGGTATATGACACCACAAGAAATTTTTTTCCCACACACGACGTGAGAAAGAACAAGTAAAAAAAAATGATCTTCCTCGTCATCCCATGCATTAAAAAATGAACATCAAGAAACATTTATCAACATTCAATGTTTGCAGAGATTAACTTTGGTCGGTAGTCTTTGATTTGATGCTTTGCACAAAAAAATGATTAATTTGAGGGCAAGAACTACTTACTCGACTTCATCGTCAAAATGTCAGTTGTATGGTTTCCACCAAAAGAACTTTTGAGTTGTGTTCTTTTTTGTTTTCGCTTGGTGTCTCTTTCTTTAGTCACTAGTTAGTCTGTTGGTGGTGTCTTTGTAAAGTGGTTGTGTTAAACTTTTGTAATAGGCTTCTTTGTAATCTTTTTTTCTAGCATCTTGCTAGAGATTTTTTTAATGAAATAACATCTTTTCCATTAAAAAAAAGTCTTCAACGTAGTAGTAAACTAGTAAAGAATATTTTTTTTTACGCAAGGACCAACAAAAAGTGTCACGGACTGCTTCCTACATAAAAACACCTGATATAAGCGAGCGAAAAGTTGTAAAGTCCGACTTCTCCCTATCCCCAAAACTCCATATTCCAAGCTACCTTCCACACCCATCCTCCTATTTCCACTCTCCCCGAGTCACGCACATTAATCTTATTGTGAGACACGATTCTAAAGAGCCTAGGATAAGCACAAGCCAAGATTTTCTTTCCAACTCAAGCATCCAACCGAAAATTCGTAAGCTTCCTATCCCTTACCTTCGTAATAAAAGGTTGGTGTTTACTTTTTTTTAGAGCTTTATGCTTATGGGGCAGTGGTTTAAAATGACAAAAAGAGGGGGAAAATAGAAATCAGGACAGTGGAAATATAAAATATGTGATAAGGACAAATCCACTGTTCATAATCCAAAATCCACTGTTTTCTGCAGTGGAACTGGCCTCAAATCTAATGTTTCACTATCACAGTGGAATAAGGATATGTCCTTTTTAATAGAAGATAAATCAATCAGAGATAGAGTTGGAATTCAAAAGAAAGATAAAGATGTTATGTCAAGATAAAATTGGTTTATATGTCAGTGTTTACCTTTAAGTGTATTATTCAAATAAATTATTTGTAGTTTTATCTTAATCTTAAACTAGGATTCATCTCCTATATAAAAGAGAGTATTGTATCATTTCCGATCAATCAATAAAACAACCAGTTTTAATGTTTTTATATTTCTGCTAGTATTCTGATTTTCTTCATGGTATCAGAGATAGGGGCGAGGGTTCGAATGCCGTAACATTGGTGAATCCTTGCCCGGTCCTCTTCCGCTTTTAAACAACACCGTTATTTCAACAATTCACTCACAATTTCACCATTCTCATCAGCTTTCCTGCGTCCGTATAGTGTCCTTGTTTTTTTTTATTTTATTTTTTGTTAAAAAAAAATGAAGAAATCTTTGTGGAAGTTCATCCACCGTGTCAAAAAAAATAAAAATCATCATCATTCATCATCCAGCTTCTTCATCATTCGAATCACTCATCCAGTTTTTCTTTTTTTTTTGTCCATAAAGTTCAGAATTTTTTTTATTGTTTTTTATTAATAAACTTCTACTCATCCATAGCATCTTGATGTGATCCAGTTCATACTAGGAGGATACGTCATTCGTGCTATTTATGAATATTATTTAATTAATTAGGAGTTGGTATTATTTTATATTGGATTTTCAGCACTTTATTTATTTGTTCTTTATTAGCCAATAGGAACATTTCGTTTCTGGCCAATAGGAGGTAGGCGCATTTTCTAGTGGGATTTTCTCCCACATTGCTTTTGTCTTTCTAGTTCTTTTGGTTGTAAGCCTATATAAGGCAAACACTAGCTTTTCATTCTTGACACACACAATTATGATGATATAAAGTTTGGCTTCTTAGCTTTTATTGAAGTCTTCTTGACTTTGATTTATCACTTGTGAGTGAGTGTTCTCTTCATTGTAGGGAATCACAAAAATCACATGCGTGTGAGAGTTGTCTTCGTAGTAGAGGATTCAACCCTTTAAGAATTTACCAGCATCGTGAGCATTTGTTGGGCGTTCTTACCTACGATCTTGATTGGATTATCGAGGTCTAGGATCCTTAGCTCGTCATTGCTCTCCTTAGTTACTTCCTGGGCAAAACATCGGATCTGATTTCAACCGGAATCACATCAGTTGGTAGCAGAGCTTAGCAACTTCGGTGAGCAAATATCCCTTTTATTTTTGTCTTCCTTTATTCCAAAAAAAAAATTTTCGTTCTTCTTGTTCTTTTTTTTTCAGTCGCACCCCCCCCCCCTCCCCCAAGAACACAAGCAATCTTCAAACCTTCATCCCAAGAACCCTACATTTTTTTTCCCAGACCCGTTTTTGTATCAGTTCGATCCCTAACCAAAAACCCTCCAAAAATTCTAAAATTTTTACCACATCTCCAACACATCTCGATGTAAACTTTTTGTCTTTGTACCCAATCCAGATTCGACACATACCTTGTCTAAAACTGCCGATCAATACAAACGATCTGCCCAGAAAAACTGCACCTGTTAATCATCGTTTGTATTCGATTTTTGTGGTCTATACGATTCGGAATCACCCGAAACTTGGTGATCTTATAGGAAATTCTCAGATCTACAAGCAATCTTCATCCACCAACAGGGAAAATCCTTTGTATCTTCAAACACCTTCAACCGACCTGAAATTTTTACCAGACCTAAATCACCCAGTAATCTACAATTTATCTCTTGACCCCATCTCGTAATTCCCATCCGATCATATTCAAAACTGCCCCACATCAGAGATCGTCCTGTCAGAAATTCTGCAGCCGTAGATCCGTTTCCGATTTCAATTTGAAGGGGCTACTCAACTCCAAATCCCATCAAAATTTGTGGCCTTGTAGGAAATTCTCTGATCTACAACTTTTATCTTTTGAGTTTTCCCAGATTCGGCTTGGTTCGACCCCAATCTGCATCGTAAGTCACTGCTAACAATCTGGAAATTTTTGACAAATTGTGACAGTTGTTAGAATACGATTGTTTGGTTGACCCATACATGTCCAAAAATTCTGATTTTTTGACATCATCTAGATAACTCATTCTTCAACGAGTTTGCTCTTTATTGTCAGTTGAAATTACGCTTTTTTTGGGCTGCACGTGCCAATAAGTGCAGAGTTTAATTTCTGGACGGAATCTGTGTTTTGCTCGTTCTTCTGATTTGTTCATTGGGTTGATTCCTGAATGCGAGTGAGTGAAACACGAGAGTTGTGAGGATATATATTATTTTGGTCATGGATTACAACATATTTTATTCACATTGTCTTATTCGGGATAAGGAATATGAGTTCTGCATTGATCACGATGAAGAGACGACTTTAGTTAGTAATGTTGTGGTTAAAGAGTTGGACTTGCTGTCGTATAGGCATCCTCGTCCTTATTACGTTCATACTGGAAGTCGTCCGGTTCAGGTTACAAGACAAGCATGGGTTCCCGTTGAACTTAACGGTTATAAATCTGACATGTTATGTGACGTGTTTCCAATGAGAGGTGAATCTATAGTTTTCGGACAGGCATGGTTAAGTGAGTATAAAGTCAGGTATAATTCGTCCCGTACTTGGTATTCATTTTATGTTATGGGCCAGAAGTATGTCCTTGACACGAGACGTGGTTTAGTTGTTGAAGAGATAAATGAAATTGTGGAGGCACAATTAAAGGAGAAGTTCGATGAAGTGAGACAGGAGGTAGATGAGGCCATACATGCGGCAGAGACACCTTTACGTGAAGACATACGTGAAATTCGTGAGGAACTTGCTACTTTGTTGGCTGCTGCAAACCGAGGTGATGATAGGGGGGTAGATGAGCTAGATGTGGTAGAGGTGGTCGAGTGCTGTGTCAAAAGGAGGAGGCTGAGAGGATGGTGGAAGAGAGGTCGAAGAAAGAAGAGCATAGGAAGCTGGAAGCTGAACTAAAATCGAAGAAAGCATTTGACCTGCTTTGGAAGGATTATAAACAACGGTGTGATGTAGTTGACGTTGAAAAAAAATTGAGAGAGGACAAGAACACACGGTTTGTGGCCACTTGCCCTACTGTTGAGGAGTGAATTGTGCCAATGTGGAAGAGGTAATTACACATGTAGATGCATTGGTTGATGTTCCTGATGAGCATAATGAGTGTGTTGTCACTTCTGAGGTTGTAGTTGCTGTTCATGATGGTACAGAGGTTGAGATCGCTGTTGAGAATGAGGAGGCACCCATGCTCACCATTGAGCCACTTTTGAATTGTGTTGCCCCAGCATTTTCTTTGCAGGTACATGCTCCTTTTGTTGGAGGCGTTGACAATGTTGCCCAGTCGGTTGAGTCCCTTGCGCACTTAAAGGATATACAAGCAGCACATCTTTATCATGATCCATTTTTGGTGCATTGTCGTCCTTTCGATTTTGTGGTTGCTGATTATTATGTTGGCCCCGTTCGTTTGTACAAGAGGCTGGTTACTAAAGTGTTCACCTCTATACTTTTCCTGGATGTCTTCACTATGAGGGCCTACTCACATATGCTCGGCCACGCTTACTATTCGATCCAGGTGGATTCGAGGACGAATCCTTTCGAACCGGGAGGGAATGATGTGATCCAGTTCATGCTCGGAGGATACGTCATTCGTGCTATTTATGAATATTATTTAATTAATTAGGAGTTGGTTTTATTTTATATTGGATTTTCAGCACTTTATTTATTTGTTCTTTATTAACCAATAGGAACATTTCGTTTCTGGCCAATAGGAGGTAGGCGCATTTTCTAGTGGGATTTTCTCCCACATTGCTTTTATCTTTCTAGTTCTTTTGGCTGTAAGCCTATATAAGGCAAACACTAGCTTTTCATTCTTGACACACACAATTATGATGATATAAAGTTTGGCTTCTTAGCTTTTATTGAAGTCTTCTTGACTTTGATTTATCACTTGCGAGTGAGTGTTCTCTTCGTTGTAGGGAATCACAAAAATCACATGCGTGTGAGAGTTCTCTTCGTAGTAGAGGATTCAACCCTTTAAGAATTTACCAGCATCGTGAGCATTTGTTGGGCGTTCTTACCTACGATCTTGATTGGATTATTGAGGTCTAGGATCCTTAGCTCGTCATTGCTCCCCTTAGTTACTTCCTGGGCAAAACATCGGATCTGATTTCAACCGGAATCACATCACATCTATTATTACATTTCTGGCATTTTTTTCCTTCAAATCATTTTTAGCAACAATGGAAAGACATCTATCCATCGTTACAATTGGAGGCCGGAGGCTAACACCATATAAGCATTTCGGAAGAGCCGGACATATGAGCACCGAAGAAATCAACATACAAATTATAGACTCCAGAATAGCAGCCGGAGTGGAGACGCCCTCCAAAATACAACAACTAATGGACTGTTTCCTACATAAACACACCTGATATAAGCGAGCAAAAAGCTTTAAAGTCCGACTTCTCCCTTCCCCAAAACTCCATATTCCAAACTACCTTCAACACCCATCCTCCTATTTCCACTCTCCCCGAGTCACGCACATTAATCTTATTGTGAGACACGATTCTAAAGAGCCTAGGATAAGCACAAGCCAAGATTTTCTTTCCAACACAAGCATCCAACCGAAAATTCGTAAGCTTCCTATCCCTTACCTTCTCAATAAGGTAATAAGAGGATAACTGAATGTAATAGGCCTATCCCCGACCCCTAGGGTCCACTGGGGTCTAGTCAAAGGGACAAGCCGGCGATCCACCGCCCAAGTACTAAAACTCCAAAAAAAAACTGAGGGAACTAATACTTTATTCAAACGTCACCAAAACAAAAGAAAACCACATCCTTTAATTTTTGTTACATTGAAACAACTCAAAATTCAAAGCAAAATAATACCGAAACTTGACAACTAAGCTGTCATATCAACATCGAACTCTTCACCAACTCCAGGACAACCTCCAAGGTTACCCCACTTCTCACCACTCTGGAGTTCTTCTTCCATACCTAGAAAAGAATTTCACAAACGTGTGAGCTAAAAATAGCCAGTGAGTTCCGGTGTGTGCCCGTGAATCTTTATATATAAAAATAGTAGTTACAAAACCGCTAAAATGTTACAACAAAGGCTTTTTTCCTTACCTGCACTTAATAGTAGTTAGTACATGACAAAGATATGATATTTGCAAAAATATAAACTTCAAGTAATTTTCTTGAATTTAAGTCTATTAATTGCTTGACACCGATGTGGCTTAGTCGATGAGTCATTACCAACCAACTCCAGCATGTTTCTCTACCGCACTTCACAAGCAAGCAAGCTATTGCCTGACAATTCCGGCCGATTGTCAGGGAAAGGATTCAGAACTTCGCCTAGTAAACCTCCCAAAAGGCTCCAGCCAACCCCACTGCCCTCTGAACCATGACATAGCCGTCGGCCCTTGCTTTCCTGGCCATGCACATGGGACATTGGGGAATTTTGGTACCATTACTCTAGGACTGTCGATGAGCCAAAGTCAAGAGGCTCCGAGACCGGTGACTAGACGTTCTGCGGTGCAATAACCCTAACTCACCTAGTCGCTAAGAGTTTTGCATTCAAGCAAGAACGAGAATTGATTATCATGATGATCTTTTGATTAATTTTACAATGACCGATGTATGTCAAAATAAAGCCTTATGATAGTCATTTTAAAACCACGATGGATAACAAAAAGTTTCTTTCAAGCAAATACGTTACGTATGTAAGTGTATACAAGTATATAGATAAAACCTATTTTTATGCAATCAGTAGAAACTATTTATTGCAATATAAGTCACGTTAAACACTAATAATAATAGTAATCATAACACCACCACTACTACTACTAATAGTAATAATAATAACCTACTTCATTTTTTCAAAAATGACAAAGAAACGGGGGATGCACCTATATAGATGAGCAGATGAATTTGATGCAAAGAATTTTATGAAGTTGGCACATACTAATACTTGCATCAAATATTGGATTAAAATAATAAAACAAAAGCTAAGGGTTAATATATACATACGGGATTAGTTGCAGTTCATTCTTAAAACCTGGAGTATTGGCTCATATGAACATTATGATTTAGAGAAATATAAAATAGGATATATATATATATATATATATATATATATATATATATATATATATATATATATATATATATATATAGACTGCAAAAATAAAATAACATGGAAATCACAAAAATAATTATTTGATAAAATACAAACCGATGCTAGTATAAACGCTCACATTGAATTGACCGGATTTGCATAGAAAATGTTTGATCAAGATAGGAAGATAAAATATTTTATTTTATTATTGTTATTATAAATATATATACGAAGCACTGCATTGATATTATCAAAATTAGTCCATCCAAAAAGCTACTACCAAAAATCAGTTCACAAGCAACTTATGTTTCATAATATTTCTAAAATATTAGCAAGTTGGGAACCTACTCCTACTTTTCCAAGAATGGCCAAAAACTAGGAATGTAAGTTATAAAGTATAAAGCAGATGCATTTAATGCTTAAGAATTTGAGGGTTGGCATGTAGCAACAGGATGGTGTCAAAAGAATATAAAGCATAAAAAAGGGGACGCCGTAAAATAATTAAAATGGAACTCACAGTGCTAAACTCTGATGTCAACCACCACTGTGATACTCCTTTCTTTTGACTTAATAATCTTAGACTCACACCCATCTTCTATTTATAGTGTTAAAATTCTTTACTAGTGATAAAAGATAAGATGGAATTTAAATTTTAAACTTTTAAAAGTTTGTTGCAACAACCTTTATCAGATATAATATGTTTAGATATTATCTCCAAAAAATCTAAACCACCAAGATACGGCTGTTGAGGATTGCTCTTATCTTTACTCCAATTAGAAGTGTTGACCATGCTATGGTTTTTAAATTAAAATAAAATATTTACTTTTATATATATATATATATATATATATATATATATATATATATATACATAAGCGAAAAAAATATATATATACATTCCTAAGGAATCATATTTGTGTCGTCACTTGTCAAATAAAAATAAAATATAACAAGTTTCAATTTATTTGTATACACATTTCCAGTTTATGTTAGTCACCGCTAGTTCTTATAAAACCAATATAACAGTATAAAACGAACATAATAGTATAAGGTATGTTCCGTTAACAACCCAAAATTTTGGGGTGTTACAACTCTCCCCCCCTTAAGAAAAGAATTTCGTCCTCGAAATTCACACCTTCTAAGAGACGTGGGTATTGCTGTCGCCACTCCTCTTCTAACACCCATGTTGCTTCCTACGTTTCCTCATTTACAGTCTAGTCCCTAATAGATCATTATCCTAACACCTCAACCAAACCTTTCTCTGATACCAACTGTAATAGGCCTATCCCCGACCCCTAGGGTCCACTGGGGTCTAGTCAAAGGGACAAGCCGGCGATCCACCGCCCAAGTACTAAAACTCCAAAAAAAAAAAGAGGGAACTAATACTTTATTCAAACGTCACCAAAACAAAAGAAAACCACATCCTTTAATTTTTGTTACATTGAAACAACTCAAAATTCAAAGCAAACTAATACCGAAACTTGACAACTAAGCTGTCATATCAACATCGAACTCTTCACCAACTCCAGGACAACCTCCAAGGTTACCCCACTTCTCACCACTCTGGAGTTCTTCTTCCATACCTAGAAAAGAATTTCACAAACGTGTGAGCTAAAAATAGCCAGTGAGTTCCGGTGTGTGCCCGTGAATCTTTATATATAAAAATAGTAGTTACAAAACCGCTAAAATGTTACAACAAAGGCTTTTTTCCTTACCTGCACTTAATAGTAGTTAGTACATGACAAAGTTATGATATTTGCAAAAATATAAACTTCAAGTAATTTTCTTGAATTTAAGTCTATTAATTGCTTGACACCGACGTGGCTTAGTCGATGAGTCATTACCAACCAACTCCAGCATGTTTCTCTACCGCACTTCACAAGCAAGCAAGCTATTGCACGACAATTCCGGCCGATTGTCGGGGAAAGGATTCGGACCTTCGCCTAGTGAACCTCCCAAAAGGCTCCAGCCAACCCCACGGCCCTCTGAACCATGACATAGCCGTCGGCCCTTGCTTTCCCGGCCATGCACATGGGACATTGGGGAATTTTGGTACCATTACTCTAGGACTGTCGATGAGCCAAAGTCAAGAGGCCCCGAGACCGGTGACTAGACGTTCTGCGGTGCAATAACCCTAACTCACCTAGTCGCTAAGAGTTTTGCATTCAAGCAAGAACGAGAATTGATTATCATGATGATCTTTTGATTAATTTTACAATGACCGATGTATGTCAAAATAAAGCCTTATGATAGTCATTTTAAAACCACGATGGATAACAAAAAGTTTCTTTCAAGCAAATACGTTACGTATGTAAGTGTATACAAGTATATAGATAAAACCTATTTTTATGCAATCAGTAGAAACTATTTATTGTAATATAAGTCACGTTAAACACTAATAATAATAGTAATCATAACACCACCACTACTACTACTAATAGTAATAATAATAACCTACTTCATTTTTTCAAAAATGACAAAGAAACGGGGGATGCACCTATATAGATGAGCAGATGAATTTGATGCAAAGAATTTTATGAAGTTTGCACATACTAATACTTGCATCAAATATTGGATTAAAATAATAAAACAAAAGCTAAGGGTTAATATATACATACGGGATTAGTTGCAGTTCATTCTTAAAACCTGGAGTATTGGCTCATATGAACATTATGATTTAGAGAAATATAAAATAGGATATATATATATATATATATATATATATATATATATATATATATATATATATATATATATATATATATATATATATATATATATATATATATATATAAGAGACTGCAAAAATAAAATAACATGGAAATCACAAAAATAATTATTTGATAAAATACAAACCGATGCTAGTATAAACGCTCACATTGAATTGACCGGATTTGCATAGAAAATGTTTGATCAAGATAGGAAGATAAAATATTTTATTTTATTATTGTTATTATAAATATATATATACGAAGCACTGCATTGATATTATGAAAATTAGTCCATCCAAAAAGCTACTATCAAAAATCAGTTCACAAGCAACTTATGTTTCATAATATTTCTAAAATATTAGCAAGTTGGGAACCTACTCCTACTTTTCCAAGAATGGCCAAAAACTAGGAATGTAAGTTATAAAGTATAAAGCAGATGCATTTAATGCTTAAGAATTTGAGGGTTGGCATGTAGCAACAGGATGGTGTCAAAAGAATATAAAGCATAAAAAAGGGGACGCCGTAAAATAATTAAAATGGAACTCACAAGTGCTAAACTCGATGTCAACCACCACCGCGATACTCCTTTCTTTTGACTTAATAATCTTAGACTCACACCCATCTTCTATTTATAGTGTTAAAATTCTTTACTAGTGATAAAAGATAAGATGGAATTTAAATTTTAAACTTTTAAAAGTTTGTTGCAACAACCTTTATCAGATATAATATGTTTAGATATTATCTCCAAAAAATCTAAACCACCAAGATACGGCTGTTGAGGATTGCTCTTATCTTTACTCCAATTAGAAGTGTTGACCATGCTATGGTTTTTAAATTAAAATAAAATATTTACTTTTATATATATATATATATATATATATATATATATATATATACATAAGCGAAAAAAATATATATATACATTCCTAAGGAATCATATTTGTGTCGTCACTTGTCAAATAAAAATAAAATATAACAAGTTTCAATTTATTTGTATACACATTTCCGCTTTATGTTAGTCACCGCTAGTTCTTATAAAACCAATATAACAAATATAAAACGAACATAATAGTATAAGGTATGTTCCGTTAACAACCCAAAATTTTGGGGTGTTACAACTCTCCCCCCCTTAAGAAAAGAATTTCGTCCTCGAAATTCACACCTTCTAAGAGACGTGGGTATTGCTGTCGCCACTCCTCTTCTAACACCCATGTTGCTTCCTACATTCCCTCATATACAGTCTAGTCCCTAATAGATCATTATCCTAACACCTCAACCAAACCTTTCTCTGATACCAACTGTAATAGGCCTATCCCCGACCCCTAGGGTCCACTGGGGTCTAGTCAAAGGGACAAGCCGGCGATCCACCGCCCAAATACTAAAACTCCAAAAAAAAATGAGGGAACTAATACTTTATTCAAACGTCACCAAAACAAAAGAAAACCACATCCTTTAATTTTTGTTACATTGAAACAACTCAAAATTCAAAGCAAACTAATACCGAAACTTGACAACTAAGCTGTCATATCAACATCGAACTCTTCACCAACTCCAGGACAACCTCCAAGGTTACCCCACTTCTCACCACTCTGGAGTTCTTCTTCCATACCTAGAAAAGAATTTCACAAACGTGTGAGCTAAAAATAGCCAGTGAGTTCCGGTGTGTGCCCGTGAATCTTTATATATAAAAATAGTAGTTACAAAACCGCTAAAATGTTACAACAAAGGCTTTTTTCCTTACCTGCACTTAATAGTAGTTAGTACATGACAAAGATATGATATTTGCAAAAATATAAACTTCAAGTAATTTTCTTGAATTTAAGTCTATTAATTGCTTGACACCGACGTGGCTTAGTCGATGAGTCATTACCAACCAACTCCAGCATGTTTCTCTACCGCACTTCACAAGCAAGCAAGCTATTGCCTGACAATTCCGGCCGATTGTCAGGGAAAGGATTCAGACCTTCGCCTAGTGAACCTCCCAAAAGGCTCCAGCCAACCCCACTGCCCTCTGAACCATGACATAGCCGTCGGCCCTTGCTTTCCCGGCCATGCACATGGGACATTGGGGAATTTTGGTACCATTACTCTAGGACTGTCGATGAGCCAAAGTCAAGAGGCCCCGAGACCGGTGACTAGACGTTCTGCGGTGCAATAACCCTAACTCACCTAGTCGCTAAGAGTTTTGCATTCAAGCAAGAACGAGAATTGATTATCATGATGATCTTTTGATTAATTTTACAATGACCGATGTATGTCAAAATAAAGCCTTATGATAGTCATTTTAAAACCACGATGGATAACAAAAAGTTTCTGATGTGAGTTCAGAACCGTTACCACCAGTCACACATCATGATCTTATATCACCGATTCAGGCTAAGGATCCTTTGCTAATTAGAGATGGACCGCTAACCAGATTGCAACGCAAGAAGAGAGATGAAGCTTTATCTACACTGGTTATGCAGGCATTCGATGATGCTCACGCAGGAGAGGTTGGTTGTGAGAAGTCAATATTGGTGATTGTTGCTGATGGATGTGGTTAGGCGCATATTGAGAGTATTTTTTTATGAATTTATTTAGTTTATTTTTAATAAAGTGTGGCGCCAATTTGTCCCACATCGGAATTTGGTTTTTCTTTTCTCTAGTTGTAAGCCTATAAATAAAGGCATATGAGTCTCTTTTTAAAAGACACAATTATTTTAGAATTATATAAAATTTCTTCTTTGCATTAGCAAGAAAAATTGCGTTTTTTTAAGTTTACGTATAAACTTAATCTTGAACATCAAATTCAAGAATTGGCAATTCTTGAACGTTCACAAATCAAGGTTTCTTGGGCAGGTCTCCAAGGGGTTTTGATCAATTCCAAGGTTTTCAAGAACAGGTTTCTTGAGGGTTGAGGAGCCAAAAATCGTGATAATTCTAGATCGTTTCAACGTGTACGTGAAATTTAGGTTTCCCGTATCAATATTCAGAACCGTTACCACCAGTCACACATCATGATCTTATATCACCGATTCAGGCTAAGGATCCTTTGCTAATTAGAGATGGACCGCTAACCAGATTGCAACGCAAGAAGAGAGATGAAGCTTTATCTACACTGGTTATGCAGGCATTCGATGATGCTCACGCAGGAGAGGTTGGTTGTGAGAAGTCAATATTGGTGATTGTTGCTGATGGATGTGGTTAGGCGTATATTGAGAGTATTTTTTTTATGAATTTATTTAGTTTATTTTTAATAAAGTGTGGCGCCAATTTGTCCCACATCGGAATTTGGTTTTTCTTTTCTCTAGTTGTAAGCCTATAAATAAAGGCATATGAGTCTCTTTTTAAAAGACACAATTATTTTAGAATTATATAAAATTTCTTCTTTGCATTAGCAAGAAAAATTGCGTTTTTTTAAGTTTACATATAAACTTAATCTTGAACATCAAATTCAAGAATTGGCAATTCTTGAACGTTCACAAATCAAGGTTTCTTGGGCAGGTCTCCAAGGGGTTTTGATCAATTCCAAGGTTTTCAAGAACAGGTTTCTTGAGGGTTGAGGAGCCAAAAATCGTGATAATTCTAGATCGTTTCAACGTGTACGTGAAATTTAGGTTTCCCGTATCAATTGGTATCAGAGAAGGGTTGAATTATCACGTCAGCCACACCACCGCGTGTTGCTGCTAGCCTTAGGATCATCTCTTCTCTTTGAAGCCGGCGATCTCACGGCATACCCCCGTCCTCCTTCTTGTCCGTCGCAAATCTAGGCCTCCCAGGTACACAGTTTTTGTTTCCGTCGTGTTTTGTTTAAAAAAAAAAAAAAATTGGTCTTAGTTGTTCTTGCTGTGGGCGTCTATCATCGATCAAAAAAAAAAACCAACTTTTGCAAATTGCAGCCGCCGCAATTTTCAGCCCAGCCGCCTTCTTTGACCTAAATGGTCTTAATTAAATTGTCCTAATTTTTGTTTCATTTTATTTTTTTTATTTGTTTTTTTTTAATATTTGTTTTTCGGTCAACAGTTACAAAAATATATATATATATATATATATAATTTCTGTCGTAATTTATTTTTATTTTTTTATTGTTTTGTCACATCCCTTTTGTGAGTCTGTCGTGTCTTCCTCCCCTTTACCCAACATTGCGTTTGTGATACAGCCCTCGAATACATAAGTTAAAGCATACGTTCTAAGGTTGTTTGTTTGGATATTTGCATCCGTGAATTTTCGAGTTGTGTTCTTGCAATTTTAAAAATAGATTTTAAAACGTTAAACAAGAACAAAATAATAGGCTTAGCAATCTGATTTCAAGAGTCTTCAAGGAAGAACCACTTATAGTGTGAAAAAAAAAAAAAAGGAATCGTTATTTGAGGTGTTATGCTCAGTGGTCTATATTGACAAAAAAATAAAATAACCACTGCCAGCCAGAAATCTCCGGTAACAATTTCAAATTTTGAGGTGTTATGCTCAGTGTGCTTGGTTCGATTTAGCCACTGCCAGCCAGAAATCTCATTCTCAACTTACTAGAGGTGTTATGCTCGGTGAATTGTTCAAAAAAAAAATCAAATATCACCGCCAAATTTAAATCTCTTAAGGTTCATTTTAGTAATTGAAAATTATTGAAAGAACGGGTTGAATTTGCTATATTGTTGTGATCTTGAATTCATCATTTGAATCTGATTTTTAATTTTACGAGTACTACAAACGGAATTCTTGGATTAAAAATCTTAACAAACCGAATTGAAAGTGTGGTTTAATTTAAGTAGTTTGGTGGTCATTTCCTCAAACCATTGTTCTTAGCATCCTATTCTTAGAAAAACCACCAGCCCTTTTTTTTTTTACCTTGGGCTTCGACATTCGAAGGACACTTGTTCTTAATACTTTGGAAATTGCAAAACCTCGGGGAGCACTACTACGAGAATCTTGAAAGTTGAAGGATCACTTTGAGATCAAATACATCTCTCCAGGTTAGTGGATTTCAGGTTCTTTCCTTTTTATTTTCTCTACTACTTGTGTTTGTTCGTGTAGTGATGGCAGGTCCAACCGAGGGAGATGGATCCCATCCAACGGATGGGAATGTGACACGATGGATTGTTGGCCACGAGGCTACCATTCGGGCACTACAGGAAGGACATAAACAACAAGCCGCTAAAATGGATCAGCGACGGCCATGGTGGCCAGACTTGAAGCCCTTGCCGTAAATGCCCAAGCCGGCAACCTAACCCGACTGAGGACGAACCAGCACCTAGTACCACCATCCCAAACCGTAGGGGTAGAGGAGGTGCAGTCAGGGGCCGTGTGCCTACAAGACCGCCAAGGAGAGAGGATACTTGCCAAGTACATGAAAATTTTGGGTCTGAAGTTGAGGGAGAAGATCTGGATAACGATGAGGAAATACAGCAGCAACCAAGGAGAAGACAGCGTCAACTTAGGTTTGACCAAGATGATATCGGTGATGACGAAGCTACAGATGATGTTAGAGGTATCAAACTAAAAATTCCCCCATTCAAAGGTACTACTTGATCCGAATGACTATTTTGTTTGGGTAGCTAAATGTGAAAGGGTTTTCAACGTCGCCGCCGCACCGACGAGGCAAAAGGTACACTTAGCCACTATTGAATTTGATGAACTTCCCTTATTATGGCTATCTAGTACTAATGAAAAGCGCGAGGAGACAAAGAAAATCTGAAATTAATTCGTGGGAGATACTTAAAGAGGAAATGCATAAACGATGGGTTCCTTCCTCTTACATGAGGGATCAAGTGAAGATGTTGCAAAATTTATCTCAAGGGGATAAATCCGTCGCCGAATTAAGAGATACACTTGAGAAGCTTATGCTTAGAACGGATACTAATGAACCCGAGGAGTATACCATACGCGGGTTTCTTAGTGCTTTGAGGTATGATATTGCGATGCTATAGAACTCATGAGATTGGACACTTTTGAAGATGTGTTCCACGCGGCTCAAACTAAAGAGGAGCAACTCAAATCTAAGAGATGGAGTTCGGCCAAAGGTAACTCCCAGGCACCCAATCGGTTCAACTCTTCCCAACCCCGCAACAATGGTAATAAACCTTTCTTTAAGCGTGGTATTGTTATTAATGACTCTTCTACGCCGATGCAAAACAAGGATAAACCTCAAATCGCTGACAAGGGTAAGTCTAAAGCGCCCGGATTTGAAGGAAGACCATCTGTTATTAAGTGTTTTAAATGCCATGGGATAGGTCATAAGGCTAATGAGTGTGGTAATAAGAAGGCCTTCGTCTGCAAAGAAGGTTTGTACATTGATAAGGAATCCGGCTTAACTGTTGACCCGGTCTATGAAGAAGGCGAATGGTCTGAGGAGGAACGGGAGGATGATGATTATGAAGAGGAGGAGCAATTCGATGTTGGGGAATATGCTCCATGTGGTAAGTCTCTTGTTTCCATGAAAGCATTGCATGCAGCCGTCAAACCCGATGAACTAGTTGATCAACGGGATAATATTTTTCAAACGAGGTGCTTAATCAAAGGTAAACTATGTAGTTTGATTGTTGATTCTGGTAGCTGCACGAATGTTGTTAGCCTTGAGTGTGTTCAAAATCTGAATTTACCCACGGAAGCACACCCACGCCCTTATAATTTACAATGGTTAAATGAGAGCGGCGACTTAAAAGTTACGAAGCAATGCAAGGTTACCTTCACCACACCTAAATATGAGGATACAGTCGTTTGTGATGTTGTGCCTATGCATGTCTCTCATCTTTTACTAGGCGAGCCATGGCGAGTTTGACAAATCTGTTTCTTTTGATGGTCGCTTAAATAGATATTCCTTCTCTCACAATGGTAAGAAAGTTACACTTTTTCCCCTATCTCCCCAAGAAGTTTATAAAGATCAAAGGATGTTTGGAGAAATTAGGGAACAGGCGAAGAAAAAAGCTCAAGAGAGCAAGGCCACCAAGGCCGTGGCAAAACCACCTACAGCCGTGGGCAGCAAGGCCATAGGGCCCTCCAAACCCGTGGCTAAAGGGGTCACCGAGAGGAAACCTACGGATCCTAAGAACCTTGACACTGATGTCATTAAGTTAGGACCAGGTAAGCGTGTAAAGCACAAATCTGATTTACAGAATCATGTTGTTGATGGTAAGGTTTTATTTGTCTTTGTCTACAAGGAATCTCCACTTGTCTTTGATGATAGCACACACTCACTTATCCCTTCCCCTTGTTTACTTTCTATATCTGAGCTAACCGGGGTTCCAAGTGTTTTTATGTCTTTTTTGCAGGAATATGCGGATCTCTTCCCGGAGGAGGAACGAAGGGATTGCCGCCACTTCGAGGAATAGAGCACCGGATTGATTTCATCCCGAGTCTTTGTCTTTGCCCAACCGCCCGGCTTATAGGGCCAACCCGAAGAGACTCTGGCGAGATAGAAAGACGGGTGCAAGAGTTGCGGCCAACGAGAAGATTAGGAAGTCTATGTCACCTTGTGCCGTACCGATCATTGTGGTGCCAAAGAAAACAGGTGAATGGAGGATGTGCACAGACTGCAGAGCAATTAATGAAATAACGGTAAAGTATCGCCATCCTATTCCTAGATTAGATGATATGCTTGATATGCTTAAGGGTAGTAAATACTTCACTAAAATTGATTTAAAATCAGGCTATCACCAAGTTAGAATTAGGCCAGGAGATGAATGGAAAACAGCTTTTAAAACCAAATATGGCTTATATGAGTGGCTAGTCATGCCATTTGGCCTCACTAATGCCCCTGCTACATTTATGCGCTTGATGAATGAAGTGCTTAGGGAGTTCATAGGTCACTTTGTTGTCGTGTATTTCGATGACATACTCATTTATAGTCCAGATCTCGATTCACATGTTGATCATGTTAGAGCTGTTTTGGATGCCCTTAGACAAGCCCAGTTATACGCTAACCTTAAAAAGTGTTCTTTTTGCATGGAGAGGGTTGTGTTTTTGGGTTTCGTTGTGAGTTCGCAGGGCATTGAAGTTGACAAAGATAAAGTAAAGGCAATTGAAGAATGGCCCGAGCCAAAGAATGCTTCCGAAGTGAGGAGTTTTCACGGATTAGCAGGATTTTACAGGAGATTCGTGCCGTACTTGACACCATTGCCGCACCCTTGAATGATCTAATCAAGAAGAATGCTCCATTTCAATGGGGTCCAAAACAAAGGGAGTCCTTTGAAACTTTAAAATCTAAGTTGATTTCAGCCCCTATTCTTGCATTACCTGATTTTGATAAAACATTTGAACTTGAATGTGATGCTTCGGGTGTGGGAATTGGGGGTGTTCTTATTCAAGAAGGCAGACCTATTGCTTATTTTAGTGAAAAATTAAAAGGGTCTGTTTTGAACTATGCCACCTATGATAAGGAACTGTATGCCTTAGTAAGATGTTTGCAAGTCTGGCAGCATTACCTTAGACCTCGGGAGTTTGTTATTCATACTGATCATGAGTCTCTCAAGTACTTAAAAAGTCAGAATAAATTGCATGCTAGACATATTAGGTGGATTGAGTTTATTGAAACATTTCCATATGTGATTAAATACAAGAAAGGTCAAGAAAATACCGTAGCTGATGCATTGTCTAGGAGATACACTTTGATTACTCACATGCAGACTAAGTTATTCGGTTTTGAGCATATTAAGGAC
Organism: Gentiana straminea; assembly: GCA_036785695.1. Classification (NCBI taxonomy): domain Eukaryota; kingdom Viridiplantae; phylum Streptophyta; class Magnoliopsida; order Gentianales; family Gentianaceae; genus Gentiana; species Gentiana straminea. Next base: position 2,013,515 of record JAVUPR010000448.1, on the reverse strand, counting down.
CTTTACTTGTTTGATCTAGATTTCCATGAGATCTTTAAGAAATGCCTACATGCTATAAGCGATGAATTGTACAAGTTAGATGGCAAGTTTTATATCTTCGACGGGTTCCTCTATAAGGAAAACCGTGTGTGTATTCCCGGATGTTCAATTCGTGATTGTCTTGTTAAAGAGTCGCATCTTTGGGGGATTGATGGGTCATTTTGGTGTTACAAAGACACTTGACATGTTGAGCACACACTTTTATTGGCCACATATGCGCAGGGATGTTCAGAAATTTTGTGAGTCATGTATTGCGTGTAAACGTGCTAAATCTAAGTCTATGCCTCATGGTCTTTACATTCCGCTTCCCATTCCTTATTCCCCCTGGACTGATCTTTCCATGGACTTTGTGCTAGGACTTCCACGTTCTAAAAGTGGTAAGGATTCCATATTTGTAGTCGTGGATAGATTTTCTAAAATGGCGCACTTTTTGCCATGCAATAAAACTAATGATGCTTCATACATTGCTGATTTATTCTTGAAAGAAATTGTACGGTTGCATGGGGTGCCTAAGTCTATTGTTAGTGATAGGGATGTTAAGTTTGTCAGTCACTTTTGGAGATATTTGTGGATGAGGCTAGGCACGCATTTACTATTTTCTACTGCATATCACCCACAAACTGATGGTCAGACTGAAGTTGTGAATCGTGTTTTGGGTCAATTATTGCGTGTGATTGTGCAGAAGAACCTGAACAATTGGGAATCATGCTTGCCTTTTGTTGAATTTGCTTATAACCGTGCTACACACTCCGCAACTAAGTATTCCCCTTTTGAGCTTGTTTATGGATTTAATCCAAATGCTCCTATTGATCTATTGCCTTTGCCCGCGGGGAAATTACTAGTTTGGATGGTGAGAAGAAAGGCTGCTATGGTCAAGGATATGCATGCGATAGCCGGGAAACATGTCGAAGAGCGGTATCGCTAGATATGTAAAGCAAGCTAATCGAGGCCGAAAGCCCGTGATTTTCGAGCCGGGAGATTACGTGTGGCTACATATGAGGAAAGAGTGTTTCCCGCACGGGAGGAAGACCAAGCCGCATCCTAGAGGTGATGGACCGTTCAAAGTACGAAACGAATTAACCCCAACGCTTACGTGATTGATCTACCTCCCGATTGGGGCGTGTCTACTACGGTGAATGTTGCCGATCTATCTCCTTTTCCGGCCGACGAGTTGTCTTTGTTTGATAATCCTTATGATCGAGGACGGATCCTTCTCAACCGGGGGAGGGAATGATGTGAGTTCGAACCGTTACCACCGGTCACACATCATGATCTTATATCACCGATTCGGGCTAAGGATCCTTTGCTAATTAGAGATGGACCGCTAACCGATTGCAACGCAAGAAGAGAGATGAAGCTTTATCTACACTGGTTATGCAGGCATTCGATGATGCTCACGCAGGAGAGGTTGGTTGTGAGAAGTCAATATTGGTGATTGTTGCTGATGGATGTGGTTAGGCGCATACTGAGAGTATTTTTTTATGAATTTATTTAGTTTATTTTTAATAAAGTGTGGCGCCAATTTGTCCCACATCGGAATTTGGTTTTTCTTTTCTCTAGTTGTAAGCCTATAAATAAAGGCATATGAGTCTTTTTTTAAAAGACACAATTATTTTAGAATTATATAAAATTTCTTCTTTGCATTAGCAAGAAAAATTGCGTTTTTTTAAGTTTACGTATAAACTTAATCTTGAACATCAAATTCAAGAATTGGCAATTCTTGAACGTTCACAAATCAAGGTTTCTTGGGCAGGTCTCCAAGGGGTTTTGATCAATTCCAAGGTTTTCAAGAACAGGTTTCTTGAGGGTTGAGGAGCCAAAAATCGTGATAATTCTAAATCGTTTCAACGTGTACGTGAAATTTAGGTTTCCCGTATCAGTTTCTTTCAAGCAAATACGTTACGTATGTAAGTGTATACAAGTATATAGATAAAACTAATAATAATAGTAATCATAACACCACCACTACTACTACTAATAGTAATAATAATAACCTACTGCATTTTTTCAAAAATGACAAAGAAACGGGGGATGCACCTATATAGATGAGCAGATGAATTTGATGCAAAGAATTTTATGAAGTTGGCACATACTAATACTTGCATCAAATATTGGATTAAAATAATAAAACAAAAGCTAAGGGTTAATATATACATACGGGATTAGTTGCAGTTCATTCTTAAAACCTGGAGCATTGGCTCATATGAACATTATGATTTAGAGAAATATAAAATAGGATATATATATATATATATATATATATATATATATATATATATATATATATATATATAAGAGACAGGATGGTGTCAAAAGAATATAAAACATAAAAAAGGGGACGCCGTAAAATAATTAAAATGGAACTCACAGATCTTAAACTCGATGTCAACCACCACTGTGATACTCCTTTCTTTTGACTTAATAATCTTAGACTCACACCCATCTTCTATTTATAGTGTTAAAATTCTTTACTAGTGATAAAAGATAAGATGGAATTTAAATTTTAAACTTTTAAAAGTTTGTTGCAACAACCTTTATCAGATATAATATGTTTAGATATTATCTCCTAAAAATCTAAACCACCAAGATACGGCTGTTGAGGATTGCTCTTATCTTTACTCCAATTAGAAGTGTTGACCATGCTATGGTTTTTAAAATAAAATAAAATATTTACTTTTATATATATATATATATATATATATATATATATATATATATATATATATATATACATAAGCGAAAAAAAAAAAATATATATATATTCCTAAGGAATCATATTTGTGTCGTCACTTGTCAAATAAAAATAAAATATAACAAGTTTCAATTTATTTGTATACACATTTCCAATTTATGTTAGTCACCGCTAGTTCTTATAAAACCAATATAACAGTATAAAACGAACATAATAGTATAAGGTATGTTCCGTTAACAACCCAAAATTTTGGGGTGTTACACTGAATGCCTCCCCTTATTATTATATGAGCGATGGCTTCCTCATAACCACCATTATCACTATATAATGTACTCACTGTAAAGCCCCTCATCCACTATGAATATCCACCAAAAGTGCACATTTTTCGCCCAATACCCCCAACTCCCAAGACATTTTTCGGCCAATACCCCCAACTCCCAAGACATTTTCCCTTCGGCCCCCAACCCTGAAAACATTTCACTCTCATACCCTCAAAACACTAAATTATAGCCTTTCATTAACAAAAAATAGAAAAATAGAATGTTACAAAACCCCTAAGGGAAACCTTTAAATGTGCAAGTCTTCCCCCACCGGATAAAAGTTTAGCTTTCCACCCTTGCATCTTAAGCTTTATTTTATCCGCATATGGTTTCCGTGAAGATATTATGTTCATATTCAACCCAACCTGTAGCCCAAGATAGATAAAATGGATTACACCCGGATTACATTATTTGGTCCTCTTAGCATCTTCACAGTAATTCCAAACAACTTGCATTTTCCTACATTAATGTTTAGGTCAGAAGCGCATGAAAAGACCTTACTCTTACCAAGGGCAGAAACATTATCTGAATTCCACCAACCAATTCGCATCGTCTGCAAATTAAAGACGAGTTAACGGAAGGTAGTGTTTTACTATATTAAAGCCATTAAAAAGACCTTTCTTAACCACACTATTTATCATCGGGAAATATTATGGTGGTCAATGCATGACCGACAAACTCGATCTTCAATTCAATGGTTGAGAATTAATACAAATTATCACAATCACCCATGTAATGACATGTGTCCATTGAGTTTGGTGGTAATTGAACAACATAAAATTTGCCTCATCATAATGTTAAGAACTTCACCAATGAGAAGAAAGAGGAAATGGGAAAGAGGATCCTCTTGCCTCAACCCTGCCTCCATCAAATTTATTGGTTGGGCTACCGTTTACGAGGGTAGAGATTCTGGTATACATTAGGCATCCGGGTGTCTAATTTCTGATCCAATTCCTCCAAGTATCTCCAAATAAAGTTCATTTTCATTATAATGGAATCAATGAATGCCCAATTTCCATAGTTGAAGGCCATAACTTTTTTTCCTTTTTGAGAAGTCAATTTTCTCATTAGTTATCACAACCATATCAAGAATTTGGCTTCCCTTTTATTTAAGTTGATTGGCTATCCCCAATAATGCTAAGATTTTTGAATGAACCTTGTACACTGACCCGATAAGGGTTATGGGCCTGTAGTTTTTGAAGGAAGCATGATTGGATTTCTTGGGTATTAAAGTGACAAAGAGGACATAATCCTTTGTTTAACTATCCAGGTTTTCCAAAATATTTCATACAATTCTGAATAATATCTTCCTTTAGCAACAACCATTGGGATTTGAAGAACTGCTAAGTAAAACCATGCATCAAGTATATTATTTTTCATTCCCTGATTATTTATCTTACTTGAATGTTTTCTTATTTCCGAGAAAAACAAACACACACACATATTCCCAACTCGCCGCCTCCCTAATTCGCCCTATTTCCAATCCCCTCGAATGAAAACATCCAACCTGATTAAAGTCAGAAACAAATTTTCAAGACAATGTTGAATCGGTTCGTGTAACACGATTTTTCCGTTCAATTTGACGGCTAGTTAAAGAAAGGGTAATAATTGCAATGATTCAGAGAACATAAGTGATAAACTTGCAAAAAGAAAACATGAGTGGCATTTCACAACCTTAATTAAAAGATAGGGGTGTTTTATGTAATTCAGTCGTGTTAAAAAGATACATGTGTTTATGTATAAATTATTCATTTTATTTACTCCATTTTATAATTTCTGAAAAATGAATTTTATTAATCAAGATCCGCCAAACGAGCGTTCAAAACGTCATCCGGAGGCAAGGGGCCCCAAGATGTACGGGCAGACACAAATAAACCATGTCTATTAAACATTTTTTTATTAAATTACAATATTCTTATCTCTTACTTTTTCATTTAAGACTGATTTGGGTCTCCTTATCAAGAGTGACACACCGCAACCGCCAATTATCAGATCAGGAAATGAGACCGCTGGAACACCTGGAAAGAACCCTTTATTGTTTGGAGGGTGCAAATTGTCAAAGTTGTCCCATATTGAGCATTTGTTATTGTATCACCCAACACATTAAGAGATGGATTTCCCTCAACTTACGACCTATGTTTTGGGGATGAAGCCCTTCTTCTTATATGGGCTTCGGCCTCTCTGTTGGCTTTATAGTGCCCTTTATATGCCTGCTGTGCCATGTGGCCCAGGCTATTTATAGACCCGCACTTAAGGGGCGTGTTAAAGTTGTCACACATTGGGCACTTGCTATTGTATCGCCCACCATTGCATAGACCCACACTTGAGGGGGGCGTGTTAAAGTTGTCACACATTGTGCACTTGTTATTGTATCACCCACCATATTAAGAGACGAACACTACAAAAAACTGGGCTTTTTGCGACGGAAGGTTATCGTCGCAAAATAGGCTTATTCCGTCGCAAATCCTAATTTGCGACGGATTTGCGACGGTTTTTATTTGTCGCATTTTTTAGTCGCAAAACCGAGATTTTGCGACGGTTTATCCGTCGCAAATTATTTGGGACGAATGTTGCGACGGATAATAACGTATTTTATTTTTTTTAAAAAACATCGTTTCCGTCGCAAAACAATGTAAAATCCGTCGCAAACAATTGTATAAACCGTCGCAAAAATATATAATCCGTCGCAAAAATTTTATAAACCGTCGCAAAAATTTATAATCCGTCGCAAAAATTGTATAATCTGTCGCAAAGTTTTTTCATTAAATAATTTTTTTTATTTTTAGATCCTTACATATCCGTCGCAAATACATTTTTCCGTCGCAAAAACCAACTTTGCGACGGAATATTTCCGTCGCAAAAGTTAAAATTAATCAGAAAATTATGGCTGTTTTGCAGCAGCCGGCCAAACCACCGCCGCAAAACAGCCATAATTTTCCCCGGTAGCATTACAATTGCTACCGGCTATCAACAACAACAATATAAAAGGGGATACGATACCAAAATAAATAAACCGATATGTCAATGGGGATATGTCAAAGAGGATAAAACGATATGTCAAAGGGGATAAAACGATATGTCAAAGGGGATACGATAAGCCAAAATAAATAAAAATGTATAAAGCAATATGTCACCCAGTCAGACCCGGTGTACTACCTAAACCCATGTCACTTCCTCCAGGTCCGTGATCAGATCGGTCATCTCTGTGCTGCCTCGTACCCGGGTTGCATCCCTCCGGAGGGATGCTGCCTAACCGCTGGGTAATCCACTCCTCCATCTGCGCTAGTCTGTCTTCCTGACGCTTTCTGTCTCTCTCTAGCTCCTCCAACCTCGCTTGTGTTTCTGCATTAATCTGTCTTTCTCTCGCCATCTCCTGGGTGAGACGGGTGAGTATGCCCGGAGAGTATGTCTCAGCGGATGAGTGTCGAGCGATGCGGGCCGTCGTAGTACATGGAGGCAGGGTGACCCCATGCCAAAAACTCTCCCCTTCTTGTCGTAACCACCGGCGGCTTCGTAATAAAGACGCGACTCGTCGACGGGGGTGTCGTCGCGCGTCTCCCCGGGCTTTCACCTTCTTCGAGGTGAAGACGTCCCGTAAAGTATGATATAAATTTGTTAGTAACAATAATTACATGATATATATATATATATATATATATATAATGTATATATATTATTTAGAATACATAACGTACCAAGATTTTCTCAAACTTCCTCGAGACGAAGTTGCCCGACTTCTTCTTCTTCGAACTAGTCACCAGATCTCCGACTGATGGGGCACTTCTCTATTGTCCTCCATGGCCCGAGCGAAATCGATAACGCCGCGTCCGCCCATAGCATGTGTCCCGGGGATCTTCCCTTCCTCACCGGATCCGAAGCTCGGTTTATCTTCTTTTTCGCGAGATGTTTCCTTGAATGCCTATTCCGACATAAGATAAACAAGTTAGTACATACATATATATATAAAACACAAGTATTATTAATTAAATATTGAATAATTGCTTACGGGACTCCCAATCCACTCCTCGAACGACGGAGAATATCCGGGGTCATCCAAAACCGAGCACGGGGGTTTGTTTGAGTCCGATACATATAATCACGGACCCCGTTGATAGCATACCGCTCAAAAGCTTCCCTAACCAGGCGCTCGTGGCGTAACTCGAAGCTGACTTGAGCCTGCAACATAGTTATATATATGTTATATGTATAGTTATAATTATAGTTATATTTATATATAGTTATACTTATATGAACGACGTACCCTAAATGCGTGCCACCACCTTTCCTGCTGCTCCTGGCTGGCATTATGCCACGGGGTGGCAAAAGTGTTGAAGCCGCTGAATATGGCGGTCTTGGCCATTTTCTTGACATAGTTGTCGGTAAACCTGTCATATTGAAAACAATAAGTTGTTAATATATTTGGTTAATCAAAATATAAATAAAAATACAAACAAATTAAAGCAAGATATGTATTAACTTACCATCTCCCCTCGGGATCCAAAAACGGCAATCCAAGGTCACCATTGACAATGACACCCAAATCCTCCTCGGTCATCTGGTGTATCTCATCATCCAAACCGTGAGTCTGTGTGGAGGAAGACGCTCCGGGGGAGGGGGAACTACCCCTACCGCGTCTACCTCTACCTCTACCTCTACCTGACATCTATTTGACACAGAAAATGACGTTTATACTAATCTAAATGCAATTATAATAAAAAGGCGTTTATACTAATTAATAATAAATTACAATGTTTAATACATTATTATTCAGCAATGATGACAAAATAAAATATTTAATACATTATTAATTATTCACTATCACTACTAGAATGGAAGAGTTCTTCCTCCTCTTCATCAGTATCTAGATCATCAACCGATTCTTCTTCCTCTCCATCTTCTTGTTGAATGAAATCCGCCATCTCATCATCATCCAAGTCATTATCCCCAACATCGGAGTCAACATCGACATCAAGATCTTGGTGGACAATGTTAAGAGGATCAGATAATCGGGAAACATCATTGATCACTTGTTCTTGGAAAACGGTTTCCTCGACGGGAGCATCGATAGTCGATCTTGCCTTTGTTTTGAAAACAACCGACCATTGATCTTTGTCTTTTTTCAAACTTGGATATGGAGCATAGTAGACTTGCTCGACTTGATAAGCGAACAAATGGATCATAAGCGCCATATTTCCTACCACGATGAACTTCAACTATCTTATAATCTTTATGCACATTCATGCCCCGTTCAGAATTATCAAACCAATCACATTTGAACAATACGGCTTTGTAGACAGTCGAAGCTCCATAATACACCAACTCAATGATTTCATTTAAAGTGCCATAATAGTCGGCACCTTCCGTGGAACTGACACAAACTCCGTTGTTGACTGAAGATTTACCAATATCAGTTGCCCGGTTGAATGTCCGAAAGTTGTAGCCGTTAATCGAATAACGTTTCCAAGTTTTGACTTGACGAGAAGGACCACTTGCCAAAGCTTTTAGCAAATCATCATTCAACAATGATGCTTGTTGTGCAAACCATTTGGTAAATTCATTTTCATGTTTATTCCAAATATCTGTCGAGGTCAATTGAGGTTTTGTTGAACACGAATAAATTGCTCGAACAATCTAAGAATGAATCATTTTGTCGGTTAATGTATATTTGTTCGAAAAAAAAGCTGTTAAGCATTGTATATATGTAGTAATGAGGTACTTACAAGTTCATACGGTTTCATGATTTCGCGAGTTAGACAATACGTACTTGTGCACAAAGTCATATTCTTTATTATCCAAGAACCTCGTCTTGCACTTCCCAGTTGTTGTACCATTATGATCACGGAATAACTCGGGTAAATCGAAACGATTGCGATGCCGAAGTCTCACCAACAAGAAGATTCTTTGCTTTTGTTTCAATATGATCATCGTAATACATAGAACGAAGTTTGAAATCTCTTCCAACAAATACGCATTGCATATTGATCCTCTACGAAAGATTTGTTACCAATCTTTTGTTTTAAGTGATTCAAAAACCTTTCGAATGGATACATCCATCGATATTGCACGGGACCACCAACTCGACCTCATACGGCAAGTGTACCGGTAAATGCTCCATCGAGTTAAAAAACGCGGAGGCAAAATCTTCTCTAACTTGCAAATAATCTCGGCAATGTTATTCTCTAAACGAATCACGTCTTCTATTTTTAGGGTAGCACACACAAGTCTCGAAAGAATTGACTTATCTCGGTCAATGCATTCCACTCATTTTTCGGAATCAATTCTCGAAGGGCAACGGCAACAAACGTTCCATAAAAACGTGACAATCATGGCTTTTCAAACCACGTAGAATGTATTGATCATGATCTACGCACCTACTCGGTACGAAGCATAACCGTCGGGGAATTTCAACTTGGTGACCCATTCACACAACACTTTTCTTTTCTGCTTGTCAAGAACAAGTGTACAATCGGGGCTCTTTCAAATCTTTAGCAGATTTTGGACCACAAGCAGTTTTGCCTTTAACGTCCATAACCGTGTCAATCAGTTTTTCAAAGAAGTTTTTCTCAATATGCATCACATCCAGGCAATGTCGAAGCAGCAATGTTTTCCAATACGGAAGATCCCAAAAAATGCTTCTTTTCCACCAACCATTCTTGGAGTTTTTAAGCCGTTTCAAGTCGAATCGAGCCATCAATGATGCTTGGTAGGTGTTGTACAAATTCCCATACCTCCTCACCACTCAATCTACGGGGTGGAGTCGCGTGTTCATACTTGTTTGGACTTCAAAAAACCTTGATCGGTGCGAAAAATATGGTCTTCGAGGAGAAACGCCGATGACAATCAAACCAAGTGCATTTACCACTATGTTTGAGCCGAACGACTTGTTTCCATCACCACAATAGGGACAAGCTTTCACACCGGCCGTAGTCCACCCGGATAACATGCCATACGCAGGAAAATCATTGATAGTCCACATTAGTGTAGCCCTCATATGAAAATTCGTTTTGTGGATACATCGTAAGTAAACAACCCCGTTTCCCACAAATTTGCTTCAACTCCTTAATCAATGGTTGCAAATAAACATCGAGGTTTCCTTTCGGATTTTTCGGCCCCGGTACAAGCACCGATAAGAATATAAACTGTCTTTTCATGCACAACCGGGCGGAAGATTGTATGGTGTAACCATGACCGGCCGCAAGAGTAGTTCTTCCCAAAATTACCAAAAGGTGCAAAACCGTCCGTGCAAAGTCCTAACCGCACATTTCTAGGCTCCTTAGCAAACTCGGGGTGCATTTGGTCAAAATGCTTCCAAGCTTCAGCGTCACTTGGGTGGGCCATTATACCGCTTGTCCTGGGGTTTTCCGCGTGCCACATCATTTCCTTGCCTATATGTTTCGTGGCGTACAACCTTTGGAGTCTAGGTCCAATCGGGAAATAAGTCATCACTTTGTTAGGCACACGTTGACCTCTTGCGTTCGTTTTCGGTTTATATCGATCATGGTCACACTTCCGACACTTGTCCGGATTCGCGTCCTCCTCCCAAAATAACATACACCCCGCGGGACACACGTGTATTTTCTCATGGGGTAGCTCTAATGCCTTTAACAACTTTTTGGTTTGATAGAAGTTCGAGGTCATTAAGTTATTCTTCGGAAGAATATCTCCTATCAAACCGGTAACCCCGTCAACGCATTTGTGAGAGAGGTTGTGATCACATTTCAAAGTGAGCAACCTAGAAGCCGCTTGCAGTACGGAGACACTACTTCCATCACATACGGGTTCCTCTCGCGTTTTTCAAAGCATTTCAAAAAACGATGCAACTTCGGGTTTGGTGGCTCATTGTTCTCCTCTTGGTTAAGCAATTCTTCTCTTACGTGATCAATCCTATCACGTAATGCGTCATTAACCATGTCCCGATAAGGGTTCACATTCCGTCTTTCTTTGAACGTTCATCGGAATGGGAAACTCTTCACCATGACACACCCAATCATAGTAGTTTGCGCAAAACCCATATTTAGTTAAATGTAATCTAACGTCATGTTCGATCGAAAATTTAGTGTTCTTACACTTACTACATGGACACTTCATCATTCCATTATTTGCCCGAAACGAATCTAAGCTCGCTTTGCATGTTTTATGAATTCCTCCACACCATTCACAAATACCGGGTTAAATTTCTTGTTAGCATCCAACCTCTCGTACATCCAACTACGTTCTATTCTCTTCATTTTCAATCATACACATCATATCATACAAAATATGAGACTAACAATAGTCTTTGAAGGTTGTCTCAACACTTTTGCAAACTCAGGTTTTACTCAACTTACTATGAAACTAACAACACTTTAACCTAAATTTTTAATTCATGGTCAAAGGTTCGACGTCAAAATAATTCGGAGGCTTTGCCGGATAACAAAGTACCCCCCAGTACCATTTTCCAAACGGGTAGGAACAGCACCCTTTTCAACAAACCAATTCAACCACATACTTATCATCATTTCAATCCAAATTCAACAAACCAATTCAACCAACATCCGGTTTCTAAACTAAGCATTTTCAACCAACATCCGGCTTTGCACATACTTAAGCATTCAACAAACCAATTCAACCAATTCAACCAACATCCGGCTTTGCACATACTTAAGCATTTTCCTAACTTATCTAACTAATACACATAAGTAAGCATTTTCCTAACTTATAATTACAACACATATATATCTATAAATATATACTACATATGATACACTACCTGACATCTATTTGACACAGAAAATGACGTTTATACTAATCTAAATGCAATTATAATAAAAAGGCGTTTATACTAATTAATAATATGTGCAAGGAAAGCGAGATTTTCTGTAGATCTCGTAACTACGGGGTTTGCAATAAATCCCCTAACTATTGAGATTTGCAGTAGCACCTCTAACTACACTGACCTCAAGCAATTTCTTTGTTTGCTAAGCCGAGTAACTACAACACCTTCTTCGGAAACTGTAAAAAAGTGCAGCAAAGTAAGTGGACCTGCCAAAAAAATAAGTTAGGTAAGTATAGCCGCACACCGAGTATCATATGTCAATCAAACAAAGGTGGCAGGGAATCTAAAGTGTGAAACTAAGCTAAGATAAAGTAGATGCACTTGAGATTCCAAAGGTGAAACTAAGCTAAGATAAAGTGATACCAAAATGATGATCATAAATCCCGTAGTCTTATGATTGACTACATTGTTGTTCCACCTCAAAGCATGTAAGCCTCTAGACATTATTAACTTAAAACAACAAGTAAAATACATCAATCATTCGTAAACAGTATCCAAACGGACAGCACCTCCTCGAAAACACAATTGCACCAAATTGCGTTTTCTTTATATGGTTGGAAAGCTCAGAATGCAAGCTACAAAACGCATATTTCAGATCTCATTTTCATCCATCACACATCACACACCATGTCAAACAAAAACGCATCAGATATTGAAAATCTGTTTTACAGCTTTCGATGTGGTTTTGTGTCGAACTTTTGAGTACCCTATACTACTTGGAATGAGCTGAATTTTTGATGTGTTATATATTGCATATAGGGGTACATTTTTCATTGAGAAACCATTCTGGTTTGAGGCCTGTATAATAGTTAAATGTTGGTCACAAACTGCTTAGTCAAAACTGTCCGGCTGGGAGCTAATTAGGCTGTGTGGTGTTTTTGAATGTCGGGTTGAAGCCCAAACGAGCTGAAAATTTAAGGGATTATAATTCAGAATATTATGAGCATTTTATCTTCTTAGACCAACTGATTTTGAGTTCGTTTTGATAGTAAGAAAGTGAGATAAACATAGGTCAAAATTTCTTCAAAAAAATGAACTTTCATCCAAAATCTAACACAAAACAATCAAAACCCCAAACCACCCATCACCAAGCACCAATTGCATTTATTTAGTGTTCAATGACTTAAATTTTACAAGGGTTACGATTAAGAGCAAAACATCCGGTTAGGTTAGATCGAATAGATTATTAACTAGTAACCCAAAAACCAACATGGTCACAATCCATATTGCATATATTGCATATAGGGGTACATTTTTCATTGAGAAACCATTCTGCCGTCGATTTTGAACACCATGTGTAGGTCGTGGCGGGACCCAAATCAATCGATAGGTCGTAGACTTTAATGAATACTGATAAAGTGTGTAGTAGAAGATCTTGTAACCAACTACGTAGTGCACAAGTAACGATACATTCATTTCATTTATTCACACCATATATGTATCACTCCACAGTTTTATCATCCACCGACATATTGAGACTCAAACCAATCAATAGGTCATACATATATACGTAAAACTCTCCCACTAATTGTTATGTATTGTCACAAATTTCGGACTCGTATCGGGAAATTCCTACAGTCGACCCTACCGACTAAACATAACGAATGTTCACTGTTTTTGTGTAATTTTGGGAATATTCCCAACCGAAAAACCATTCTACACATGAAACTCAAGCTATTTCTAGATAAGAACAAGCAATATGTATACATTTCCATATTTAACCAAAAAAAACAATCGAAAACACATGTCACTTTTTAGACATATAAGTACAAACATACAACATGCCGACCTCTTTCTAGAAATTCAGATCACAAAATGACAAAAATGCCCCTCAAACAAGGGGGTAACCACTCAATTCAATCCCATGACACCTGTGATAACACTTTTTGAACAATTTGACAAAAGAAACAAGCAAAAAGTTTGGAACTTTTATACATCTAAACAATTTAGATGCAAAATGAAAAGGAAAAAAAAAAGCAAATAAAAGGTCTAAAAAATCGAATAAATAAATAAATAATAACTACACCTGATACTTGTGAATCTAAATGGGGTTCAAGAATGCCAGAAATCTTTAACGAACGAAATAATTTATTCAAAAAAAAAATTCCAATTATCGATCAAGAACTCACAGAGAGAAAGAAGAAAAATTAATGTCAAGAAAAGAGAATTAAAAAGGGAAGGAAAAATTGGCATACCTCAATAAAACCGACGGCAGAAGGAAAACCCTTGAAACTGGCGGCGGCGGGAGAGAAGAGGGGAGAGAAGAAGAGAAATGAGGAAGAAAAGGGGATTATGCGACTGATATCCGCCGTTTTGCGACGGAATTTAATGTCCGTCGCAAATTAAACGTAATTCCGTCGCAAACATGTAAGTTCAGAATAATAAAATAATTAATAAAAATGTATTAAATTTTCCGTCGCAAAATAATAAAAATGCCGTCGCAAAAAGGCAGTTTGCGACGGAATTTAATTTCCGTCGCAAATTTTATCTAAATTCAGAATAATAAAATAATTTTATAAAATTTTATTGAATAGTCCGTCGCAAAATAATAAAAAGTCCGTCGCAAACTTGCCCGCCAAGTGGAAAAATCGGTCCCGCCAAGTGTCCCGTCGCAAACATTAAAACATCCGTCGCAAATTTACGTTTGCGACGGAAATAAGGTCCGTCGCAAAAACTCCGTCGCAAAACTGCTGTTTTTTTGTAGTGGAACTTCCCTAACCTCAGAACGTAGGTTTTGGGGATGAGATCCCTCTTACATGAGTTTGGCCCTAGATTTTCTATACAAACGTGTTGTTTTTATCTTTATTTTTATCATGGATTGTTTTGTGGTTGAAGGCCACATAGCTGGACATGTCTATTGGTTGCGGATTCATATCTAACCTCGACTGATTTGGCTCATAGCTTGGTCAAGCGGTAGGGATGCGGATCCACAGACTCTCAAAGGAGCTGTTCAAGCATTTTTGGAAGGCAAACCATGTTTTGGATCATGCTTTTGCTTTAGTTTTAGATCTGTGTTTTTTTTTTTTTTTTGGTACTTTTTTTGGGTACTAGTTTTAGATGTGTTTTCTCCTTTTTTTTCTTTTGTAACTAAAGTAGGGTTTGTTTTCCTGTATTTGAACATTCAAGTTTTTTTTCAATACATGGGTGCCGTTGTAACGCCCCGCTCCCAGATACCGAGCCCTTATCCGGAAGAGAAACGGTCGACGCGTATAGCATTAAATAAATCTAATATTATACGCAAGCCTCTTACGTCGTCGTATCAAATAAGAGCAAACGGAAGCTAGAAAGACTCAGGTAAAATCATAAGTGCTACTAAGAATGGAAATTAACCATACTAAAGAAGGATAGTTAAATTACAACGACGAAGAGCCCAAAGATTTACACAATACGAGCTCTTAAAAGTACAAACATAACTTACAAAAGTCTAGGAGTAAAAGAACAACAAGTCTAGTACAACCTTTACGGGAAAAAAAAACTAAAAGCATCTTAAAGGCAACAGTGTCATCAAGCCGTCAACTACTCTTGGTCAACCTATTGGTCTTCTCACAACGCAATGCAAAGGAGGTAAGTACAAAATACTTAGTAAATGTGAGAAGCTAATTAATAAATAAGTTCTACAACAAAAGGTTATTATTATTATTATTATTATTATGTTATCTTTATGAGAGATCGACTCAATCTAGGATTCACTCCATGGCCATCAACATGTCATGACTATACGTTTCTAGCTTAACTTATCTTGGTTACGTCATCACTCAAGGGCACAATGCATGATGTGTATCCATCACGAGATATCCTTGCCAACTACGGTGAATAGCACCGATAGTCCTGGGATTTCCCTGGTATGCATTTACGTTCTATGATTTCCTCTACTACCCTGCAGCCTTTTGAGCCAGTAGCGTTGTTCACCTTTTTATGAACGTATCACATCGCCGATATGACTTGGTGCCTAACCGAGAATACGTGAAGTTTTATCTTTTACTACCACGTATGTAACTTTATTGTGTATTAACTAGCCACCTAAGTGTTTTCAAGTAAGCTCCCTCACATGCACTACTCTCTTTCCTAGACCACTAGACATGGTCAAGGCCAAACAATTACACAGACATTGATGAACTCTAGTTCATCAAAGCACAAGCCCTTTCATGCTCTTCCGACGGATCCGAACTTCAACTCCCTTTAATAGTACATTCGGTGCCGAAACTAAACGAATCGGAAGCTCAATCGAAGCTTGTTAAGGTTTAATTAATGTTATAAGACCAAAGGATAACAAATAGAACGTATTACATAGCTTAAAACACAATTATCACAAAACTAGGGGCCAATGCGGGCGCATTTCTTGATCAGCAACTTGCCGAAACTTTCTGCTCAACCAATGTGTGTGCATTCCGGGGAATGTGTGCGCATTGCACTTACTGAGAGTAGCCTGAACCATCCTAATTCCTGAATGCGTGCGCATTGCTAGGCAATGCGTGCGCATTCAGCGTAGAAAAACCCTAAAACATGATTTCCTACACTTAATCGATTCCCAACCCAAACCAAACACGTGTAGAACTCAACTCAAATATACCAAAAATATCACATCTCATTAATTACAACTTAGCATGAATTCTATCACCAAACAACACCAAAACTCACCGGAACTCAACCTATCATTATAAAATTGTAATTACTCATTAGAAAGAGCCTCTTACCTTAATTGCCTGCAAAACCGATCCAAAACCTTCAAGAAAATTCTAAACTTCTAAGCCTTCAACTTGTAACCTAATTAAACAACAAGTAAACCTAAAAATCCTATATTTCTTGAAAATCCCGAATTGAAAAAGTGTGTAAAACTGAAGATTACCTGAATTACTTGCTGTCAAACTAGATTTAGAATAATCTAAGCTCCAAGTCGATCGTTTCGACTACTCATGGCTGTGAAACAGAGCTACGGATTGAGAGATATGAATTTTTGAAAAATCGAACTCGACGAAAACAAAAAAACTAGTGCTAAACTGAAAACTTACGAAATTAAGAGATGTTGTTTTCCAAAGTTGCGTCTATTTGCGGTGATCACTTTTCTCTACTGCGGCATCTTGAAACGATGAACGGATTGGCGCTGCGATTGGAGTTTACGTTCTCCCTTTTTCAGGCATCTGCTGCGTCTGTTTCTTCTTCTGAGCGCCGTTCCTCTCTTTTATTTCCAGAAGTTGCGTATGAAATAAAATGAGTGATTTTGGGTATTATTTCTTTTTATAGATATCAATTAATTCCATTAATTAAATAATTAAATCCTTTTTAATTAAATAAATAGGATAAATAATAATTAGGTCGTAGCGGGTATGCCCAGTTACTATTTTACCCTTTATGAAAAGTCGGGATGTTACAGTCGTACTCTTTCCTTAGCACCCGATTTTCTCAAATTGGGTTTTCTGGACAATTTTAAGGAGGCGGGGCCAAATATTGATGACGCTAGATTCGGTGTGAGGGCTAGTTAAAGGCTTGTAAAACTCTGTATTGCTTTTTTTTTTGAGTGGAAAAAATATTTTTATTCGGCACTATCCAAAGTGCAAGCATGAAGTACATCCAATGGGGGAGAGGAGCCCCATTCAACAACATTACCAACAGCCAAAAAAGACCCATGTCTAGCTAAAAAGTGCGTAGGGGCATTCCCCGTGCGTTTGATAAAAGAGAAAAGAACTGAGTTCAAAATGTGCAATAAGTCCCTACAACTCGTTACCAGTTGTCCAACATCAGATAAGTCTTCTTCGTTAGATTGGAGTTTTTGAATTGTTGCTAGAGAGTCCGCCTCCAAAATAAGTCGATAGTAGCCATAGGATATCGCAAAGGACAACCCAAGAAAGACTCCAAGCGCTTCTGCTTCCAACACCGAAATATTTGTGCCTATGTGAAAAGAGAAAGCATTAAGAATTTCACCATTTTCATTTCTGAAAATGCCGCCAACTGAGAGTGAGTCGTTTTTTAGACAAGCATCAACATTACATTTGATATATGATGTTGGGGGGGGGGGGGGGGCTTCCACTTCACTGGCCAATTACGAGAGGATTGATTATCACTTTGAGGGGTATTAACAGTTGATAAAAATTCAAGACAACCAAATTCAGCCTCTTTAAAAAGGGAGGGCACATACACCGCTTTCTTTTCGAAAATCCATGAGCACCGGGCCTTCCAAATATGCCATAAGAGATAAAGAATCTTACCCCGAGCGAAGTCATCGTCCATGTGCAAGATTAAATCGAGTACATCAGCAAAAGAGTGCAGCCTGCTTTCCCCCCACAACTTGATAAAAGGTTCTAAGCTCCACACATTACGTGCTATTGAACAATCAAGTAGGCAATGGCCAATAGTTTCTATTCCCGCCCCGCACACACAGCAAATGCCATTGGAACAGCCCCGTTTTTGCAAATTATCACTGGTAGGCAAACAGTTATGTGCTGCGCACCAGAGAAAGTGTTGTACCCGAGGTGCAACATTTTGTTTCCATAATTTTTTCCAGAAAGGAGAGGGGGTCGAAGGTGATGCCTTCGGGAACTCATTATTGCTAAATTCTTGATAATCTAAAGCAATGGTATATCCCGATTTTACCGAATAGAGACCATTTGTAGTGTGATGCCATATTAATCGATCTTCCCGATGCCTTGGAGCAAGATTTATTTTCATGATGTAATTCGCAACATGTGGCATGAAAGAGGCTGTAATGATATTTTTGTTCCATTTGCGTTCTCTAGGCAGCATTAAGTTCTTAACCGTACAGTCATTCGGGAGTGCAGAAAGTGTATTGCAAGTCCTGAAACTGTGGGCCATAGAGATCCAAGGGTCGTCAAGCACTCGAATATTTTCCCCAGAGCCAATGCTCCATCGCAAACATTTCGTCAGAAGCGCTCTTCCATGAATAATACTATGCCATACATACGAACCATTATGGCAATAACCTGCATCGAGAAAGCATGAATTTCAGAAGTATTTCGCTTTTAAGAGCCTGGCCAATAATGAATCCGGTTGATGAATAATTCTCCATGCTTGCTTACCCAACATAGCAGAGTAGAAAGCTCTCAAGTTTTCAAATCCTAGGCCACCCTTTGCTTTAGGCATGCATAATCCAGTCTAGGACTTCCAATGTTTTTCCTCGAGACTTCGTTCGCACCCCAAAAGAAACGTCGAATAGCAGCTTCAATTTTCTTAATCGTATCAATAGGTAAAAGGAAGCAACTCATAGCAAAGGTGAGAATTGCTTGGATCACCGCTTTGATAAGAATTTCTTTCCCGGCAGCTGATAAAATTTTTTCTTTCCAACCTCCAAGCTTCATCCAAATTTTATCAATTAAGAAAGTGAAAATCTCTTTTTTTGTTCTCCCAATGAGGTATGGTAAGCCTAGATACAAGCCACTCTCAGAACTTTGATTTATTTCCAATCGGCCGCAGATGTCATTTGCAAGTGAGGGTGCCACTTTTTTGCCAAAGAAAATGGATGATTTTCCATAATTAACTGCTTTGCCGGAAAGCCGCTCATACTCTTCAAGTAAGAACTTTATATTTGTGCAGGATTCATAATTTGCCTCCAAGAACATATTACTATCATCGGCGAACAAAAGGTGACTAATGAACACTTCACCATTGCCAAAAGAGACTCCATTCACTTTACCTTCCTCTTGAGCCTTACGCAACATAGCAGAGAATCCTTCCGCGTAAATGATGAAAATAAAAGAGGACAAAGGATCGCCCTGACGAATCCCTCTAGTGGGCCGGAATGTGGGTGACGGTGAGCCATTAATCAGAACTTGGAATGATGTAGTGGTAATGCACCCCATAATTAAATCCACCATATGTTGTGGAAAGTCCATAGAAAGCATGATTTTTTCGACAAAAGGCCATTCGACCCTGTCAATAGCATTGGCCATGTCAAGTTTGAGGGACATATGATCACTGCAACCTTTTTACCTGTTTTCATAGAATGAAAGACTTCGAAAGCAGTGATAATGTTATCCGTTATAAGACGACCCTTAATAAAAGTTGACTGAGCCCCAGATATAACATCATTGACAACAGATTTCGGACAATTTACAATAGTGCGAGATAAGATTTTATAGATGGAATTGGTAAGACTTATGGGACGAAAATCTTTTATCATACCTGGCTCTTTCACTTTTGGGATGAGTGAAATATAGGTGTGATGTTTATACCCTGCAAACTTGCACCATCGTTAAGAATATTGCTCAGAATCTGAATCACACTCGGCCCGAAAATGTCCCAATGTTTCTGCATAAAAGACATATGCATACCATCGGGTCCTGGCGATTTTTTGGGTGGCATTTGATGTAGTGCTTTTGTAATCTCCTCTGGTGTAAATGGAAGTGAGAGCTTTGATATAGCTTGATCAGAAAGTTTATTTAAGTTCAACCCATCAACTATTAGAAATAGTGACTTGACCTCTCAGCAGGGCAAGCCAGCTGAGTAATGTCAGTAGGGTATATCAGCAGGGGCAATGTCAGTAGGGTATATCAGCAGGGCAAATATCAGCAGGATATACCAGCAGGGCAATGTCAGCAGGGTATGCCAGCAGGGCAATGTCAGCAGGGCAAATATCAGCAGGTTATGTCTGGTGAAGTCAGCAGAGTTCACATCTGGGGTATTTTAGTCAGTCTACCAGTGTCTAGTTATGGCGGCTAGGTTTAGGGTTTGGTGACTATAAATACAAGTCAGTTGTAACCTAGAATATTTGCAGTTAACATCAGTAGCAGCAGCAATTGCGTATGCAATTGCAGAGTCTGTAAAATCTCCAGTGATAATATAATCTCCTCGTTTCTACCCGTGGACTAGTCGGCATATTGCCGGAAACCACGTTAAATCCTGTGTTATTGTTCTTATGTGATTTGTTCTTTCTCGTTTATTCTTGATTATTGCAATCCGTTTTTTATCCCTGATGGTCCTGTCATAACAAGTGGTATCAGAGAAAGGTTATCATCAGGAATTCAGAGATTCTATTTAGGAATCATCCGTTTGAACAAAATTTTATCTTCACCAAGACCTTCACCGGTGCTAGGATTCTGTGATAAAAGTTCTGTTCTTTGGCAAGATCAAGATGTCTGGGTTGAATGTTGAGATTGATAAATTCACAGGAAGGAACAATTTCAATCTGTGGCAAATCAAGATGCGTGCTCTGTTGAAGAAACTGGGGCTCTGGGCTCCGTTGTCAAAGGCGGTGGATGCCGGAAACGCTCAGATGGCCGATCTAGAGGAGAAAGCACATTCAATGATTTGTTGTGCTTATGTGATGATGTTATCACTGAAGTTGCTGAAGAGGATTCAGCAGCAGGGCTGTGGCTGAAGCTTGAGAGTCTGTATATGATAAAGTCGTTGACCAACAAGTTGCTGATGAAGCAACGTCTGTTCAGTTTAAAGATGCATGAAGGAATGCCTCTCAGAGATCATCTAGAAAAGCTGAACACAATATTGCTTGATTTAAGGAGTATTGGTGTTAAGATCGAAGATGAGGATGCAGCTCTAATTTTGTTGGTATCACTGCCAGCATCATATGAGAATTTTGTGTAGTCTTTTATTGTTGGGAGAGACAAAGTGTCATTGGAGGATGTTAGGGCATCTCTCCATAATCAAGAGCTAAGGCATAATTCAGCAGGCACAGGTACAGACAATCAGGTTGCTGGTTTAATTGCTAGTAGCAGTTGCAAAGGGAATGGAAAAATTGAAAAGAAGACATTCAAGAAGGGTGATTCCAAAGACCCTAATGCAAATCTGGTCTGAATCTGAACCTAGGGTGTTGACAAGCAGGTGGAGCTTTAGGTCCATACTCAGTTGAGTCTACAGATCTCTGCTGAGAATAGTCAACACTAATCTGGCACTTAGTTGCGCATCTGAACCTGAAGAATCAAAAGCTGAATATGGTGGAACCAAAATCTGGTGTTAGCAGGGTGAAGTCTGCTGATCCAGTATCAGCTGAGTGAAAGTCAGCTGAGTAGAGTGGAATGTTCAAGTCTGGGAAGTCTACGATAAAAGTCAGATGATTCCATTTGTCAACAGGGTGGCATCTGCTGAATCTGTTGAACATGTCTGTAGTGGTTCTACATCTGTGTCTGGAAGTCTCAGCAGAGTTAAGTCTGCTTAGCATCTAGTGAACATGTCTGAGGTGGAGTTCTCATCTGGAGTTAATTCTCATCTGGAAGAGTCTAACCTTATTTCTATTTTGTTCACATCTGGTCAGCTCATAATCTGAATCTGAATCTGCAATCTGTTTGGTTGAAGTTGAATCTGAAGAACTCAGCTGAGTGTTCTCAACTGAGGTGGTTACATCTGAATCTGGTAATCACATCTTGTCTGGTGATCAAGTCTGAATTTGCTGATCACATCTGTTCTCAACTCAATCAAGTCTGAAGAAGAGGGAGAATTTGGTACAGTACATCTGGCATTGACGAATGCATCTGGTACAGTACATCTGGTTATACATCTGTTTGAACGAGAGTTCAAGTCAAGGTGGAGATTGTTAGAAATAGTGACTTGACCTCTCAGCAGGGCAAGCCAGCTGAGTAATGTCAGCAGGGTATATCAGCAAGGGCAATGTCAGCAGGGTATATCAGCAGGGCAAATATCAGCAGGATATACCAGCAGGGCAATGTCAGCAGGGTATGCCAGCAGGGCAATGTCAGCAGGGCAAATATCAGCAGGTTACGTCTGGTGAAGTCAGCAGAGTTCACATCTGGGGTATTTTAGTCAGTCTACCAGTATCTAGTTATGGCGGCTAGGTTTAGGGTTTGGTGACTATAAATACAAGTCTGTTGTAACCTAGAATATTTGCAGTTAACTTCAGTAGCAGCAGCAATTGCGTATGCAATTGCAGAGTCCGTAAAATCTCCAGTGATAATATAATCTCCTCGTTTCTGCCCGTGGACTAGTCGTCATATTGCCGGAAACCACGTTAAATCCTGTGTTATTGTTCTTATGTGATTTATTCTTTCTCGTTTATTTTTGATTATTGCAATCCGTTTTTATCCCTGACGGTCCTGTCATAACATCAACAATGCTGAGATTGGCTCCCTGAGCTGTGAACAGAGTTTGGAAATAACCATTAGCTATTCTTTGAATATCCTGCTCATTTGTAAAAAAAGTGTCATGGCAATCTTTAAGCTGCGTAATGGTATTTCTCCGTCGACGCGAATTGGCTCTGTGATGAAAGTATTTGGTGTTGCGATCCATGTTATTTACCCAATCAGCTCGGCTATGAATTTTCCAATATTCCTCTTCTATGCTACGAAGGTGTTCCAACTCTTTTATGATCTCCTTCTCTCTTAGAACCGAAAAATACAGCGCTTTCCCGCAAAGCTTGTAGATTGCCTTGCAAATCTTTGATCTTTCTTTTTTATGTTACCATATTTCTGATATGACCATTGCTTCAAAGATTGCCTCACACTGCTGACTGCACTATTAAACCTTCCAACCGAATAAATAAAGGAGCCGGGCCATATATGCCGCAAAATATCGGGTAAATCTGCGTCCATAAGCCGAAAAGTGTCGAAACGTTGAACAACTTTCCACCGTTTCGGACCAGTGCTACAAGGTTGTTGTCTCTGTACAATAAGAATAGGCTGATGGTCCGAATAATTAGTTGATAAATGGCTCACCGTGTGATCCGGAAAAATGTCTTTCCAGGTTGCGGAAGCTAGTCCTCGGTCTAGCCTTACCCTCACTTTTCCTGGGAACTCCCATTACACCAGGTATAATCAGCACCGGTATACCCCAAATCAAACAAATGACAATCATCAATTGCTTCTCTAAAAGCTAAAATACCTGCCAAGGGCCGATTTGGGGTACTTTGCTCATAACTTTGCATAACTTCATTGAAGTCTCCCGCCACCAACCAAGGGAGACTATTAATGGAACTTAGACGACGAAGAAGATCCCAAGAGTGTTTTCTTTCACTAGCCTCCGGATTGCCGTAAAACCCAGTAAAACGATACGTAGTTCCATTTGACAAAACCACCTTCGTATCAATGTGACCCTGTGATTTCGACAGTAAAGTAACATCCACACTATCTGGCAGAGAGAGAGTATCAACTGCGGTGGGATATAAATTGCTGTTTCCATAAATTGAAACTCTGTATTGCTGTTCCCATAAATTGAAGTGATTCAGTTTTACTTTAAAAAAAATCTCTTGCCTTTTCATTTACAACTATTTGATACGACAGCTATTTGATACGACGTGGATACCTTATACAATCCAAACATCTTAACAAAAAGTGTATGGCCTTCTATGTTCTTTATTATCTTTACATCAAATTAATTGTTGTTATAACTACATTGTTGTCATAATTTTTCTTTTCAAATAATGCACGTTGATTTCTTGAAATTCTAAGTTTTCTAACAACATACAATTAGTCTTTTGTTTAAAAGAGAAACCTTTAAAAAATAAAATACTACATCCGTTCCATAAAAAGTGTCCACATTATTCACGCAGATTAAGAAACTCAATTAATGTGTTGTGTTGTGTTTTAGTAGTAATAGACATATTTACCCTTATCTTATAATTAACGTTTGTTTTGGAATATGAAATGATCATACAACAATAAATGTTAGGCTAGGTGTATGTTTGGAAAAAAAGCATTAAATGATGTATTGATTTTCTGAATGGACACTTTTTATTGGACAAAACTTTTTCAAATATGGACACTTTTTATGAGACGGAGGTAGTACAAAAGACAGTTTTATACAATTGTATTATCCCGACCCTCCCTTATACACTAATAGTAGGAAATGTAGAGAAACTAAATTGATTTCATTAATGTATCATTGTACGATATATATACATTTGAAATGCATGTTTTAGGTCATATATGAGTGTATAAGGAAATATAGTAGCATATTTACTACAACCAATTGGTTTTAGTAGAACGGTAAGCACTTGATTCTTAACACGCTTGATCCTAACATGGTAGCAGAGTGGAAGGTCTTGGGTTCAAACCCCGCTGCAAACATTTATTTTCCTCCATTTATAATGTGCAAGTGTTAAGCTGGCCTAGTTGGCTCAGGCTTGTTGTGTGCCTATATAGTTAACATAGCCTTGATATGGGCTCACACTTAAGGTTCCCCTATTTATAATGTGCTAGTGTTGGGCTGGCCTAGTTGGCCTTTGTAAGCCTAGTTGGGTCAGGCTTGTTGTGTGCCGAGTTGACATAGCCTTGATATGGGCCCACAATTGAGGGGGCGTGTTAAAGTGTACAAGGAAATATAGTAGCACATTTACTAACACCAATTGGTTTTAGTACAACGGTAAGCGCTTGATCCTAACATGGTAGCAGAGCAGAAGGTCTTGGGTTCAATCCCCGCTGCAAACATTTATTTTCCCCCATTTATAATGTACAATTAGTGTTGAGCTGGCCTAGGTTGCTCAGGCTTGTTGTGTGCCTAGTTGACATAGCTTTGATATGGGCTAACACTTGAGGTTCCCCGATTTATAATGTGCAAGTGTTGGGCTGGCCCAGTTGGCCTTTGTGAGCCGAGTTGGCTCAAGCTTATTGTGTGCCGAGTTGGCATAGCCTTGATATGGGTCCACACTTGAGGGGGCGTGTAGGCTTGTTGTGTGCCGAGTTGGCATAGCCTTGATATGAGTCCACACTTGAGGAGGCGTGTTAAAGTGTATAAGGAAATATAGTAGCACATTTATGATGACGGTAGAATTATACCCATAAAAGTCATCAGCGTTATCCTTAAATCGAGCTTAATAATATATATTTTATATTACATCACATGTTTATAGTGTTTATTTAATGTTATGTGATTTATAAGATATAATTTGGTATTTATCTATTTTAATTATTAAAATATGATTTACTGTGCGATAATTATTGATTTTATAGATAACGGTGCATCAGAGGAAGTAAATCTCAAGATAAATCGGAGCAGAATCGGATTCATTAAAAGATCGAGATTGACGTAGCACGAAGCGTGGAGTAAGGAACAAGAAAAGTCAGTGAGCCAATCAGAAGGCACGGAGCTCGCTGGCAGCGAGCCCATGATTCGCTGGGGGCGAGTTCGTGAAATCTCGAGGATCGGCTGAGGGTTATCTCTACACGTTTTAGGGTTTTCGAATCTATCTTTAGGTCGGCCTAAACTCCTATATAAAGGCCTGAGCACGAATTTTATTAGTGACACTTTTAGAACACCTTAGATTACGCTTTACAAAATACAATACTATATCTTAGCTTTATTTTATTATGTTTCTTCATCACGGAGGCGATGGATTCATCGATTAGAGATCGCATTGAAGGAATGGAGGACCCTCCATCTACGAGGGTAATGCCTATCCAAATATGTTGTTTTTATTCGTAGATCTATTTTATTTTGTTATGGAGTAGTCGTTTGTGTATTGATTTCGTGATGTAGTTAATTAACAAACCCATATTCATGTAGCTCTGAGCTGTACGAAGGCGTTTTACGAGAGAATCTGGGGCAGCACTGGTCTCGTTGGCAGCGAGCCTATGTCTCGCTGGTAGCCAGCCAGGCCGTTTCCACGATTTCCATGTGAACAACTTCCGCTACATCGTGCTTTCTGTTTTTCATATAAACATGTAATAAATCCGGCCAATTTGTTACATCATTCTCGTAAATTAATATGATATATTGTGAAAATTGTCATGTTACTAGGACATTAGTTAGCCGATCGTTTAGGAGGTGTGCCAACCCTTCCACGGTGGTTGCCTAGACGAGGTGACGATTTTAGATCGGCATCCCTAGTTTGGTATAGCATGCTTGTTATATGATGTTCTATCCTGTCCAAGGAAGGATTCGTAATTAAGCATAGGGATCTTCTATCCGTTCACGAATTAGATCCAGTTTAGGGGATGACTCCCGTAGTCAAAATTTAATCAATCTTAATGTCTTTTCTGTCTCGGCTTAGATATACATATATGGGGGAGTAATTTCTACTAGCGTAATCAATACCGTTTGTTAGAGTCTTATAAAACAATAAAGATAAGTGTTTTAGTGTCTAGTGTCGTATTGTTAGACTTTGTGTTTTCTATCGTGTCAACCATTATCTCTACGTTATAGTTAGTCGTACACCGCCCTTAATCTATTTTTAGTTTAATACGTTGTACTTGTTTAAGCCGAGTCTCTGTGGGATCGACCTCGACTCTATCTAGCTATACTACGATTGAACCTAGTTCTCTTGCTAGTTGGTTATTTAGGTATCGAGTATTTTATTACTTGACCCGACATCAAGTTTTTGGCACCGTTGCCGGGGACTCGTGTCATTAAATCAAGTATAGCTTATTTTATTAAAAGTAGATTCGTAAATATTGTGAATAGTGTATGTTCAATTAGTTATTGTAGCATAGAATTAACCTGTTGTGTCATAGAACAAATCTGGGCAGTTTCCCAGAATCAACTAGGCTCGGCGCGTGGCGAGCAAGTCGTTCGCCGGGAACCGCCCGGCTTTTTCTCGGGCGCTTCGTTCCGTTTTGTTCTAAACACTGTCTGCTTTGTGTTTTTATATTTTTCGTATTTTTAGAGTCTGTTTTTGTTTCGTTAATTAGTGAGTCTAGTTAAAGGCCTAGCCTTTAAGGTTTTTAATTGTTTAATTATTCTATTTCATATAGAGTCAGTTTTATTTTTGTTTATTTTAGAGTCTCGCCAAAGACAGTAGCCTTGGTGTATTTTAATTGTTTATTGTTGTTTTTGTCTTGCAAATTATGAATTAAAAAAAAAACAAACAAACAAGCTACCCGGATTTCTAAGGATCCAAACGAAGAGCAAGGCGAGGAAAAATCCAAAGGAGCACATCAATCTGACTCAGACATGGAAGCATTACTGAATAACGCCAGCCAGGTAAATGGAAATAATTTTAATAATGCAAATTTTGCTAACCAAGCTGTGGCTGCATGGGAAAGGCATACTTTGCAAAGCTATGCAACGCCTACCATTCAACAATTCATTCCTCATATCGTAGTGCCTGAAAATGCTGCTGAAGTTTATCACCCAAAACCTAATGTCATTCAAATGGTGGCAAACTATTCCACTTTTCATGGTATCCTGAATGAAGATCCTGGCATTCACGTGATGAATTTCTTAGAGATCGTTAGTACCGTGAAGCCAGAACTGGTTCCTGGGGATAACATTAAGCGGAAAAATTTCCCTTTCACTTTGAAAAATAAAGATAAGCAATGGCTTTTCTCTTTAGAGGCTAGATCAATCACGACCTGGGAGGAACTGCTACAAATGTTCATGAATAAGTACTTCCCTATAGGAAAGACCTTTAAGTTACGCCAAGATATCTTGGGGTTCAAGCAGCAACTTGGGGAGAATTTTGATCAAGCTTGGGAACGTTTTAGGGAGTCCATGAGGAAGTGCCCTCATCATGATACCCCTCTATGGATTTTAATGCAAACCTTTTACCATGGATTGAGAGATACGGAGGAGATACGAGTAGATGCCTCCAGCAATGGAGAGTTTGTTCTTTTTTCTCCTAAGGAGGCACAAGGAAAGATGGAGCAAATAGCAATGAATAGCCAATGGGGAGGTGGTGAAATAGCAACTGTGAAGATGGCCGATAATTTATTTGAGGCGGATGTATCGCATAAGATCCTGCATACTCTATTGCTCATAAATGACAAGGTGGATGGTATGCATGAGAGCATTCAACGAGTAGAGACTGGAAAAGGGATGGAAACGACTAGGCCATTAGAGAATGCGGGTACTAAAGAAGCCAATTACATTGGGAGACATGGTAATCAATATGACGGTTACAAACAAAATCATGAACACCCTGAATTCCGATGGAATGATCCAAATGAAGGGGTAAAACCACACAACACTTATGTACCTCAGCAAGCTCAAACTTACGGTTGGGAAGTAGCACTTGAAAAGATGAGTAGCACAATGTCCGACACTGTGACTCAATTAGCAGAATCCATTACTGACTTGGCTACAAACTTTCACCAATAATGTCAAAATAATGAAGCCAAAGTCACCAACCAAGAAGCCTTAGTCCATAATCTCTCTCATCAAATAGGACAATTAGCTGGACAACTGTCAACTAGACCTCCTGGGGGATTCCCCAACAACACTGATAGGAACCCTAGGGATGTGAATGCGATAATGACTAGAATTGGAAAGGAGCTTACCCCGCCAATCCCAAAGAACAAGGAAAATCTAATAGATATTAGGGATGATGAGAAAGATCCTGAGGAGGCATTTACACCCTTTGGAACTGAAGAATCATGCTTAGAAAAGCCCCCCAACGAGCAATTGTCCTCCATATCTACTAATTTAGGGAATAGTGATTGCGCCGCAGTATCTTCGCAAGGTGAGGTTGTTAAGGATGAGAAGAAACAACCATGGTTTAAAGATTATGTGAATTATTTATCCAGGAGATATTTGGCCCCAGAATTAAACCAGCAGCAAAAGAAGAAGTTCTTTGCGGACCTTAAACACTACTATTGGGATGAACCATATCTTTTCAAGCGATGCGCAGACAATATCATTAGAAGATGTGTTCCTGAGAGTGAATTCCTCGACATACTTAAACATTGCCATACTGATGAAGCAGGAGGATACTATTGAGGGGACAAGACTGCTGCTAAAGTTCTCAAATGTGGTTTTTACTGGCCCAATCTTTACATAACTACGCACGAATATTCTAGATCCTGTCATTCATGCCAAATGACGGGCAATATCTCGAGGAGACATGAAATGCCACTGAGGAGTATCCTAGAACCAGAACTCTTTGATGTATGGGGAATTGATTTTGTGGGACCTTTTGATGTATGGGGAATTGATTTTGTGGGACCTTTCACTTCGTATGTTTCAAACCGCTATATTTTGGTGGCGGTCGACTATGTGTCTAAATGGGTTGAGGCTATTGCTTCACCTACCAATGATGCAAAGGTTGTACTGCGGTTTTTAAAGAAAAATATCTTCACGCGGTTTGGAATCCCTCGTGCCATCATTAGTGATAATGGGAGCCATTTCTGTAATAAGCCGTTTGAGAAGTTAATGGCCAAGTACGGGGTGAGACATAAATTAGCTACCGCTTATCATCCTCAAACAAGTGGTCAAGTTGAGGTCACGAACCGAGAGATTAAGCGCATCTTGGAAAAAACTGTGAACCAAACAAAGAAAGATTGGTCGTTGAAGTTAGATGATGCTTTATGGGCTTATCAAACTGCGTATAAGACTTCCATAGGTATGTCCCCGTACCAGATTGTTTTTGGGAAAGCGTGTCATCTACCGGTTGAACTTGAGCACCGTGCCTTATGGGCTACTCGTATGTTGAATTTAGATGCAAGTTTAGCCGGATAAAAGAGATTGTTGGAATTAACTCGCCTAGAAGAGTTTCACATTAAAGCTTACGAGAATGCTCAAATCTATAAAGAGCGCACTAAGAGATTTCATGATAAAAAGATCCTTGACCGCACCTTTAAAGTGGGTGATTTGGTTCTTGTTTACAATTCGTGCTTGAAACTCTTCCCGGGAAAGTTAAAATCAAGATGGTTTGGTTCTTATAAAGTGAGTAAAGTATTTCGTTCCGGAGCTGCAGAGGTAAGTCACCTAGATGATCGAAAAACTTTTATGGTCAATGGTCACCGATTAAAGAATTACCTCGGGAATCATTTTGATAGAGAGGAAGAAGTACTTACCCTAGGAAATCCTAGTTACAACTAGACCATCACGTGAGTACAGTCGAGCTAATGACTATAACCATAGAACTATTTCTTAAAACTTTATTTTAGATTTGTTTTTGTTTTTGCTTTTAATAAAGTAGCATGAGACTGTTAAGGTTTTTTTCATCTCGCCATGTTCTGAGTCTCAGTTTGGAATAAACGAGGTTTTTTCCTGGATAGCCGCCATGTGAGTTTTGTAGTTTTAACTCTTTGGTTTTCCTTGTCATTGGTTGTATGAAATAAAGTGGCTTAATTTTTTTTGGATATTCTATATCTAATTACTGCCACGTTATTTTATAACTTCCATTGACATGTTATTAACGGTTTCGTGGAGTTTCTGTTTGGTTTGCTTAAACATGTTTTCGTTTGCTTCTCCACGACATGCTTGGACTACTACTATATTCTGCATCTACTTGAGAGACGTTTCCAGAGCTAAGGACTTTTCTTAAATTCTCCTTTTTATTTGACATTGGGGACAATGCCAAGTTTAAGTGGGGGGTAGGAGACTTAGCTATGATGTGTTATAATTGAAAATTGAATGAAACGGTGAAAATTGAAAAACAAATTGAACAAATGCCAAATTAAGTATCTCTTACCCTTAGAATTGTGAGTTCTTAACCATGGAATTGCTAGGAAAGGAACCAAGTGCATGAGTACGTGATCATTTTATACTTATGTGAATGTAAATTTAAGGATATTCATGCCGATCGTTGCAAGTAGTTGTTTATTATTCGATTACTCACTTTGAATCGTCGTTTACCGCACGAATTATAATAACGAAGAAATATGTTGGAAATAAAATTTATGTTTTGATGATAATTCATCATATTTAGTCGAATTTTATCTTAACCTCATTGATGAAGTGCTGAAGCTAGCAGTTATAGTGAAAAGCTAAAAGATGTCTAGAACTGAATGTTAAGGTTTTACTAGAGCCTGATAATTGTATAGGTTACATCAGACAGGCACTGTAATAGTTAGTGTGTCATAAAACTGAAAATTGGAAGTCATTCAGAAAACTGGAAGTCATCAAGATAAACAAACTGACTCAGGATACACCAATATGAAAACTGAAGAAGATAAGCTCGCTGAGGGACACAAACTCGGTTGGCCTATCTAGAAGAATTAAGAACTGAGGGTCACAGACTCAGTTATAGAAGATTGAAGAACTGAGGGTTCAAACTCAGTTATGAAGACTATGTCGAGACTGTAAAGTTAGACTTCAAGGCAAGATTGTGGTGACTGAACTGACTTTATGGATCTTGTATGAAGACCTAAGAATCATAAGGACAATGAATTCTTAGAAGATAATTAGTCATGGTGTATGTCACGGATTTATCTAACACAACAAACAAGTAATAAATATTTATAAATCTGATGACGGTCAAAATATACCCGTAAAAGTCATCAACATTATCCTTAAAATGGGCCGAATAATATACATTTTATATTAAATCATATGGTTATATTTATTATTTAATGATATGTGATTTATAAAATATAATTTGGTATTTATCCATTTTTTATTATTTAAATGTGATTTATTTCGAAATTATTATTTATTTTGTAGATTGAGATAATTTTTGGAGGATAATTATAAAAGGAAGAATTAAACTACAAGATAAATCCAAGCAAATATGGATGCATTGAAGATAAAGATCGGATAAGCACGGAAAAGAGGAGTAATGCAAGACAAAAGCCGGCAAGCCAATAAAAAAGAGTTGGCGCCGACTTAAGAGAGGGGCCGCACGCATGAAGGGGGCCGAAATTGGCCTTATCCCGAGATCAGCTGGGAATTGTCCTAATGTATTTTCAACTCCTTTTGGATTTAGAAAAACTATTTCAGATTGGTTTAGGTTTATCCTATGTAAATTTCTCTCCTATATAAATGTACATACACACGCCATTTACACACACCACACAATACAAACAGTTCATAATAAAATCGTCGGTTTTACTTGGAGCAGTTGTTTTACAAGTTCTTCAATTATGTAAGTTCTTGTATTTATTTTCTCTTAGTTTCGTTTAATTAATTTTCCCCAATTATTATTTATCGTTTGAGATTATCATTTCTTAGTTAAATGATGTAGATTTAGGATTACGACGTGAGAGGGTGGGGATTCCTTGTCTATGAGGATCCACACACCCACGTCCATGTTTTGTGATCTACGTATGATTTTATTTTGATTTAATAATCCTGTTTCTAGTAGGTATATATAACTACTTTATGAGCTTCTATTTTATCCG
Source organism: Gentiana straminea (assembly GCA_036785695.1). Classification (NCBI taxonomy): domain Eukaryota; kingdom Viridiplantae; phylum Streptophyta; class Magnoliopsida; order Gentianales; family Gentianaceae; genus Gentiana; species Gentiana straminea. The sequence goes on along the minus strand of JAVUPR010000448.1, from coordinate 1,980,737 downwards.
ATAAGTATAGAGAAACGCTAAGATTTAGGTTTTCGCCGCGTCAATCTAGCCACGTCTTTATGGTGTGATTGTCCAATTAGAATCTCTTGTCTTAGTAGGTATGGCTACGGCTACGTTTCTCGTCTGTTTTAATTAAAACGTGTAGTGAGGAAATACCAATATAGTGCTCCTAGGTCGGCTCATGAATTGATCTTTCGGGACTTTCAGCGAGATCTAGATTTGTGTTATATTAGGGAATTGCGCGCACCTGATTATACGTAAATCGTAGATTAACATGATACCTAAAAAGTTAGTGTTAATGAGACGGAGATTGATGCGATCGCTGAGGAAGTACGCCTGAAAAAAGGAATGTTGCCTAGGTGAGGAATACGGTTAATATCGGCATCCCTAATTTTGTAAGCGTGCGAGTCATATGAGATGGAGGCCGAAAAAGCGAAGTCACGTGATGTAGCATAGTGATCTGGATGGCCTACCCGGAGCTAGATCTAGTTTAGGGGATGACTCCCGTAGCCAATATAAAAGAGATACGAATCGGATTAATAGTTGTCGAGTCTAGTTTAATTATATATAGTCTCTGGATCCAAACGATGATGTAATAATTAGGGAGATTAATTATGTTGTATTTATTTGTGTTGAGTCGTGTCAGTTTATCCTTTCTGTTCTTTTGTTGGTCATAGACCGTTTTATGTGTTTGGCATGATTAATTAATTATTTATAGAATTACCCACAATTTGGTTCCCTGTGGGATCGACCTTGATTCGCTATAGCTATACTACGATGGACCTAGTCCTCTTGCTAGTATTAGTTTTGGTGGTCAAGTATTTTAATTTCACTTCATCTACGTCATCAAAATCCGGTTTCCCTCAAGTATAAGGATCGTAGTATAGAGGTTGATACCGGGTTGATCTTACGGGGAATCGGGGTTGTGAATTCTAGTTTTTATTCTCGACCTAACTATGTCACGATTACATAAACGAAAATAAAACAGTGAATAACTAAAACGGAGGATAACAAACGTAAACTGGATAGAAGATCGAGATCTAAAGCCAGGAAAATATAGTTGCGAACCAATTTAAACTAAACTAAACCTAATATGCAATAAAAGACTAACTAAGCTAAACAATTCAAATTCAAGGGGTTTTAATCAATAATTTACGAACGAACAAGCAATTGATCCACCTATCCTACAACTATCAATTTCGATCTAGATTATCTCGTGATTTCTAACCAAGTTGTGATTCACCTAACCACGGTATGAACTCCTAATTTCTTAGACAAGTTCTCCTATCAATCTTCTATCTTTCGATCTAAAGATTAATGCTTGCAAATCAAGGTGTGAAATCTCTCAATTTCTAACCTAGAAATCTAACCTAATAAGTCTCGTTAATTAGATTTAAGATCTATTCTTTATCACGGTGATCTAAAGTTTAACACGATTTTCATCAAGATAAACAATTGACATGCAATGATCTTTCGATATAAATTGCATAACAACATGGAAAACATGATAAAGAAACAACTTGAATTAAAATACTCACAAGATAATCAAGAACAAAACTGAATTGTTGATTGGAGGGCTTCACAACGCTTGTTCAATGGAGGTCTAGCCTCTTAACATCCTCTTCGAAACTCGAATTGTTTAGAGTAAAAGTGCATAAGAGTATTTAAGTAAAAACTGTTTGTAAACTAAAGAAAAACGCAGCTTAGCCGCCCCTAGGGTTAGGGTTCGAATATATGATGATGTTGGGGAGAAAATACGCTGCCTTTATATAGAATTCGAAGTTGGTTCTACTAAGTCGGCTACTGGACGCCCATCTGGATGGGGTGAACGCCCGTCTGGTCTTTATTAAAACTTCAAGTCGGGCTGAGTCTTCATCAGACGCCCGTCCTTCACAAAATTGGACGCTCGTTCACTGAAAATCTGCCAATCCTGAACGTAAAAGTTCCTCCTGGACGCCCGTCCATAATTTCAAATGCCCGTCCAGATGGACGGGACCTGGACGCTCGTTCAGCTAGATCAAATTTTGATTTCTTGAACTTTATCTCTTTTTCCTCTATCTCATTCCTTCATTATCTCTTTTATCATCAATTAGCTCGAACTTAATCAACTTTGATCATCCTTTGAGCCTCAAACATGTATCTATAACACATAAAAACATCGCAAAATGTAATAATGTCCAAATAATCATAAAATCAAATTAAAAACACCAAAATTAACCAATATTGCGAATAACTTATTTAAAACCTCATTTACTCAATACTTCATTTAAACACTCGTTTCTAATGCAAATTATACGAATACAGGGGAAAATATCATGGAATATAGCGTTATAAATCGTGTAAATTCACCCTTAACAACTCCCCCACACTTAAGCTTTTGCTCGTCCCGAGAAAAACAAAACGAAAATCAAGGCTCGGAAAAAGATAGACATCTCAGACAATATAGCATAGATCCAATAAATCAGAGGTTCACCATTGTGTGTGTGCAAAGCCATAGAAAACTTCCACTAAATCCAAACTTGAGAAACTCAAAGCAAAACTAGCTAATACCCCCTCGTAGACTAGCAATAAATGACACTTATAAGATGTACCCTACAAATGTGACATACCCCGAGAAGGATGATCGATTATATCTAGGACCTTTCTGAAATACTCAGAGGATAATCCCTACAGCATATCTATCAGTTTATACTGGGGGTAAGATAGACGATAACTTAGTCTTTCATTCATTTCATACCACTTCTTTTTGCAAGTTGATTTAATTATTTCACTTTTAAACGCACATCAGAGTGAGCTCTTGCCCTGTCATAGCAGAATAGGATATTCGAGATATACCCTACCTTACTCCAATCATAAGGCAGCTTTTTCTGACTGTCGTGAGCTTTTGGTCATCATAGTGGTATAGGACATACGTGGTATACCCTATCGCACTCAAATCATCGACCAGCTTTCGACACACCCAATAATTCTCATATTTTTCAACTTTTTCATTTGACAATAAGTTACGTGTTACTTCTCACATTCAAACCTTAGATATTCACAGTATAACATACTTCGGATCTAAATACAAACTATCATAAATCTCAAGATACGTACGTAGCACTAAGAACATGACTTATAAGATCATCAAAAATCACTCGTCAAAAGGGGTATAACTTTATATTATAGCTCATCATTCACTATGGCTCGTAAAAAATAGATCTCAGGTGAAACAACTAACTTATCAAACATATGATATATAGTTTGGATGACTATAAAAATAACGAACATTGAATTGAATCGCCTACTCGGGACAAAACAAAAACAAAAGTGTCGAAAATTTTGAAAATTAGCTCACTTTTGCATAGAAACGTAATGAATTAAGTAAATGTGCAGATACATATCAAATCATTCCCCTCCCCCACACTTAAAGATCAACATGTCCTCATGTTGTGTAGAAAGTAAATAGAGAAAGAACTTAGCTGAGTTTTAACAGGTACTCGAATCGTCGGTCAGGCCGGAGCCTACATAGTGACACTTAGAACTCGTAACCTTACAATGTAGCTCGACAAAACCGCTAGAAATAAACCTGCACCACTCGACAAACACGGAAACATCTCGGGGAAAACGGGGAAATATACCAGAATGGAAAGATATAGAAAAACCGAGTAGTAGCAAAAGATATAACATTCAACACATTCAAAAGTTGAAACAAAGTAGAAATGAAAGTACGAGTGCCTTATGGCTTACATGATCCATCGAAAATAGTAGCTAAATGAGAAATACAACGAATCATGTAATCAAAAGTAGCAAAAATATATAATCAGTGTATCTAGGACAAATCAAAATTGAGGATAGACAAATAAAATCATGACTGCCCCGGAGCCGTAGAATCATCAGCCGGAGATGGTCCACCCGCAGGGGAGTCAGGCTGCTCCTCATTAGTAGTCGACTCAGACTCGTGCAGAACATCCGCAATAGCCTGCTCGATCTCATCAGAATAAAGATAATCAATGACGCTCGGATTGAAGATTCTATTGTCTCGCGGCTGCCGGCCCTCACTGATGCACCGCAAAATAGTCAAGATGTTATTCTGGGAAGTCCGAATATCCTCCATCCAGTTCCGCACACTGTTGCCCATACTCAACCTCATCCGGACTGAGGGAGATAAAGTAGGAAGGGAAGATGGTCGAGACGGTGCCGAAGACGAACCAGGCTCACCTGCCTCAGCCTCAGTCTGAAGCTGACCAGAAGACTTCACTTTTTCCCGCTGCAAGAACCTCGGATTCTTCGGTTTATGATCGGTCTTGTACTCGGGAACTCGAGCATCCTGACCGAGACTGTGGATAAAATGTGGACAAATCAAGCATCTAGAATACACTTTCTGATTCATGGCTATCTCATCGAAAATCGCTTGTCCTACATCAACATTGATCTTGAAGGTCAAGGCATATAGCATCCCAAGGTCACCAATGTGGAAGTGAGTCAGGTTATTCTTAGGTAACAACCTGTTCTGGATAAACCGACATTGGACCTTCCAATCTTCTATCCAACTCGTGGTAACTAATTCCTTCCTATCTCCACCCGGCCTAAGTGTCCATGGCACCTCTGGGCATACCAACAACCGTAACTCCGTCAACGGATCCTCACCGGCATACTGTTTAGCTTTAATCGCCTCCTTATAGTCCAACCCCTCAAAAGGTGCCAAGGCATACTTCTCGTTAATAGCCTTGGGCGTAAAGGGCACCTTTACTCCCCGAACCGTCACAACTCCAGCTGCCAAATCCGTCTCTGAGCAATTGGCATAAAATTCACGGACCAACGTAGCATTAACCGGGGTCCTCGGGGTTACCATCAAAGCTCCCCACTTCCTATCCCTCAATAACTTCACAAATAAAGGGTCAACTTGAGGCTCAAGGACAGCTCGCTCGATCAACATCGTCCTCGTTAGATAATGCTTATTATAGACCTCCATCGCCGTAGGGTTGATGAATCTACGAGCAAAGGGAATAGGGATAGCGGGTCTCACTCTCTGTCTAGCCGGCTCAGCTCCCTCAGTTGCTTCCTCAGCTCCACCCCTCGGTTCATTTGCATCTCTCGCACCTCGAGTCTCTAACACCCTAGCCATCTTGCTCACTAAGGGCTCATCATCAGTGTCAGAACCCGACTCAGACTCATCTCGCAAAGGAACCCTAGGCTGACCTTTAGGAGGATTCTGACGTTCACCAATATGAATGCCTCGGTTCGGACTGACTAATGCGGGGTCTACAGCCTTTTTCTTTTTAGCAGGTTCAGTAGCAACTCCCATACCGTGCCTCTTTACTACCGTTTTACGCACCATTGTAAACTAAGGCTAAACAAACACCAATCCCAAACCCAAATTCAAACTTAACCACCCGTATATCGTCCAAACGGGATTTCCCAAACAAATCAACACCAAACCAACATCAAAACCACAATGCAATCCATCCCACACCATCCAATACCATCCCAGATCATCAACAAAGCAAGACAAAGAAACAAAACAAAAAGGAAAACAATAAGGGGAAATTCATGTGAAAAAGTCGATTCGAAAAATCGAACTCAAGAAAATCGTGAATTAACCCCAGAAAAGTGCATGGATGCTTACCAAGTACGATGATAGGATGATGATAATGGTGATTTGCAGCCCTAACAATGCACGAGCGACCGAAAGTTTGGATTTTTCTCCCAAGAAAACCGCACAAGCTAGGTTGCTGATTTGAAACAACGGTTGTATGTTGTTGGATTGCGTTTGAAAAATCAAAAATAGGGGATTGAGAGCTGTTTGTAGGGCCTTGAATCGCCCAATTTGGTTTAGAAACGAGGATTTTAGGGTAAGAGGAGGCAAAAAGTCGGGTTCCCGTTTTTGAATTTCTGAAAAAGTGAATGTTCATGGGTTGAGGGTGTATATATAGGCAGGGGCTGGACGGGCGTCCAAGTAATCGAACGGGCGTTCAGCTGGAGATCATATGAACTGGACGGGAGTCCATATAAGAAGACGCTCGTCCAGATGCTCAACTTATGTATAGAGTTGGAAGGAGTCTCTCAGACGGGCGTCCAAGAATGTTGGACGCTCGTTCAAAACTTATGCATGACGGACGGGCGTCCAAGGCAGAAAAAAACAAAAATTATAAAATTGCATACAATTTAAATTCAAATTTGCATTTTCTCATTAAACATAAATAAAGCTTCAAAAATTCAAAAGAAGAACGACGAAATACATAAAATCACTAGAAAATAGGTAAAAACAATAGAAAATAGTGGGTTGCCTCCCACCGAGCGCTTTTGTTTTACGTCGTTGGCTCGACGAAACAACTTAACACGCTAGTCATCATAAATTGCCGACCAATCTATCACCCGGATAAGACGGCGGAGCATGTCAATCGCTGGAGGGAAGTCATACTCGTCTTGCAAACCCCAGTCCTCACCAGCTACATCAACACCTCGAAAATGTTCGGCTTGCAGCACTAGCGCTAAATCTGTCAGCATCGGATCATTCAGGATTGTGTACGGACGTCCTAGAGCTGCCTGCAACTCCTCAGTAGTGAAGTCTCCACCTCCCGAACAGCGGGGAACAATAAGAACATAGGTGACAGTCCTGACGTGGGTACTAACATCAAAGTCTACGTGCAACACTATAGTCCCTCCCGGTCCATCATCTACAGTGATAAGTGGGATCCTCCTAAGGAAAGGTAACTCCTCTGGTAGAACTCCGAAATCCATATCTAGAAAGCACAACTAACTGACAGATATAAACAAAACTTAATAAGGCTAAAAACTTAGTAAACTAAACTGAAATACTAAAACTACAAAAGCACAAAACTAAAACAACTAATATAACGATATCTAGGTTGCCCCCTAGTGGCGCTTTTGGTTAATGTCGTTAGCTCGACACCGTTTAAGCTCAGTCTGGATCAGGCCATTTGACTTTTCTGCCAGCCACTACCTCGTCTAGACTTTGATTAGCAGTTTGGCTGCAGAAACAGCACTTTACACATGGGGTAAAACCTTTAATAGCTTTCCAAACACGCTTAAACTTCCCCATGGTTGACCTCTTCATTCTCTGAGCCTTCTGATGACGTTTCAGCTGCCGCTCCCTCTCATACTCTTCCATATCCCAACTACCTGCTAGAACTTCTTCAGATTGACCACTACCGCCATCCTCTGAAAAAAGGTCGGGTAAAAACTCGTCAAATTCTTCGACTTTTGTAGCACCACACCCGAGGATATCGAGGAAACGGACAATCAAAGGTTTCTCCTTAGGCTCACGAATATAGTGCTTGCACCTTTGACCATTCACTCGAAACGGTTGGTCACCATAACCGCGTAGTTCTAGAACGCCTCCAGGAATAATTTGGAGAATTTCAAAGGGACCGGACCATCGTGTCCTCAGCTTACCAGGGAACAAATGTAGCCTGGAATTATATAATAAAACTTGTTCCCCCACATGGAATTCTCTTTTCTTAATCTTGGCGTCATGGAGGAGTTTCATCTTATCTTTGCTAATCCTGGCGCTTTCGTAGGCCTGGAGTCTGAATTCGTCTATTTCATGCAACTGCTGCAGTCGGTGCTTACCACAAGTTTGGGAATCAAAGTTCAGAAACTTTGTAGCCCAATAAGCTCTGTGTTCTAACTCGACTGGCAGATGACATGGCTTACCATAAACCATTTGATATGGGGATGTACCCAAAGGAGTCTTATAGGCAGTCCTGTATGCCCATAGTACATCATCCAACTTCAAACTCCAGTCTTTTCTATGACTGTTGACCGTTTTTTCCAGGATTTTCTTGATACTCTGGTTGCTCCTTTCAACCTGACCACTAGTCATCGGATGATATGGTGTGCCAGTTTTGTGATGAACACCATACTTCTCAAGAACTTTCTCTAGGGGTCGGTTGCAGAAATGCGTCCCTTCATCACTGATCAAGGCACATGGACATCCAAATCTCACAAAGATATTCTTCTTTAAGAATTTCATTACCGTCTTATGATCATTGTGAGGAGTGGTTTGAGCCTCCACCCATTTAGACACGTAATCTACGCAGACTAAGATGTATTTGTTACCACAAGATGATGGGAATGGTCCCATAAAATCGATACCCCATACATCAAAGACTTCGCATTCTAGGATGGGTTTCAAAGGCATGTCAAAATGCCTTGTCAGAGTACCGGTTCTTTGGCATCTATCACAAGCTTTACAGAAAGCTTCTGTGTCCTTAAAGATCGTGGGCCAATAGAAACAGGATTGGAATATCTTAGCAACGGTTTTCCAAGGACCAAAGTGACCTCCAGTGGGTCCACTTTGGCATTGCTCAATAATATCGCGCTGCTCAGATTCTGGAACACATCTCCTAAGCAAACCATCTTTACAGATCTTAAAAAGATAAGGTTCATCCCAAACGAAAGATTTCAAATCAGAGAAGAACTTTTTCTTCTCCTGATAAGACATTTCTGGATCAAGATATCGGGCATGAAGGTAATTTACAATGGAAGAATACCATGGAACATCTGGAGCGCAGCCATCGATAAGCATAATGTTTTCTAGAGGAAAGTAAAGATCTATATCATCTGGATCATCCTTTTCCTCGTTCAACATTCTAGAAACATGATCAGCCATGACGTTTTCACTGCCCTTTTTGTCCTTAATTTGAACGTCAAACTCTTGTAGGGTCAGTATCCAACGCAGTAGGCGCGGTTTAGCCTCTTTCTTAGTCATCAGATAACGCAAGGCAGCGTGATCAGTCCACACAATCACTTGAGCTCCTAACAAGTAACTACGAAACTTGTCCATAGCAAAGACTACGGCCAATAATTCCTTTTCAGTAGTAGTATAGTTGACTTGAGAAGGATTCAATGTGTGACTGGCGTAATAGATTGGCTGGAATTTACCTTTGATTTTTTGTCCTAGAACAACACCAACTGCATAGTTCGATGCGTCGCACATAAGCTCAAAAGGTAGATTCCAGTCAGGCGATATAAGAATTGGAGCAGAGATTAAACGGTTCTTAAGCTCCTCAAACGCTTGCTTGCAATCGTCATCAAGTAAAGTGGACAGGGGCTTGGCTATCTTGGAGAAGTCCTGAATAAATCTTCAGTAGAAACCGACATGTCCAAGAAAGCCTCTCACTTCACGCACATTCTTGGGATAACTCATCTTCTCGATAGCTTCTACTTTTGCCCTGTCAACTTCTATACCTTTGGCGGAGATCTTGTGGCCAAGAACTATTCCCTCATCAACCATGAAATGGCATTTTTCCCAATTGAGCACTAAGTTCTTTTCCACACATCTGGATAACACTTGATCTAGGTTGTCAAGACAATCATCAAAGGACTGACCAAAGACCGAAAAATCGTCCATAAAGATCTCCATACACTTTTCTACTAGCCCGTCAAAGATAGCCGGCATACATCGTTGAAAAGTAGCTGGGGCATTGCAGAGACCGAATGGCATTCGCCTGTAAGCGAATGTACCATAAGGGCAGGTGAAAGTGGTCTTTTCTGGTCAGCTGGATCAATGGGTATTTGGAAATATCCTGAATATCCATCCAGAAAGCAGTAGAATGCGTGCCCCGCCAGACGCTCAAGCATCTGGTCAATGAATGGAAGGGGGAAATGATCTTTCATTGTGACCTCATTGAGCTTCCGATAATCGATGGAGACTCTGTAACCAGTGACAAGTCTCAATGCTATTTCCTCTCCCTTCTCATTCTTCTCAATTGTAATTCCACCTTTCTTGGGAACTACTTAATTAAGTCGGGGAGACCCATTCACTATCAGCGATGGCATAAATGATTCCCATTTCCAGAAGTTTGATGATTTCTTTCTTAACTACCTCTTGCATATGAGGGTTGAGCCTCCTCTGGGGCTGTCTAACACATTTAGCACCCTCATTTGTCTTGATCTTGTGCATACAGATGTCGGAGATATCCCTCTGATATCTCCTACTTGCCATCCAAAGGCTTTTTCATTCTTCCTCAAGACGTTGATCAATTTCATTTCCTCTAAACGAGACAGCTTGGCAGATATAATCAAAGGAAGCTTGTCACCTTCTCTTAGAAACACATACTTAAGATGTTTAGGCAACGGCTTCAACACCAAATCTGCAGGGGGGTCTTCTAAACTAGATTTGAGCTCTCCACTTTTCAACTCAACATCGCTGAGTTTACTGAGCGGTCCCACTGCCAAAGCTTCTCCTTTCAGCAACTCATCCTCAAAATCAGCTTCTAACTGTTCTAGACTTACCACACCATGATGATTCAAATTATCAACCAGTCGCTTATACTCCGTTGCAACAGCCATGACTTGCCTTTCCATCAAATCGTCGAAGTCATCAGACGTCTCCTCAATGGAAAAACCGGTTGGAGGACCAGAAGGTACTTGAATGCATCTTGAGACATTATAGCTTACTTCTTGGTCACCAACTCGTATCGTCACTCGCCCGCCATCGCAGTCAATGAGGGCTCGAGCTGTAGACAGAAAAGGTCTTCCAAGAATCAGGGGGACATTTTCATCCTTTTCAATGTCTAAGACGTACCAGTCGACGGGAAAGGTAAATCTGTCGATTTGAACTAGGACGTTGATGAGAGAAAAATACACCCACTAAAATATTGGTCCCGGGCAACGGCGCCAATTTTTGATGAGCTCGTCGTATTATGAGTCGTTTTCGGGATTACGAATCGATTAGCCACTTGACCATAACTTGAGTTGTAGAAATCCGATTGACGTGATTCAAAATGCGTTGGAAAGCTCTTTCAAAGATCTACAACTTCTATTAAGGACACTTCTTCCGAAAATGCCGTTTTGAAGGGCCATTTGTTCGTCGAAGATATAATTCATTAGTGGCACCACGAACCACTGAACCACTTAACCTTTTAAGCTAGTGGCTCACTCTTATATCCCTAAAAACACCTCTTTTAAGCCTCAAAATGTGTCGTTACTCGGGATTTTGGTTAACCTATAATTCTGCAATAAACCACCAAAATACCAAACGTAAATCTGACACGACACTCCGGTTACTAAACCGGTACAAAAACTAATAAAAACTTATAAAAACATGATATTCTACAAACTATTCATGACTTATATATTTTTATGAAATTTAGGAATTAAAGACTCGAAATGATATAAAAGTGCTCAAACTGATATCAGAAACGGGGTGAAATGTTATGAAAATAACAGTGAATTTTTCCGTCATCACAACCCCCCACTTAGCTTTTGGTCGTCCTCGAACAAAATAAGCGATAAAATAAAATGAATGAGGAAAAATTCATGAAGATGTAAAATATAAAGGCCAACCAGATGATGTAACCAATCGAATCATAACCACACGTTAACCTTAATATAAATGTATAACAGAGTGTGTGTGTGAACCGCAAATGTATTTTAACCGGAAATTTATTTGTATAACATGAATTCCTTCACGTAAGCCTTTGATATTGAAGCGAAAATTTTAAACTGTATCCATTCAGTATTCTAGTGGTTTATCCTAGAGATAGTAGTAACTTAGTACCTAACTTCTGAACATGTACTGTGAATATCTGAAGGTTTGAATGTGATAGGAAGAATATTAAACTAAGTTGAATTATTTATATGTCGGTAGTAGCTACCAATGATTTGAGTGCGGTAGGGCGTTATCACGAAACGTCCTATACCACTATGAGGCTTAAAAGCTCCCGACTGCCTGATGATAGTAGTCCAGCTAGGGGGTTATCACGAAACGTCCTATTGCTGGGAATGAAGGCATATGCTACGAATGTGAAAAAAAAAAAGAGACGAAAAAAAAATGACAATTTGGTTAAGCATGGTTGAAAACTTAGTTACCTTCTGACTATCCCCAGTATAAACTGAATGATATGCTTTAGGGATTATCCTAATAAGTACACGGGAGGACTTTGTGTGGAACTGTTACTGCCTATACCTAGGAAAGTCATTAGGAATGTCTGAATGGATATTTGTGCGTATTGCTTGAATTATTCAAGAGAGGATAGTGGGTGCGTGCTCCTAATTCTGATGCTAAAATCTGAACAACTCTCATTCAACATCCTATGTGAGGTTAACTAATTCTCCCTTTAGAAAACCGAGATGGGAGTTGTGTGCGAGTAATTAAACGTTCGTATGATAAACTCATGTTTTAAAACCCGTTTTGATCATTTTAGTAGCTTTGAATAAAATTGACAACTTTGTTCACGGTTACATCGAGCTTATAAATGTATTTTGCGGTGAGATGTGAGATATGGATATCACTAATCATAGTCCTGATTGTTAGATTGACAATCTAAGTGACAGATCTGGACTATGCCTAAGTGAGATTCTTATTTTTACGAGATGTGCGAAACATGTTTTAAAATCATTAACCATAGTCTTAATCGTTAGATTGGAAACCTAAGTGACACGTTAAAACTATGTTTTCTGTGAGGTTTTTCAACGGCTTTTTATTCTGGTCAACCATGTTAGGCGAGTTAGCTCTCTAAAGGGAGGGTTAATAAACCTAGTGTGGGGGTTAAGTGAGAGCTGTTCAGATCTTAACGTAAGAATAAAGAGTTGACTCCCGTGAATATCATATGAACTGAATCAGATAAAACACACTCCTTATCAAGTTTTTCCTGTGGGGAGATAACCTGTTGGATCATGGCTCGGCTATGCTTTTTAATCACCTAGTTAATCTCGTTAGTTAAAATTTATTTTTCGCATTAGTTATAAACACTCCACCTAAAATTCATCCTCACAGAGTGGACGAATATAGTAATCCGGGACCGTCATATCAACTATTACCAACTTTCCCAGTGGCTTTACCGAAGATGGCCGATCAATCTCTTGCTCCTCTAACTCTGAAATCTCATTATAGCAAACTGAATCCTCAACCTTTTTCTCGACCTGAACTTCTTCAGTGATAACATCATTATCCTTAACCACCTCACATGTCTCTTCCTCTTTCACATACCTCACTAATTCAATCAATTTCCCCACCTTGTCTTGAAGATTTCTTATGGCGGAGTTAGTACTTACCTTGAACTCCTGCATGTCCAACAGTCGCTCTTGCAAGATCTGGTCCAATTGCTCTAGTTGCTCTATTTGACTGTCGGTAAAGTCTTCTTGTGGCATGGGGGAAAACTGATCATATTGACTTTGATTCATCGGAGGTGAGTAGTAGTCTTCTTGCCATTCCAGACACTGATCAGATGGCTGAATATGGTTGAAGCTATCAACGTGCTGAGTATGAGAACCATAATCCTGATAAGCACAGGGGCTCTGACAACCCTCGTAATATTGTGGCTCATAACTCGAATAACCATAATTCTGATCCTGGTATGCACTCGAGCACTGATAATCCCATGAACCTTGGTTATTCTGGTTGTTGATATTGAGGCTGAGGCACGAACTGTTGTTGATAACATTGTTCAGGTGCCTGAGGTTGGTAGGAGTATTGTTGTTCAGGTGAGTAGTATTGATTGAAAAATCCATCCATTTAAGCTCAATCTGCAAGATCTTCAGAAAACAACAAGAAAACAATAAATTTTTCTTTTTCTTTTTTTTTTCGTTTTTTTTAACACACACACACGAAATCTAAATAAAACGAAGAAAATAAAAACCTAGGCCCAAGCCTTCGGTTCACTTACAAGATATCACAACAATATCACACATTTCCCCGGCAACGGCGCCAATTTTTTGATGAGAGAAAAATACACCCACTAAAATATTGGTCCCGGGCAACGGCGCCAATTTTTGATGAGCTCGTCGTATTATGAGTCGTTTTCGGGATTACGAATCGATTAGCCACTTGACCATAACTTGAGTTGTAGAAATCCGATTGACGTGATTCAAATGCGTTGGAAAGCTCTTTCAAAGATCTACAACTTCCATTAAGGACACTTCTTCCGAAAATGCCGTTTTGAAGGGCCATTTGTTCGTCGAAGATATAATTCATTAGTGGCACCACGAACCACTGAACCACTTAACCTTTTAAGCTAGTGGCTCACTCTTATATCCCTAAAAACACCTCTTTTAAGCCTCAAAATGTGTCGTTACTCGGGATTTTGGTTAACCTATAATTCTGCAATAAACCACCAAAATACCAAACGTAAATCTGACACGACACTCCGGTTACTAAACCGGTACAAAAACTAATAAAAACTTATAAAAACATGATATTCTACAAACTATTCATGACTTATATATTTTTATGAAATTTAGGAATTAAAGACTCGAAATGATATAAAAGTGCTCAAAATGATATCAGAAACGGGGTGAAATGTTATGAAAATAACAGTGAATTTTTCCGTCATCAGACGTCTTTCAGGATTCCCGCTGCTTTCTTAGAAGATCTATCAGCGAATTGCAGATTCATGGTAGTGGGTTCTAGAAGATCAATTAAACCCAGCTGTTTGCATACAGACATTGGCATGAGGCTTATAGATGCACCCAGGTCACACAAAGAGTTAGGGAAGACCAGGCCTCCCATTAACACTGTAAGCACGAACTTTCCAGGGTCACCTCTCTTGGTTGGTAAGTTCTCATAGTTGATCATTGAACAATCCTCACCAATCAGCCTCTCCATGTCTGACAGTTTCCTTTTTGAAGAAACAACATCCTTGATGAATTTTGTATACTTAGGCATTTCAACCAAGACTTCTGATAATGGAAGATTTAACTGAGTATTCTTCAAAAGATTTAGCACTTTTTCATACTTCTTATCTTCACTTAAAGGGATGTTGCTCTTTCTTGGTGGAAATGGAAGCTTTTTCAGATCATTCTCAGAAAAGATTTTCTTTGAAGATTCATTGACAGCTTTGTCTTCCAAATCCTTCCACCGAACAGCTTTTCCAGTCTTTTTATTTGTCAGGGGATCAGCCTCCTGACTTACATTTGATTCTTCACTCCTCAGGGGATCAGCCACCTGAGGACATCCAACTTTTTCACCTCTCAAGGGATCAGCCACCTGAGTATTCTCTTTCGGCCAAGGGGAGTGTAGGTGCTCAGCTTCCCCTCCTGCCTCATCAATGGCAGGAGGGGCTAGTGGTTTCCCTGGTGGGAAGGACCACTAACTTTAGTACCACTTCTGAGGTTCATTGCACTGGCCTCCTCTCTGCCGTATGGAATTGAAGGCACGAGGTCAGTACATGGGCCTTTGTTCAAATCGGTCTGAGCAACCTGACCACCCTTTGGATTCTTCTCGGTGAAACTGGGCAGCTGCCCTGGGGGTCGAGAAGCTAACTGTTCAGCCAGTTGCCCGATTTGCCTCTCAAAGTTCTTATTTGTAGCCATCAGAAGTTGGATACTTTTATTTTGCTCCTCCAACTTAGCTTCAAGATTGTTAGATTGGGAGGGGCCTTGAGAGTTTTGGAAATAGGGCTGGCTGGGCCGATTTTGAAATTGAGAATTTGAATTGGAAGGCCAATTCTGATTGAATCTTTGAGTAGGATTGGAAAAATTTAAGTTTTGGTTCTGATTAAAACCAGGGTTTCTATTGAAATTCTGATTCGAATTAAAATTCGAATTAGGATTGAAACTAGAAGATTGATTAAACCCGTGGTTTTGGAAATTATGCTGGCCAGAAACTTGATTAGACCTTTGGTTGTTCTGGCCATAGAATGCATTCACTTCGGCATTCTGTCCGTTCATAGGACAGAATTTAGATGTGTGCCCCACCTCGTCACAATTTTGACATGTGACTTGATTATACTGTCCATAATCATGAACATCATTAACTTGATAAGGTGTAGGGGGATTAAATTGACACTGGTCATTCATGTGGCCAGTCTGACAGCAGTTTTCGCAGTACAGAACCTGAGGGTTCTGTGGAAAAGAAGAAGTTTGATTTATCGGATTTGAAACTTGAGATGCTGCCATCTGCTTCTGCAGCATGGCGATCAAACTTTGCATGTTTACCTCCTCTACCTTAGGAGGAGGAGGTGCTTGAATAGCTTGATAAGATGGAGCATAGTTAAATTTAGCAATGTCCTCGAACAATGCCCATCCCTCTTCAGGTGTTTTCTTCAAAAATGCCCCACCAGATGAACTATTGACCATGCCTTTTGTAAGCTCGGTCAATCCACTAAAGAATGTGTTGACTTGCCTTTGCAGTGGCAAGCCGTGGTGGGGACACTTCCTCAGCAGAGATTTGAATCTTTTCCAACGAATCGAAGAAGGATTCATTCTCTTTCTGGTAGAAAGTGAAAATCTCGTTCAAACACTGGGCTGTTTTCGAAGGTGGAAAGTATTGACTCAAGAACTCCTTTTCGAGTTCAGCCCAAGTGGTAATTGATTCAGAGGGGAGAGAAGTATACCACTCCTTCGCTTCTCCCTTGAGAGAAAATGGAAAAAGTTTCAGCTTGATGGCATCCTCACTTACTCCTTGGATGCGTGTGGTGCCGCATATCTCCAAGAATGTATGCAAGTGAGTGTGTGGATTCTCCGACTGAAACCATGAAAGATTGATGCATGCTGCATCATCTGAATGAGGCCAGGCCTTAGCTCAAAGGTCTGTGCAGTGATGGGTGGATTGACAATAGCTGGGTTGATTGTGGCTGCGCCAGGCATGGCGTAGTCTGCCAACGTACGTCTATCATTAGCAGCCATTATTACAAAATCAGTGATTTCCTTGGCTAACTGATCCTCAAGATCTTGCTCGGCTCTGCCTGGCAGAACCGCATAACGGAAGATCCGCCTGTTTGGCCGGACTACGGTTCGCTCGGGGTCAGGGGTTTATAGTAACGGTCCCTTTTGACTCCGAGTTTGCATAAACCGGACCAAAAACAAGTGAAAGCAACCTAAAGACTAAGAAATTAAAAGCCTAACTAAAAATTAAAGCCTAAGAAGAGAAAAAGAAATGAAAAATAGTTAAGACTAGGGCACAGACGGACGTTCAGAAACCTGGACGGGCGTCTGGCTGGAATTTGAACTAGACGGGCGTCTGGAAATCCAAACGCTCGTCCGAAAGGTTGAAGAAGTGGACGGACGTCCAAATTGGATGGACGCTTGTCCAACAGGTTAAAAACGGCTCAGAGTTGAAAAAATTAGAACAGACGGGCGTCCACTGGTCTAGACGCCCGTTTGGAAGCAGAAAACGAAACAGGTACGGAGAAGAACAACAGGAAAAAGAAAAACAGAATGACAGATCGAAAGAAAGAACTAATCACTTGGGACTGTAAATAAAAGATCTTAAACCCTAACTAAAACACTAATATCCTAATAACCTAAACGAATATCAACTAAAAACAGGAATTAAAACGAAATATAAACAAGAAAAACGAAAAACAAAAACCAGACAACCGTCCGGTTCCCCGGCAACGGCGCCAAAAACTTGTCACGGATTTATCTAACACAGCAAACAAGTAATAAATATTTATAAATCCGGTTTCCCTCAAGTATAAGGATCGTAGTATAGAGGTTGATACCGGGTCGATCTTACGGGGAATCGGGGTTGTGAATTCTAGTTTTTATTCTCGACCTAACTATGTCACGATTACAGAAACGAAAATAAAACAGTGAATAACTAAAACGGAAGATAACAAACGTAAACTGGACAGAAGATCGAGATCTAAAGCTAGAAAAATATAGTTGCGAACCAATTTAAACTAAACTAAACCTAATATGCAATAAAAGACTAACTAAGCTAAACAATTCAAATTCAAGGGGTTTTAATCAA
Organism: Gentiana straminea; assembly: GCA_036785695.1. NCBI lineage: Eukaryota > Viridiplantae > Streptophyta > Magnoliopsida > Gentianales > Gentianaceae > Gentiana > Gentiana straminea. The sequence continues at coordinate 1,963,093 of JAVUPR010000448.1, read as the reverse complement.
TAATTTACGAACGAACAAGCAATTGATCCACCTATCCCACAACTATCAATTTCGATCTAGATTATCTCGTGATTTCTAACCAAGTTGTGATTCACCTAACCACGGTATGAACTCCTAATTTCTTAGACAAGTTCTCCTATCAATCTTCTATCTTTCGATCTAAAGATTAATGCTTGCAAATCAAGGTGTGAAATCTCTCAATTTCTAACCTAGAAATCTAACCTAATAACTCTCGTTAATTAGATTTAAGATCTATTCTTTATCACGGTGATCTAAAGTTTAACACGATTTTCATCAAGATAAACAATCGACATGCAAAGATCTTTCGATATAAATTGCATAACAACATGGAAAACATGATAAAGAAACAACTTGAATTAAAATACTCACAAGATAATCAAGAACAAAACTGAATTGTTGATTGGATGGCTTCACAACGCTTGTTCAATGGAGGTCTAGCCTCTTAACATCCTCTTCGAAACTCGAATTGTTTAGAGTAAAAGTGCATAAGAGTATTTAAGTAAAAAACTGTTTGTAACCTAAAGAAAAACGCAGCTTAGCCGCCCCTAGGGTTAGGGTTCGAATATATGATGATATTGGGGAGAAAATACGCTGCCTTTATATAGAATTCGAAGTCGGTTCTACTAAGTCGGTTACTGGACGCCCGTCTGGATGGGATGAACGCCCGTCTGGTCTTCATTAAAACTTCGAGTCGGGCTGAGTCTTCATCAGACGCCCGTCCTTCACAAAATTGGACGCTCGTTCACTGAAAATCTGCCAATCCTGAACGTAAAAGTTCCTCCGGTACGCCCGTCCATAATTTCAAACGCCCGTCCAGATGGACGGGACCTGGACGCTCGTTCAGCTAGATCAAATTTTGATTTCTTGAACTTTATCTCTTTTTCCTCTATCTCATTCCTTCATTATCTCTTTTATCATCAATTAGCTCGAACTTAATCAACTTTTGATCATCCTTTGAGCCTCAAACATGTATCTATAACACATAAAAACCTCACAAAATGTAATAATGTCCAAATAATCATAAAATCATATTAAAAACACCAAAATTAACCAATATTGCGAATAACTTATTTAAAACCTCATTTACTCAATACTTCATTTAAACACTCATTTCTAATGCAAATTATACGAATACGGGGGAAAATATCATGGAATATAGCGTTATAAATCGTGTAAATTCACCCTTAACAGTGTACTATGATTAAGTCAATCATAATCAGATGAAAACTGGAGTACTGATATTTGAAGAAGAGTAAAATCTCAGTTAACGCTCCAAGTCAGTCAGGAAACTGACAAGTGATAAACTCAGTATAAAACTAAGGAAACTCAGTTTTATAGGTCAGTCATCCAACAAGCTGATAGTACAGTCGAACGTTATAAAGGAAGCGATTCTATTGGATGAAATACTGACACATCAGAACGGTCACAAAATATATCCGTTACAAAATAGACGTTGATACAATTCGAATTCAAGCCAGATGAACGTTGGACCTCACACTATAAATAAAGCACTTTGCACCAAGGATAAAGAAGAGGAATTAAGAAAAAGAATTATCAGGATTAACAAGTATTTTTGTGCATTAGTCACTTTATTCAAATTGCTATCATATCTGCGCTATAACAAGATCATATCAAGAATTTCTTCAAGTGTTCAAGCTACAAAGAATTTATCAAGAATCAGACACTTTGAAGAACCACAAACAAGAATCAATTTATTGATTCTCAACCCAACTTTGATTCTACATTAAAGGTTTAGACTGTGAAGCAAACCGGGAAGGTTTTGTCAAGGACAGTTGTTACAAGCAGTCGGGTAGACTGTGTTTGTGGTGGTAGCTGGTGAAGAGGCATACGATACCCTTCAAGGACCAGTGTTCAAGCAATTGAAGAGCAGCAATTCTACCTGCTCTACAACTATTTAGATAGTGAAGCTAGGGATTAGCCAAGGACTATTGTTTAGAACTTTTTGTAACAGTTCACCTCAAGAAGTTCTAGTGGAATTTTCCTCCGCACCACAGGAGAAGAGAGGACGTACAGTATTACACCACCTGGAACCTCTATAATTCTTGCTTATTTACTTTACGCATTTATTTATTTACTCATAATTTACTTACAACATTTGATAATTGATTGTGATACACTTCACAGTTCACAAACTGACATTTGACAGAATTCAGTTTACCATACTCAGCTTTCATAAAGAATAACAAGATCAAGAAAAAGGCTAGAACTATATCCGCTGCCGGTTGACTCAGTTTTTGCTTAAGTCAGTTTGACTTAAACTCAGCTTAACTCCACACAAGTTTTAACTGAACCGTAATTTGTTTTAAATCCAGTTTAGGAAAGTTTTTGGTGACAAGTTTATTCACCCCCCCCCCCCCTCTAAACTTGTGTTAGCCTTTCCAAGGGACCAACAAATTATGTGTACAAAGTGCGTAGATGATTGGTTATGTGAACTTAGTGTCGATATTTATCTGCTGATGTATTCTTATCTTCTAGCCATCAAAGCGGAGTAATAAGCTTGAGAATTATCTGTGTTTTAACAATGCATTAAACACTAGGCTTGTAGTAACATTACCAAAGTAGCCCCGAGCTTGTGGTAATATTCAATGCTATTGACTAATCTGTGAGAGGGGGATTCTTGCAATGCATACTTTACTTTTAAAGCAAGTTTCTTTCTTGAGAGGTGTTCATACTTGAAATTATGAAAATGCGTAGAAATTCAACTTTTTAAGAGGCTTTGAGTATTTCTCGGTGTCCGAGTCCAAAATCCTTCTGGATAACGCTCTTGCTTATTGCACCATGTCTTTACCCATTGCGAGGCTTAAGAAGTGGGAATGCTAATGTTGGTGGGTAATTAAGACTGTGAAGTTAGCATAAACTTTAATCTTGCCACGAATATATAAAACTGAATGCACATGCACACAATCACTTCGATTCATAGCGAGTAGTGAATAATGGATACCTTATGAGCATGAATGGTATGAGTTGACTCAAGTTTCTTGGGTAACTATGATTTGACCATGGAAAATGTTGTCTTGGGGAATGACTTATTGATGCTTTGTTCGGGACGATCAAAGTCTAAGTGGGGGGTAGTTGATGACGGTCGAATTATACCCATAAAAGTCATCAACGTTATCCTTAAATCGAGCTTAATAATATATATTTTATATTAAATCACATGTTTGTAGTGTTTATTTAATGTTATGTGATTTATAAGATATAATTTGGTATTTATCTATTTTTATTATTAAAATATGATTTACTGTGCGATAATTATTGATTTTATAGATTATGGTGAATCAGAGGATATCTACCGACAAAGGAATTAAATCTCAAGATAAATCGGACCAGAATCGGATTCATTGAAAGATCGAGATTGACGTAGCACGAAGCGTGGAGTAAGGAACATAGAAAACCAATGAGCCAATCAGAAGGCAGTGAGCTCGCTGGCAGCGAGCCCATGATTCGCTGGGGGCGAGTTCGTGAAATCTCGAGGATCGGCTGAGGGTTATCTCTACACGTTTTAAGATTTTTGAATCTATCTTTAGGTCGGCCTAAACTCCTATATAAAGGCCTGAGCGCGAATTTTATTAGCTTTATTTTAGATTACGCTTTACAAAATACAATACTATATCTTAGCTTTATTTTATTATGTTTCTTCATCACGGAGGCGATGGATTCATCGATTAGAGATCGCATTGAAGGAATGGAGTACCCTCCATCTACGAGGGTAATGCCTATCCAAATATGTTGTTTTTATTCGTAGATCTATTTTATTTCGTTATGGAGTAGTCGTTTGTGTATTGATTTCGTGATGTAGTTAATTAATATGATATACTGTGAAAATTGTCATGTTACTAGGACATTAGTTAGCCGATCGTTTAGGAGGTGTATAAGGAAATATAGTAGCACATTTACTTAACCAATTGGTTTTAGTAGAACGGTAAGCGCTTGATATTAACAATATAATGAACCAGAGATCGAAGTAAATACAACTATTATCAATCAGAGATTAAAAAATGGACATAGAAATTAAAAGCATACGATCAAGTGAGTTCACCTGTCTAAGCAATATTCTTCGGGAAAAACGGCTATCGGCAAAACCACATCAACTCCTCATGCATTGTATTACCACATACAGGCTTTCGGTTCTTTGGAATGGAGAAAAATGGGATCCTTCAGCCCTAGTTGAGGTCTTCATCAGGAGATCCTATAGTACCATAATTATTCAGCCTATGCACGGACGTCGTCATCAGTGCTATAATAAGTACAACAATAAATCAAGGAAGGTGGATATCAGTAAAACTTTCAAGAAGAGGTCCTCCAATGTCACATATCTTCTTTCGAGCCGACCTATTACTCTTTGGAGAGGCAACTGAGCATCCATGAAAAGTCATGAAAGACATTTTACTTGATTTCTCCAATTGTTCGGGCCAAAACATCAGCGCAACAAAGTCAAGGTTTCACACATTCGGCAGTGTGGAAAATAGTATCATTACAGCTATTGCACAAGGCTTGAAGATGACTTATACAGATGACCTAGGTAAATATTTGCGTGTTCCTCTTCTATATGGTAGAATGTGTATTTCTCATTTTACATACTAAGAAGACAAGATGAAGAAAAAATTGGGCCCCAGGAAATCCAAATCCCTTTCAAAAGCAGGAAAATGCATACGTATTCAAAGCTCTCTAGCTACACAACCATATTAAGCCATGTAAACCGTTGTGCTCCCGATTTCTACAATTAAAAACATGGAGATAAGATGTCAGAACTTCTTTAGGGGAGATGATGAAAATGGGCTAAAATTACTCACTGTTTCTTGGCCCATGTTGTGCAAACCAAAACAGACAGGTGGCTTGGGCTTTCAGAGATTTCATGAAACGGATATCTCCTTATTTGGGAAGCTAGTTTGGACCTATTCAAGGAGAAGGACAAGCTATGGGTACATGCACTATCTAGAAAAATATAAAGAATTGTCAGCTACTACAAAACCAGGTAACTCACCGACCTGGAGAAGAATTTGCAAATCATGTGTTAACTTGTGAAGTGGCCTTGAGCAAAGACAACTATGTTTGGAATGGAGACTCCAAAGGGAAATACATAGTTGCCTCTAGATACGCAATGCAAACCCACCCTCAAACCCAAGAAGAAACCGATGATATTTGTTGAAAGATATGGCAGCTGAAAGGTCCAACATGAAATAACTTCCTACTGTGGACTATTGCCCATGGTGCACAGGTTGTGGATGAATTCTTGTATACCAGTGGTGTTGCGCGTGTAAGTCGCTTATACTAGCAAGAGTACTAGGTCAATCGTAGTATAGCAAAGGCGAATCAAGTTCGATCCCACAGAGACATTGCAACTTAAGTATAAACAATTCTAACCTACTCAAGAAGACATATATGGTCTTTGACCAACAATAAACATAAAATAACATGGTGTTCCTCCCCTCATCCCACTTATCTACTAACTTGGTTTAGTTAATCCTTATGTTTACTTCCCCACATAATTTCCTTTAACTAATCAAGCATTCTAATTCAGTTTTAGCTACGGGTGCATCTCCTAACCCTATCTACTTCCACTGTAAGGACAACAGACAATCTATACGCAACTAACCTCCTTCGTTCGTTGTATTAGCCCGTACGCTATAAGTTCTAGAGAACAGTTTTCGATCTAGACACATATGGTGAGAACATCCAGAATCTATCTTTCAGATGAATTAGCAAAATAAGATGCAGTGAATGCCGTGTCTTCATCTTCTATTTTTTCTGCAACATTTGCAGTAGACTTTTCCTTATTTGGAAAATCCTTCTTTCAGTGCCCCTTTTGATGACAATACGCGCATTCATCCTTTTCAGGTCGTCTTCGAGAGCCTCCTTTAGACTTTGAGCGAGCATGTCCAAAAGATTTTGCTGATTTGTTGTTTGACCGACCTCTCGATGCCGTCAGAGCTTCTGATGTAGTATCTGCATGATCATGTTGATCCTTCTTCCGATACTCATTATTCACCAAAGCATTTGAAACATTAATGAATTTAACCTCGCTTTTACCGTATAACAGAGTTGTGTTTAAATTTTCATAAGTTTCTGGCAGAGAATTCAACAACAACAGTGCCATGTCTTCACCCTTAATCTCCACATCTAGGTTCTGCAAATATGCAAGAATCTTGTTGAAATTATTCAGATGCTCAATCATGGGCGTACCTCTTTTGTACTGAAAACGAAAAAGCTTCTTTTTCAAGTAGAGATGATTCTCTACGCTTTTCGCATATACTTGTCCTCCAGTTTCTTCCAAAGAATTTTCGCCATCGTCTCCTTCATGACTAAATAATTTTGCTCCCTTGCTAAGCACAATCGGATTGTGCCACAAGCTTGCCGGTTGATGAAATCCCAATCTTCATTTGACATGTCTGTAGGTTTAGAACCTAAGGCCACATCGGTTCCTTCCCGGAGACGTCGAATAGAAAAATAGAGCTCGTAAATGAACTCAGAAAGGTCCAATTAGCTAGGAACCGACCAAACATTAAAAAATATCGAGCCAAATCAGCGAGATTTTCAATTTGGTTCAATCGGTTTAATTTCAGTCAAAGAAAATAAAGTTAACTGGGTCTGATCAAAGGGCTGACTGGGTCTACTCCTTCTTCTTCACCCGTATTCTGCAAATTTGATGGGAGATGCTTTAACGCCGGAAAAAAAAGGGAACTTCCGAGATTGATATCTTGCAATCCGGAGGTCCGTTTTTCACACCGTTTAAAGCGGCAGACTCCTGGGAATGAGGGCTATCAGATGAAATCAACAGAAAATGATTTCGTGAAACTTTTTGCTCCCGGTTTCTTTAACAAACCATGGCTCCAATACCAATTTGTTGTGCGGAAACACCCGAAACGAAAAGTAAAGCGCATTGGAATGTAAATGGAAGAACATGAAAACAGATTTAACGTGGTTCAGCAATTCGCCTACATCCACCGGAAACAGCAATTTTCAGATTAGAGAAACATTTACACACACAAATTTATCTCTCAGGATCCTCACTTTTTACTGAAGCTAATACTTAGCTGAAAAGGGGATGCTTCTACAATTGAGCAAGGGGTAGTTTATATAGGTGAACATGGTGTCATTTTTTTCCTCCGTAGGCTACTAGTATCCAAGACTTTTGATGATATCTTGGACTTTCAATACTTGTTGCAAACATTGAAGACTTGTAACTTGAGCCACCATTTCTACATGTAACAACACATGCTGGAAATGAGCCACAAATATCAACAAATATATCAATGGAGGGAAATCGACGCATTATATAAAAATACATCACTTAGTATAATGTGTGATACACATTACATCATACGATTTATAATGCACATTAAATTTATGAGGCCTTTATTTTTACCACACATGATCTACCGTGTACCACAATACCTATGTACCACAGTAAAATCGACCCTATGAATGTCGAATGTATAGACAACATTCAACCTTTCCGGTGTCGATTCTAATTCGATAGTGCGGGAAGTCGAATGCTGCCTATACGTTCAACTTTCACAAGATCGATTCTGTCAAAATGGTGTGGTGCAATGACATGTCAAACAACACTTACTTCAGGTGTGGCGTGAATAAATGCCCTCTATTTATTGGTATTTTCCACATAGTAGTGATAATGCCACAACAAAATTGCCACAACATTATGCACAACACACTTTAGAATCATTTATTATGACATGGACCTATTGGTTCAAATAGGTTCCATAAAAATCAATGGTTTAATTTTTTTTTTTGAAGGAATCAATGGTTTATTTGTTGTGATGCGGTGGCATGTCACTTCAGGTGTGACGTGAATAAATGCCCCATATATTTCCACAGGATAGTGATAATGACACAATAAAAATTGTCAGAACATTGTGCACAACACTTTTATTATGATGTGAGACATATTGGTTCAAACAGGTTCCATAAAAATCGATGTTTTATTTGTGGGACGAAAATTTCTCTTTTCCACACCTTTCCTGCCTGGAGCAAATCGCAACTACAATTGCATAATGAACATGGTGCAACAGAATTACACACCGAAGTAAAAGGCGGTACTACTATGCTAAGAAAAACCCTAGGTTTGAAGAGGAAAATGGGGGTGAGAGATGACTACAAATTTCTTCAAGTAATCGACGCAATTGCTTCGATTAATCAGAATGTTAATCTGATTGATATTGTCTTAGAAACTGGCATTCCTAAGCGTTCCAAAGGCACAGGTATTCACTTTATCATGCCCATTTTACGTTTTTTTTCCTTTCCTTTCTCTCTTGATTGTTTATGAAGATCTCATTTTTATGCATTTCTGATAACCTTGACAGATTTTTTTGTTATATTCAAAATTATTGATCAATCGAAGCCGAGCCCTGGAATTTCGTTCATTTCTTCGCCGAAGCAATGGATACACTTCCCAATGTTTTGTGTCTTTGTCGATATCATTCAACTCTCTCGTGTTTCGGTAATTCGAAGTTCCTACACTTCATAAAATTAGTAATGTGTTGATGTCACTTTAGTTCTCTGTATTATTTCGAGAGGATTTCGTAGTTTTCCAAGATTGAAATTTTTGGTGTATGGGAGCTACTTTGAGTGGGCTGCTTACAGTTGGAGCGTCTTTTTCTGCAGATGAAGACTCATCAATCCGAAGTTTTCGCTCATACAACAAGAAATACTCGTCTTTTGCTTTATTCTAAGGGAAATGCGGGACGATGTATACTCCTTATCAGTGTTCTTCTAAGTATCATGCTTGAGAACAGGACAGGAAATTTATAGATGATTTGAGGAAGTGGTATATATTCTCTTCTCTGTCCCACTCGAGGATTTCCCAACTTCCTGCTTTTCTCTTTCACGGCTAAATTACAATTTTGATCCTCTAACTAGACACGTTTTTCGATTTTGGTCATGGTTTTTCTCCGGCGACAATATTAGTCCTGTAAGTGGTCTTTTTTTTTGCAAAAATAGTCCTGAACGCCGGAAAGACCACTTACAGGACTAAAATTGGTCTTTTCCGGCGACAATTTTAGTCCTGTAAGTGGTCTTTCCGGCGACAATTTTAGTCATGTGTGTGGTCTTTCCGGCGTTCAGGACTATTTTTGAAAAATAAAGACCACTTACAGGACTAAAATTGTCGCCGGAGAAAAACCAGGACCAAATTGAAAAACGTGTCTAGTTAGAGGACAAAAATTGTAATTTAGCCTCTCTTTCACCCTAGGAAATTTTTTTTGGGTTTCCATACTAGGTTGTTGCGCTTCCATTTGGTTCTTTAGTAATGTTCATCTTGCATTAATCGAGTTTAGTTTCTTAGGAGAATGGGATTCTAATCACTTCGAAAAACCTTGGACCTCGAGTTTGGATATAGTTTTCACTTTTTAGTTTCAAGAAGGTCTAATATTCACTGTTTTTGTGTTACAATTCTAAGTCTTACCGTCAATTTTATGTTCTTGAATGACTAGAAGAATGTGATGTGTAAATGTTTAAATTCAGTATCTTGTCAGTTATTTGTGTGCATAGTTGTTCTCCAAGTACTCGTGTTAAATTGGGAGTCATTCCATTCAGTGGTCTAGAAACTCAGTTTAACAAGTTCTTTAGAAGAAAATGATTTATAACACCTGAACCATCACACAATTATACCACTGCATTTTTTGGTCCACATGTTCATTCGTTTCTGAATTTCCACAAATTTAGGAGTTAACCACCAGTCATCTTGAGTTGGTGAATTTTGTGATCGTTTTGAAGGGGTTTGCCAGTACTCGTTTTAAAACTAAAAATAACTGTAACTGGCTCCAAGTTGTGTTTTCTCCGTGTTTCAGTCTACGTTGGTGCTGATGCATTTGCTTTGTAGGGTCTGGTGATTTACTTCAGCTGAAGGATATCAAAGTAGGAGAAGGCTATAATCTGGTTGGCAAGGTATGCTTTGAACTCAGCCCAATATTTTGTATCTTGAAAATAATCAAATAATGCACGAAATAATATCAAAATAAGGAAAATGAACGTTAAGTGCAGATTTCTCGACTCACGAACCCGACATATGATATTCAACTCAAATGGTTCACATTTATAGGTCGAAACAACTACATTTAGCTCATAGTGGATAGAATGTTGATGCCGTAGGATGGACTATTTTAAGCGTCATCAGAATGATACTGTGATGCAAACTGGATATCTGACTGCAAGGATTCAAAATCCACTAGTGGATATGTATTCGCTATTGGTGGTGGTGCAGTGTCTTGGAAATCAACAAAACAAACTTGCATAGCTCGATCCACTATGGAATCTGAGTTTATTGCGTTAGACAAAGCTGGAGAAGAAGCAGAATGGCTTCGGAATTTCTTAGAGGATATTCCTTGTTGGCCAAAGCCAATTCCTCCAATTGGCATACATTGTGATAGTATGTCGGCTATAGGACGTGCACAAAGCTGTATGTATAATGGTAAGTCTCGACACATACGTCGTAGACATAATACCATCAAACAATTGATCTCTAATGGCGTGATTTCCATTGATTATATACAATCAAAGGAGAATCTTGCGAATCCGCTAACAAAAGGTTTACCTAGAGATCAGATTTCAATCTTGACAAACGGAATGAGACTTAAGCCTATTGCGCATGTTCCCTTATAATGGAAACCCAACCATAGTGATTGGAGATCCCAAGATCATTGTTCAAAAGGGACAACTAAGTTACGAAGGACAGTTAGCACTTACCCATTATGTCAAAACATTTTAATTTGAAATTTTTTTAATACTAAATTAAAATTAAACAATGAAACATTAAACAAAGGGCTTCCTTCCTCTTTTATTTTTATATTTTTATTCGAAACGCCTCGTGATCTTCAACCAATTATGGGCTTCAATATAATTATCAGGAGTAAGCGCTATAGCTTGTTTCCAATACTCAGCGGCTTGATCGAACTAAGCTTCCGCGATTTCCGAATCTCCCCGTCGAACGGCCTCGTTCTCCACGGTCGAATAGGTAAGTCAATTCCTTTCTTTAACCGTACTTTAGAGTTTCCCGGCTCATACGGCTCATTAATGAATTCTTTTATCTATATAATTTCTTTTATTTGGGTTAACTAAAAGAGGTTAATTACATGAGTTTCAAACTAAAATGGATTTGGATTCATAATCGGTTTTATTTAGTTTTATCTTTTTTCCCACCGCCGAACAATAAAGGATATTCATTCCCCCTATCCTTATAATTTTCTCGAAAGGTAACTATCTCGGTTTCATATAAAAATTTATATAGAATCTTTGAAAAAGACTTTCCTTCACTTTCTAAGAAATAAGAAAAGGCTTACTATCTTTGGGATCTAATCCTACACCGCTGCTCAAGACTTTAAGTAGATCAACTTAATTACATAAGTGAATTCCTCATTTTTATATCAAGAAGGATATCTCCGATCATGACATAAGTACGCGAGCTATTATTGTATCGTCCAAAAACTTTGCTAATTGATCCTTACGGTGTCGCTTCTATCAATTGTCTTAATTTGATCTTGTTTTTTATCCATCGAAAAAGTAGCTAGGCATACTATCCCCTTTCTTCCTATTTATAATTCTATGAAGTTTATTTCTTTGCTACAGCTGATAAAAATCGTTGTTTTAGACGATGCATATGTAGAAAGCCTAGGTTTTTATAGTATTTACTGGTCGATTTTGGTTTTCTTTTTTCTTTCTATAGTGGAGATAGTCCCACGTAATGACAGATCACGGCCATATTATTAAAAGCTTGTGGTAAGTGTAGAAAAAGAAAGGATAAAACTTTCTGTTTTATTGATTATTCGATTAATTACAAAAGGAGCACTTGGTCCTCTTAAATACAAAAACAGACAAATCTAGAATCAATCACTCCTGAAAATAAGGAGCCGTCCTCCTTAAACCCTAGGTCAAGACAAAACCTAAAAACTTCAATGATAGAGGAATTACCCTTCTACCCTTATTATAAAAAAAAGGCAAATACATAATAAATAACATAAATAACAACACACTCCTCAACACTCCCCCTCAAGTTGAGCATGGATATTCAACATGCCCAACTTGCTCACATAATTATCAAATCCTTGCTTGACCAAAGGCTTTGTCAGCCCATCTGCAACTTGCTGCACCGAAGGCAAGAATGGTATGCAGATCACACCATCATCCAACTTTTCTCTAATAAAATGTCTGTCAATTTAAATATGTTTGGTCCTGTCATGATGGACAGGATCATTTGCAATATCGATGGCTGCTTTGTTGTCACAATAGAGCTTTATAGGTAACCCCACTGGAACATAAATATCTTCTAACACCCTTTTAATCCACAGCTCTTCACACACACCTTGGGCCATTGCCCTATATTCAGATTCTGCTGTACTTCTGGCCACCACCCCATGTTTCTTGCTCCTCCAAGTGACCAAGTTGCCCCACACAAAGCTGCAATATCCTGATGTTGACCTTCTTTCCTTGGAACCAAATTTCCAATCGATCGGTATATACTTCTACTTCTCTCGTCGGAACTCTTTCTCGAACCACAAACCCGCCCCTATTGTACCTCGAATTCGTACACTGCCTCTAAGTGTGGTTCACATGGAGCATGCATAAACTGGCTCACTACCCCTACTGCAAAAGAGATATCTGGCATGGTATGAGCTAGATATATCAGCCTACCCACCAGCCTCTGATATCTTCCTTTATCCACTGGGACTTCGGTACATTTCTCCCACAATTTCAAATTTGACTCCATGTGGGTGCTAGCAGGTTTGCACCCACTCATGCCTGTTTCTTCCAAAAGATCCAGAACATATTTTCTCTGTGAAGCTATCATTCCTTTCTCTGACCTGGAAAATTCCATACCTAAGAAATATCTCAGATTTCCCAACTTTTTGATCTCAAATTCTTTGGCCAAACTTTTCTTGATCTCACTGATCCCCAAACTATCACTGCCTGTCAGGATGATATCATCCACATACACCACTAAGATGGTCAGTTTTCCAGTTGTTGATCTTTTAACAAATAAAGTGTGGTCTGCTTGACCTTGTTTGAACCCTTCTTTCTTCAAGAAGTTTGTAAACCTCTCAAACCATGCCCTTGGGCTTTGTTTCAGCCTATACAAAGACTTGTTCAACCTGCAAACTTTACCACCATTCTTCCCAGAGAAACCAGGTGGTGGTTCTATATAGCCTCCTCCTTCAAATTTCCATGAAGGAAAGCATTCTTCACATCCAGTTGTTCAAGTGGCCAGTCCATATTCACAGCAACAGATAGAATAATTCTCACTGTATTTAGCTTTGCTACATGGGAGAAGGTTTCAGAGTAGTCTAACCCATATGTTTGGGTGTACCCCTTAGCCACCAATCTGGCCTTGTATCTCTGTAGTGACCCATCTGAATTATACTTCACTGTAAACACCCATCTACACCCCACTGGGGTTTTCCCAGCAGGCAAATCCACCACATCCCATGTATGATTCTTCTCAAGGGCATGAATCTCCTCATAGACGGCTGCTTTCCACTAAGGTGACAGTAGGGCTTCTTGGATGGATTTGGGAATTTGTATGCCGGATAGATTGGATAGTAAGGTATAATATTTGGGTGACAGATTTTGATAGGACACATATTTGCTGAGGGGATAAAGCAGATGTTTTGTGCATTCTCTTGGAGGTTTTCTTATAGCTATAGGAACATCCAAAAGAGGGTAGGGTGGTATGATTTTAGTGGTTTGTTCAGTAGAGGTCTTAGGGTCAGGTGGTATGATTTTAGTGGTTTGTTCAGTAGAGGTCTTATCATCAGAATCATCGACTCATACAAGGATGCCACCGTCTCTTCACCTATTTCTCGGGACTCGTTTCCGCATCTTCATGTGAGGAGGAGGTTGATCGATCTTTGGGAGCCATATGAGAGCCTGCATTGTTCTTAATTAAGACTTTCTTTCTAGAATAAATGTTTCCTGGGAACTTTTGAATCCTAGTTCGGGGACTAACTTCTGATTCATCATTGTTTTGACCCAAATTTTGTGAATCAGTAGTGTTGTCCTCACCTTTTTCATGTTGATAAGAATAACCATCACTAGGTGGATTTCTAGACTCAGCCACCCCTTCAAGTAAAATTCGGGATATGGACTCATGTTCATTGAAAATTTCCCCCTGAACATGAGTCTTAAAAAACATTTTATCTTCAAAAAATGTTACATCTTTGCTGACATAAGTGTGCCGAGTTTCAGGATCAAACAGTTTATACCCCTTTTGGGTGGGTGAATAGCCAATAAACACACATTTTTTTGATATGGGATCCAATTTCCCTTGGTTCTGGACATGTATAAAGGCTGTGCACCCAAACACTTTAAGAGGTAGGTCTTGAATGAGCCTAGTATTGGGATAAAAGTGCCTTAACCTATTTAGGGGACTTTGAAATCCTAGAACTCTAGAGGGACTGTTGATTAGGTAGATGGCTGTTAGGACAGCCTCTCCCCACAGATACTTGGGTGTTCTAGAGGTCATCATTAAGGACCTCACTACCTCAAGTATATGTCTGTTTTTCCTTTTAGCCACCCCATTTTGTTGGGGTGTGTCTGGACAAGAACTCTGATGGATCATACCATTTTTTAAGAAAAAAGGGTCCAAGGACAGAGTTGAAGTACTCTCTGCCATTATCACTTCTGAAAATCTCAATTTTAGTTTGAAATTGGGTTAAAATCATGTTGTAGAAATTCTCAAACACTTGTTTAACATCTGACTTGTGTTTTAAAAGGTACACCCATGAGACCCTTGAGTGGTCATCAATGAATGTTACAAACCAACATTTACCAAGCAAAGTACTCTGCCTTGCAGGCCCCCAAACATCGCTATGAATCATAGTGAAAGGCTTAGTAGGCTTGTAAGGTTGAGGATAAAAAGAGCTACGGGTATGTTTAGACAATTCGCATATCTCACATTGAAAAAAGGCTTGGTTTTTATCACTAAACACATCCGGTAACAGTTTTTTTAAATAACCAGGGCTGGGGTGGCCCAATCTATAGTGCCACAACATGACATTATTCCTATCAACATGAGAAGTTTGAAAACATAAGTTTCTAGAGAACATTTTATTCTTGAATTCTTCATCTTCCTCAAGAACATACAGCCCTCCCATAAGTTTGGCACTGCCAATCTCCTTCCCCATATCAATATCCTGAAAAATACAACCATCAACAGAAAAAGACACAGTGCACTTATAGTCACAAATAATTTATTGACCGATAGAAGGTTGCATGATAGATTAGGGACATGGAGAACATTTTTAAGGATCATCTTTGGAGAGATAACAATGGTCCCTTTTCCAAAGCAATGGTGGAAAAAGTTCCATCTGCACCCTCACCTTTTGATTTCCAAAGACAAGGGAGATAGGAAGAAAAAATATGTGAACAATGGGTCATATGGTCAAGAATCTATGACCCAATAGGTAGGCTGATTTACCCCAAGAAAGGAAAAAACAGAGGGATTGGATGGATTACCTTTCTCAACAAGAGAACATGAGGCATCATTTGAGGGTTGGTGAGCTATGGTTTTAGCCTGGATCAGTTTGGTCACTTGTTCCAACTGTTCCTGAGTGAATGCAGATGGTCGGGATTAACGCTGTCGGTAAGGTGACTTAAACTCTACATTTTGGTGGAACCAATCTGAAGACTCAGCTGAGTGATGGTCAGCTGAGAAGTGTGTTCAATTACGTGCTTCAAGTAGGGTGGAGTCTACCGAGCTTCGTCGGCGGGGTGACTATCGCCAGGGTGATAGTCCGTCGAGTACTTGAATACAAAGGGGTCCCACATCTCAAGCTAATTCGTTATGTGACGACTATACAGTGTCATTAAAAGGAGGACACGTGTAGGGGTATTTATGGTGCATCAGACAAAGATTCCTGGCGGCTAAGGTTTAGGGATTTGTGCCTATAAATACAGTTGTTGTCTCATTATCCGGTGGTGTTGAAATCTATAATTTTCAGTGCATAATAAAATATCTCTTTTCTGCCCGTGGTTTTTTTACCTCTCCCACTGAGGGGTTTTCCACGTTAAATCTGTGTTCTTCTTGTTTCTGTTTTCTCCTTTGATTGTTTATGTTTGATTGCTTCTGTTTCTGTTTCTTGCATCTGAAGTTATCTCCATCCGTTTTATAACAAGTGGTATCGTAGACAGTTCGGAGAAACCAATCCGTACGATCAACTTCATCTTCACTAAGGCCTTCAAAGAAGGTGCTAGGATCCGTGATAAAGTTGTGATCTTTAGCAAGAAAAGATGTCAGCAGTAAACGTAAAAATCGATAAATTTACAGGAAGGAACAGTTTTGGTCTGTGGCAAATCAAGATGCGTGCACTGTTGAAACAACAGGGTTTGTGGAATCCTTTATCTGACAAACCAAATACAGGTGCAACAGATTATGCCAGTCTGGAAGAGAAAGCACATTCAACCATCATGTTGTGCTTATCTGATGATGTTATCACTGAGGTTGCTGAGGAAGACACCGCAGCCAAGTTGTGGAAGAAGATTGAAAGCCTGTATATGACCAAGTCACGGACCAACAAGTTGTTGTTGAAACAGAGGTTGTTCAGTTTGAAGATGCATGAAGGAAGTCCACTGAGGGAACATCTGGACCAGCTGAACACAATATTTCTTGATTTAAGGAATATTGATGTTAAAATTGAAGATGAAGATGCAGCCCTAATCCTGTTGGTGTCATTACCGGCATCATATGAAAACTTTGTGCAGTCTTTCATAGTTGGAAAGGATACAGTAGCTTTGGAGGATGTAAGGTCTGCCTTACATGCCAGGGAGCTTAGACACAAGGCCGCCGGTACAGATACAACAAGTCAACTGGGGCTAGTAGCTAGCAAGAATAGTGGAAAAGGATATGGACGAAGAAGAAAAAAAGAAGTCGTGGTCCAAAGGTCCTAAGTCTACCGATGTCCGTAATTACCGTAAGGAGCGGGGACATTGGAAGTCCAACTGTCCAAGGAAGAAGAAACAGCAGGAAGGCAATTCTGGCACAGCAGCCTTGGCTACTGAGCAATCTGATGAGGATCTGGTTCTAGTTGCAGGAGATTCTACACACCACAATGATGTGTGGATACTTGATTCTGGAGCATCCTACCATATTTGTCCAAACAGGGAGTGGTTTTCTACTTATGAGCAGATGGATGGTGGTCAAATCTATATGGCCAACAGCAAGGTTTGAAAAGTTGTGGGAATTGGCTCAGTAAAGTTAAGGACAGAGGATGGTAAATTTTGTACACTGAAAGATGTAAGACATGTTCCACAGATGACCAAGAATTTGGTATCTCTTAGTCTACTGGACAGCAAGGGGTTCAATTTCAAGGGTGAAGGTGGACAGCTGAATGTCTTCAAAGATTCAGTTGTAGTCCTCAAAGGCATCAAGAGGGGAACCTTGTATATATTACAAGGATCTACTGTATCTGGCACTGCTGTTGTTGCATCCTCAGCAGTTCACCAGTCTCAGCAGACTCAGCTGTGGCACATGAGACTAGGTCACATGGGTGAAAGGGGTATGCAGATTCTTTCTTCAACAGGTTTTCTTGGGGGATATAAGGTCAAGAATCTGGACTTTTGTGAACATTGTGTGTTTGGGAAATTGCATAGAAGTAAATTCTCAGCAGGGTTGCACAATACAAAGGCAACACTTGATTATATCCATTCGATTGTTTTGGGTCCATCAAAAGTTGAGTCATTGGGTGGTCACAGATATTTTGTGTCATTCATAGATGACTATTCAAGGATGACTTGGGTGGTGATGATGAAGAACAAAAGTGATGCATTCAAGAATAACTTTAAGCAAAGTGGAAGGCCCTAGTGGAGAATCGCTTAGGCAAGAAAATCAAGAAGCTTCGTACGGATAATGGTCCGGAATTCTCGCCGGACGGATTTTGATTCATTTTGTGCAAATGAGGGTATTGCTAGACATCATACCGTAAGGAATACACCTCGCGAGAATGGTGTAGCCGAAAGGATGAATCAAACTCTACCGGAGAGGGCAAGATGTATGCTTTCTCAAGTCGGTTTATCAAGGAGATTTTGGGCGTGTCGTTAAGACATCTTGCTACTTAATCAATAGGAGTCCTCACACAGAATCAATCTCAAGACACCATTTGAGATGTGGTCGTGCAAGCCTCGCCGACTACTCGCCTTCTAAGGGTTTTTGGAAGTACAACTTACTATCATGTTAGTGAAGGGAAGTTGGAGCCAAGAGCCAAGAAGGGAGTGTTTGTGGGGTATGGTGATGGAGTGAAAGGATATAGGATTTGGTCATCGCCAGAGTCCGAGTAATCCTCGAAAGCGGGGACGTTGTGTTTGATGAAAATTCTATGTTTAACTCATCGGGGGAGGTCTACCGAGTCCGAAACCGATCTTTGAATCGATAGTGTTGAGAAACGGTGGAGCTTCGGTGGAGTCTACGATATGCAACAATCGGTGGATCCAAATCAACACTATACTGATCTGGATAATGAACCACAATCTGATCCAAGCCAGCCTGCTGAGACCTCAGCAGGGCGTCATACAAACATTGATCGGCGAGTCTACCGCGCCGGCGGGCCTAGAAGATCTAATGTTGGGATACCTCCAAGGAGATATGGATATGATGATTTGGCTGGATATGCACTCCAAGTTGCAGAAGAGGTAGAGGTTGCTGAACCTACTACTTACAGGGAAGCAATGACATGTATAGAAGCATCTCAGTGGCATGCAACCATGGGAGATGAAATGGAGTCATTATTGAAGAATCAGACTTGGGAATTGGTCAAACAGCCTACTGACAAGGGAGTTGTGACTTGTAAATGGATCTTCAAGAAAAAGGAAGGAATAACTAAGCGCAGTAAGGGGTCAAGTATAAGGCACATTTGGTTGCAAGAGGATTCAGTCAAAAGGAAGGGGTTGACTTTGATGAAATATTTTCACCAAAGTGGCCGGACACACTTCAATCGGGGTGTTACTAGCAATGGTGGCACAATGCGAGATCCGGAACTTGAGCAATTGGATGTGAAAACCGCTTTTCTACATGGTGAGGTGGATAAGGAGATATACATGACACAAATTTCGAGGGTTTTCAAGTTCCCGGCAAAGAAAACTATGTTTGCAAGTTGAAGAAATCATTGTATGGTTTGAAGCAAGCTCCAAGGCGAGTGGTATAAAAGGTTTGACAGCTTTCATGCTTCAAAGGGGTTATAACAAAGTCCATATGATCGTTGTGTTTACTACGGTCTGTTGAAAGATGGATCATATATCTATCTTGTCCCGTATGTGGATGACATGCGATAGCCGCAAAGAAGGAAGTCGATGTTCAAAATCTGAAGAACCTTCTCAGTGCTGAATTTGAAATGAAGGATTTGGGTGCTGCCAAGAAAATCTTGGGGATGGAGATCTGGAGAGATAGAAGTCAGAAGAAGTTGTTCTTGTATCAGCAGGGTTATGTGCAGAAGATATTGGCCAAGTTTGGGATGTCTGCTGCAAAACCAATAGATACTCCTATGGAATCAAATGTTCATTTGTCTGTTTATGCTTCACAGTCAGCTGAAGAGAAGGAGTATATGTCAAAAGTTCCCTATGCTAGTGCAGTTGGTAGTCTGATGTATGCCATGGTATGCACTAGGCCTGATCTGGCTCAGGCAGTCAGTGTTGTCAGCAGGTTTATGGCTCAACCCGGAAAGGAACACTGGAAAGCCGTTAAAAGGATATTCGTGTACCCGAGAGGTACAAATTTCGATGTTGGTCTCATTTATGGAGGTGATATCGGTCCGGTCACAAAAGTGCCGTGATGCCGATTATGCAGTGATGTTGACGGTAGAAAATCAATGACTCGGTTATGTGTTTACATTGGGAAATGCAAAGTGGTCGACCGGAAAGCTACTCTTCGGGCTACGGTAGCCTTATCAACTACCGAAGCGAAATATATGGCTCTTACCGAAGCGGCTAAGGAGGGTATCCGGTTGAAGGGGCTAGTCGCTGATTTGGGGTTGCATCGGATCAGCCGAGATTTATTGTGACGAGCTAAGTGCAATATGTTTAGCCAAGGATCGGGTTCATCATGAGAGAACCAAGCATATTGATGTCGGTATCATTTCTTGAGGAATGAGAAGAGGGTTGTGGTGAAGAAGATTGGCACAAAGGAGAATCCCGCCGATATGTTCACTAAACCAGTTCAAATAGCGAGTAAGTTCCGGCTTTGCCCGGACTTACCGAATATTCAAAGCTTATAATCTGTTTCGGAAACTCTACCGAGGCGGATCGCGGGAGTGGATGCTTTGTGGAGATAGTCCGGTACAAGTACATCCGGCATTGACGAATGCATCTGGTACAAGTACATCTGGTTGTGCAATCTGTTTGACTCTAGGGAGAGTTGAAGTCAAAGTGGAGATTTGTCAGTAAGGAGACTTAAACTCTACATTTTGGTGGAACCAATCTGAAGACTCAGCTGAGTGATCGTCAGCTGAGAAGTGTGTTCAATTCTGTGCTTCAGTAGGGTGGAGTCTACTGAGCTTCTGTCAGCAGGGTGACTATCAGCAGGGTGATAGTCTGCTGAGTACTTGAATACAGCAGGGTCCCACATCTGCTAATTCTGTTATGTGACAGCTATATAGTGTCATTAAAATGAGGACACGTGTAGGGGTATTTATGGTGCATCAGACAAAGATTCCTGGCGGCTAGGGTTTAGGGATTTGTGCCTATAAATACAGTTGTTGTCTCATTATCCGGTGGTGTTGAAATCTGTAATTTTCAGTGCATAATAAAATATTTCTTTTCTGCCCGTGGTTTTTTACCTCTCCCACTGAGGGGTTTTCCACGTTAAATCTGTGTTCTTCTTGTTTCTGTTTTCTCCTTTGATTGTTTAAGTTTGATTGCTTCTGTTTCTGTTTCTTCCATCTGAAGTTATCTCCATCCGTTTTATAACAAACGCCCTGATCAGAAGATACCTGACTTGCATGTTTCCCTTCTAACAAGATTTCTGAATTCCTTGGCTTCCGATTTGCAGGTTTACCATTGAGTTTTTGTGTTGTGAGCAGAACATATGTGGTACTCGGGCTGCCTTCTCTTCCAAGGGATTGATTAGTCCTGATCACAGTGGATTCAGGACCGGAAGTGGCTAAGGAATCAGAAGATGTATTCCTCAGCTCTCCTGTCATAGCTGCTCGGAAATTCATGGTCGATTTTTGGATCATTCAACCATTCTCTGATACCATGTAGAAAAAGAAAGGAGAAAACGTTCTGTTTTATTGATTATTCGATTAATTACAAAAAGGAGCACTTGGTCCTCCTAAATACAAAAACAGACAAATCTAGAATCAATCACTCCTGAAAATAAGGAGCCGTCCTCTTTAAACCCTAGGTCAAGACAAAACCTAAAAACTTTAATGATAGAGGAATTACCCTTCTACCCTTATTATAAAAAAAGGCAAATACATAATAAATAACATAAATAACAACGCACTCTTCAACAGTAAGAATGGGTTTCGTTCGAGTGCTCGAAAATAATATTCCAAAGCTTTCGTGTGTTCTCCATTACTTGTGTGGATAAGACCTACATTGTAGAGTATATAACTTCGATCATAAGGATCAATTTCTTGTCTGCTGAAGGTTTAGGTTAAGCATAGATCTTTTAATGATTCCTATATATTGGTTAAACAAGTGGGGTATTGCAGAGTACTCTTTATTGGAGGTCACCTATGTAAGTGGAAGTGGGACCGCTTCTGTGAGAATTTGTGGGCTAAATTCTCTAACACACTTTCTGAAACCAAGGTGTTCCAGGGCCAAAATGGACACAACCATGAGAACTTCGAGAAGGCCAGGAGGTCTATTGTATGGGTATCATTGTCTAGGCATGCACCAAAGCCTGAGCAGTTCAAGACCTAGTTCACTGCTTAGCCGAGTATGTCCGATGGTATTCTACTAGGGAAGGTTCAAGGCGAAAACCCACCTCGCCCGATGCAATAGAAATCCGTTTTGTTATCTCTATAGAGCCTGCATCGCATCTGCATTAATTTTCATTTATGTGGGGGATTGTTCGAACTTTAATGGCTATTTATCTCAAACCGGGTCTAAGTTTAAGTGGCGAACAGTCCACTTAAGGCTTGATTTTAAATGACTTACATAATGAATTTCCGGGAGATAAAAATATTATTGGAAACTACTAAGATAGTAGTTGATGTTAGGCTTTTGAATCATTCGATTCCGATATCGGTTGAATGAGAAATTAATGCCTAAAGGTAGAGTAATTTATGTGAGTGTTGTAATGGAAGTGTGTTCCATTTGTCCCACATAGGTAATGAAACTAAAGATTCTCACTATATAAGTGGGAGAGTTTCATAGAAGGGCAAGCCCCAAGGGGCAAGAGAATTTTGTGAAGGAGGAAGGACTTAGATGCTTGTTGGTTCACACACGCGCGCCGCCGCCGCCACTGTCCGGCCGGCTCGGTTCGGTTCGTGCTCGGGCTTTGGGCTTGACTTGGCCCAATATTAATTTTTTGGACCAGCTCAACATTTAATTCTGAATAAATGCAACAGTACAACAATGCATCAGTTTGGAAATGTAAATAGAGATCAGTTCGAGTTCCAACTGTTCATGAACAGAAAAAACTGAAATTGCTCCAACAGTCATTTTGAACAGATACAACCTTCTCTTCTGCGAATTTCGAACGTATGCTTATGTTAATTGCCTCCAATCTCTCGCCTATATAAACCACACTTCGAATGAAAATAAACACAACATTTTTCATACCATTACTCGCGAAAAAAACACACAAACATTTGCATTGTCGAGATAATCAAATGCCTTATCGCTTCGTTGCTTTCCTCATTCAAGTGCAAGAACCCGGAAAGGTAGATCGTTGTATCTTGGGAGACGTATTGCTATAAACCGTGTGCACCATAGGCGGGGTAATTATGTCTTAAGGACAAAGTTTTAAACTCGCACCGATCACAATAGGCTCGTTTGGTTTGAAGGAAACAAAAGGAAAAGAAAAGAAATGAGATGGAGGGATTTATGTGTAGTGTTTGGTATTCTGTGTTGGAAAAGAAAAGAAAGGGAAGAGATAGAAACTAGTGAAAATGATACAATGTAATTAATTAAAAAAAATAACGAGACTTTGTTATTTCCTTTCTTTTCCTTTGTCCAATCCAAACACTTTAAAGAGATTTTGAAATCACTCATTCCCCTTCGTTTCTCTTCATTCACAGTCCTCTCTTTTCTATTCCTTTTGTTTCATTCAAACCAAACAGAGCCTAAGTTTTTGCGTTTACTTTTTGTTTTCTGCATTTTTGCTTCTATTTGTTGCATACTATGAACGTGTGAATAAACATTCTTCATGTTATGTGTTCATCTTTTAGATTTCTGTTTCTACAAATTGCATGTTGTTCATCTCTAAAAATTACAAACCGATACACTGATATAATATTTCTAACAATTATTTGATAATGTATGATGATTAGAATATTGAATTCAATGATTAAGGTTTTAGTATGGAATACCATAAATATATTTGGGAACATTTATACATGAACTATTATTATACACAAATGTACAAGAAGATATTTGAAACTCTAACAATGAGATATTTCACCTCCATATTATAATGCAAAATTTCACAATTTCTAATGTTGAATTGAAATGCTTTGTCACACCCTTCCTTATCTTCAATTTAGTCAAAATTTGTAGTATATTCTTCCTAAAATATCAAAAACCTTCATCTTCTGCAACAAAGGAGGACAATTGACGCATTATACAAAAATACATTACTTAGCATAACGTGTGATACACATTACATCATATGATGACATTACATCATATGATTTATAATACACATTAAATTTAGGCGACTTCTATTGACACCACGAAACTGCTTACGGCACCACGATCACTTTTAGCATCCTATAAATCGTTTTTGGTACCACATTGAATATTTTTATTATTTGCACAACACAAACGTTGGTGGAACTGACGTCCGTTCTCGTTACGAGCATGACTAGAACTGACGTTTGTATTCCATTCCACCGTCAGTGACACTGATTTTACAGTTATAAATGTATCAGGGTGAAAAACGTCAGACCCATTGACGCTTTATGCAAGCTGAAACGTCAGTGGCTCTGACGCACGTATGATGTTGCCAAATAATGATTTGGTGGGGTCAAAATGTAAATGAAAAAAAAATAAAAAAATGGTGCTAATAGTAAAATGGTAGTGCCAATAGAAGCCGCTTAAATTTATGAAGACATTCATAGCAGAAGCCCTATATGGTGTCCTATCCCTAAAATGAAGATAAAAAACAGAATTTAATCCAAAATAGCTTCCACAGCAGAGTTTCTATCCCTATTTATTTTTTGGGATATGAACAGTGCATCCCTACTTGTGAGGATGCACTATTCACGTCCCTAAACATATTTAATTATTAAAAATTATAGGGATATGGATAGTGATGCTGCTGGAGTGAAATAATTAATATTTAATGTGTATGAATAGGGTTGTGAGGTAGAATATGTATTATTTAATGTTATTTGAAATGTTATAGGGATAAAGATATATATGCTGCTATGGAGTATTTTGAATTGAGATGTTGTAAAATATGAATATGTATTATTTTATATTATTTTAGGGATAAAAAATGGTGCACCTGATAAGAGTTTATTTTTACCACACATGATCTATCCATGTACCACACTACCTGTGCACTACAGTAAAATCGACCATATGAAAGTCGAATATATAAACAACATTCAACCTTTCTGGTGTCGATTCTAATTCGATAGTGCGGGAAAATATTACCTATACATTCAACTTTCGCACGATCGATTCTATGAAAATAATGTGGTGTAGTGGCATGTCAGACAACACTTACTTCAGGTGTGGCGTGAATAAATGCCCTCTATTTATTGGCATTTTCCACGGAGTAGTGATAATGACACAATAAAATTGTCACAACATTATACACAACGCATTTATTATAACGTGGAAACTATTGTTTCAAATAGTGGTTTATTTGTTGCTTATATTTTGTTTGTTGTGAGAGGGAAATTTCTCCTTTCCACATCTTCCCTGGCTGGAGCAAATCGCAACTACAATTGCATAATGAACAATGTGCAATAGAATTACACACCGAAGTAAAAGGCAGTACGGTACTACTATGCTAAGAAAAACCCTAGGTTTGAAGAGGAAAATGGGGGTGAGAGATGACTACAAATTTCTTCAAGTAATCGACGCAATTGCTTCGATTAATCAGAATGTTAATCTGATTGGTATTGTCTTGGAAACCGGCATTCCTAAGCGTTCCAAAGGCACAGGTATTCACTTTATCATGCCCATTTTGCGTTTTTTTTGTTCTTTTCTTACTCTCTTGGTTGTTTATGAAGATCTCATTTTGCTGCATTTCTGATAACCTTGACAGATTTTTTTGTCATATTCAAAATTATTGATCAATCGAAGCCGAGCCCTGGAATTTCTGTTCATTTCTTCGCTGAAGCAATGGATACACTTCCCAATGTTTTGTGCTGTGGCGATATCATTCAACTCTCTCGTGTTTCGGTAATTCGAAGTTCATAAAGTTAGTAATGCGTAGATGTCACTTTAGTTCTCTGTTTTATATCGAGAGGATTTTGTAGTTTTCTGGTGTATGGGAGCTAGTTTGAGTGGGCTGCTTACAGTTGGAGCGTCTGTTAGACTGTTTCTGCAGATGAAGACTCATCAATCCGAAGTTTTCGCTCAATACAACAAGAAAAACTCGTCTTTTGCTTTATTCAAAGGGAAAAGTGGGACAACGTATACTCCTTATCAGTGTTCTTCTAAGTATCAGGCTAGAGAACAGGACAGGAAATTTATAGATGATTTGAGGAAGTGGTTGATAGATCACCCACGAGAAATGGGTATATATTTTCTTCTCTGTTCCCTGCTTTTCTCTTTCACCCTAGGAATTTTTTTTTGGGTTTCCATACTAGGTTGTTGCTTCCATTTGGTTCTTTAGTAATGTTCATCTTGCATTAATCAGAGTTTAGTCTCCTTAGGAGAATGGGATTCTAATCACTTCGAAAAACCTTGGACCTCGAGTTTTGATATAGTTTTCACCTTTTAGTTTCAACTTTCAAGAAGGTCTAATATTCACTGTTTTTGTGTTACAATTCTAAGTCATACCTTCAATTTTATGTTCTTGAATGACTATAGAAGAATGTGATGTGTAAATGTTTAAATTCAGTATCTTGTCAGTTATCTGTATGCATAGTTGTTCTCCAATTACTCGTGTTAAATTGGGGAGTCATTCCATTCAGAGGTCTAGAAACTCAGTTAGCAAGTTCGTTAAAAGAAAATGATTTATACCACCTGAACTATCACACAATTTTACCACTGCGTTTTTTGGTCCACATGTTCATTCGTTTCTGAATTTCCACAAATTTAGGAGTTAACCACCAGTCATCTTGAGTTGGTGAATTTTGTGATCGTTTTGAAGGGATATGCCAGTACTCGTTTTAAAACTAACAATAACGGTAACTAGCTCCGACTTGTGTTTTCTCCGTGTTTCAGTCTACGTTGGTGCTGATGCATTTGCTTTGTAGGGTCTGGTGATTTACTTCAGCTGAAGGATATCAAAGTAGGAGAAGGCTATAATTTGGTTTGCAAGGTATGCTCTGAATTCAGGTATTTTTACTACATTATAGTATTATACCAAAGTATTTGTCGTCGTAGGACCAACTTGCTTAGGCAACCGACCACCATTTCCATTTAACTTCTTAGAGAATGGATGCTGGTAATTGTACAGTATCTTTAGCATTTTGAACAGTATCTTTAGCATTTTGTACTTACTTACATTGGGATGTTGGTCACCTGCTTAACGTATATATTTCTCTACTAGATTCTTCATCTCTCTGAAGTCCAGAATGGTAATTGGATTGTCTACGTTTGGGATGGAACAGATACTCCAGCACAGCCCATTGAGACAAGGTGTGTTGTTTTTTTCTAAATTATCTTATGCCAGGTTATTTTACTTTAAAAAAAATGCATTTTGGTTGTTGAACAACAAATTTTGTCTTTCGTTTTTGACTGTTCTAAGTTTTGTATTTTATCAAGGTCAAATATTCTTGGTTATTACAAATTACAAAGTTGTTGGGTTTCTTAATAATCTGTTTGTCTGTATATATAGAATCTCACTTGCAAGAGAATGTTCTGAAACCACCAGCCAAGGACTTAAAAAGAATTTCTACGCTTTTTGTGATCTTTTTTTTTTAACTTGATAATGAATTGAAATGTTATTACAGCTAATTAATTCCTCATTCTTTGTGTGTTCCTACACCTGTTCTTTGCTTGTTTCCTTTCCTTAAATGAATTATAGAATTGCAAAATGATGGCAGGCTAGAAGATGAGTTGGAAAAGCCGCTTCCATTAAGTTTGGAACCCATTCCTTTGCCAAGGGACACATTGTGCAGCTTTCCTACTGTTGGTACCGTCTTAAGGATAAAAATCAAGCAAGGAAATGGAAGTCTAGGTTTCAGTACTGTCCTGAAAACTGGAAAATGGATGAAATTTCTCAATTTGAAGTGTAAAGTTCGTACCGGAATATGGGTTGCTTCCGTGAAGCCCTATACAAGGATTTGTCATTTGTCTGATGATGATGACCTTGTGTTACAACAACAAAGGTCTGTTGATTTAATTCTGTTGTTATCTGATTGATTATATAGTAACAAATTTTTTTTTTTCTATTACTGATTATGCTGCAATCTCATTGTTAGTGAACTCTTTATTTTTTGATGGATTTCTGTGAAACATAGGACGTATGATGAGCGTTTCCCTTCAAAATATGGTAGAATGCCTCTGCAATGTTTTCCCTGCCCTTCTAATGTAACAGGTTTGATTGGGGACGACATTGGTTTTTCTGTATTCATCCATTTATGATTGCAGGAAATGGTTATTAACATCTTTTTTTCCATTCCAGAAACGGATTATCCGCGTGTGCCCTTTGTCACTTTGATGGATATTCTCTGCTATCCGGAGGTACTTGTTGTATTCTTCTTTATTCTTTCATATTTCTGCAAAAAAAGAGTTGAGATATATGTTTGTTTTATATTTATAGGTTACATATAAATACACGTGCGTAGTTAGGGTTGTAGCTTTACTTCCATGGAGAGCAGAGGACTTCCGTTCTCCTAAAGGAATATACAGGGTGCGTTTGACACTAGAGGACCCGACTGCTCGCATACACGCTTTTCTTTACGATGAAGATGCGGTATGACTCATGCTTCTCAAAATGATTTGCTTCACTACACATTTATAGGCCATTTATCATGGTAGGACCGATTTATTCATGATTATTCACTCCCATGGCACTCGGCTTTTAGGTGGAGTTTTTTTGTGGATATCACGCGGTGGATGTAATGACAAGGAAAAGAAATATGGTGCTTGGAATTGGAGAAAGCAGTAATAATGATGGAATAGATACAAGTGTTGTTGTTAATGCAGCTAGGAATCCTCCATGGATACAGGTTTGCCTGAAATCTTACTCTATTGATGAGAATGATCGTTGGGGTAGTAGAAATTACCGCGTTTTTGCAACAAGATTCAAGGATTAATTAATTATGTAGCTTAATCTTCTAATCTAAATTAGATTAAATTAAGGATCTGCTAGTATCCGTTAATTGTATTCGTGTTCGGTGATCGGTAACATGTTGTTATTAGTTATATGTAATTTCATTGTGTCATTCTATTCTGTCTTGCATATATGCAAGTATTTTATCCGGACATTAAACTCCATTCAAGAAGCTATTGAATTATAATGATGAGAAATTTAAAAAAACAAATGAATGACCTAGAAACAGTTCTTAAATGTATAATATAAAAGATTAAAAGATTAAAAGATTTCAAGAAAAAAAAGAAGATGAAAAAGTTCAATTTTTTTTTGGGATATATGGTATTTTCCATAATTTTTTTTCCAGTTATTAAACTACGTTAAATGCGTTTTCGCTGCAGGTATTTCCTATTCAAAGATTAAACTTTTATTTGCATAAAAATAAAAAATAAAAAAATTAAACTTATACGTGTACCACAAGCTTCATGGTCTGTTTCCCCGTGACCGTGAAGGGGTATTGCTTATAATACCACCTTTACTTGGCCGATTTCTTTCTTTCTCTGCTATAACAATATAGCAATTCATATAACAATGGATAAACCACCATCATCAATCAAAATCATCGAGCAATTAGAAATAGAAAGGGAATTGAGTGAAAAAGCAATCATCGAGCAAATAGAAAGAGATTTGAGAGAAAAAGCAAAGGCTTTTTTGGAAAGAATATGAATCAAAGGATTTGTCCGAACCATCTCCAAAAACGAAAAAATATAAATCAAAGGATTTGTTCGAACGGTCACCAGAAATCATCCCTAATTTTTCATTCTCTCCGGGACAAGGAACAGTGGCGGACCTATATACACCGGTGAGGGCGGTTGTTGTAACGCCCCGTTCCCGGATACCGAGTCCTTACCCAGAATGTTCGGCGTGTATAATATAAAATAAATTCTATATTATATGTAATCCTCTACTATGTCGTATCGAGTTTCGTACAAACGGAACCTAAAAGACTCGGGTATATTTTTTTCCGTACAAGATAAGGATAGAAATAACCATACTAAAGATAGAAAAGATATCTTACAACAACGGACTTCAAATCTTACAACCGTACGATGTTCAAAGAAAGGAATGAAATACAACAAGTATCTTACAAGAAAATGTCAAGAAATACAACAGGTTTTGAAATGAAGTTACAACATAAGACTTGAAGGGAAACAACATAGTTTAGTAGTAATGAAACATGATAAAAGCATAGCATGACAAAAGCTGCAAAGATCATCTTCAAAGTCCTCATCGAACTCTTGTTCAACTTGTTCATCTTCTCAACCACAAACACAACAAACATGCTTTTGAGGTAAGTACAAAGGTACTTAGCAAGAAACAGAAGCTATTGCGTTAACTAGATTTCACAAAGAGGGACTTACATTGTTATTAAGTTATCTTTATTTGACCGACTCAATTCTAAGGTTCACTTCATGCTCATCAACACGTTGTGACGTTTCTAACTTAACTTAAGCTTGTTACACCGGCATTTAAGGGCACTACGCATGGTGCTACTTACCACGAGGTATCGTTTGCAACCTATTAGTGGATCACACCAATAGCCACGGGTTAGGACCCGATAGTGTACACGTTCGGCGAAGTCCTTCTACCATTTAGCCGTTTATAGGCCAGTAGAGTTGTTCACTTTATCTGACCGCCCACACATCGCGATATAGACAAGTGCCTTACCAAGAATGTTACGATGTTTAGTCTTTTACTACACACTTATGTAAATTATTAATCATTAACTAGCCACCTAAGTGTTTTCAAGGTAGGAACTCACTTAACAATTCTACTCCCTCGCTTAGACTCTAGACACAACACCCTGATCACGTGCACAGACATTGATGAATACTAATTCATCAAAGCACAAGCCATTCATACCCTTCTGACGGTCCCGAACTTCAACTCTATGGAAGATTACATTCGGTGCCGGAACTAAACGCATCAGAAGCTTAATCAAGGCTTTTTCATGTTCATTTAGTGTTATTAGATCAATAGATAACATTTAGAACTCATATCGTAGCTTAAAACACTCAAAATAACATTTAGACAGTGTTGGGGGGGCACCAAAGTGCATCAGAGAGTTCTCTAAACTCTCTGTTCAGGTTAGGGGGCGCCAAAGGCTTCGGGGCGCGCCAAAACTGCTTCAGAGAGTTCACAGAACTCTCTGAACAGGTCAGGGGGCGCCAAAACTGAACAGACTGCACAACAAACAATTTTTTGCACTCTATCGATTTCTACTCAAAACCAACCAAGTTTAACATCATTCTAAACATCATAACAGCAGAAAATCTTTACTTTAACTTAACATAACAAAGCAAATTCATAACCATATTTAAACATGATTTCAACATCAAATAACCCCAAAACAAAGCCCTAACCTCACCAAATTATAACAAACACAATAGAGAAGATTTCCTTACTTGATCAAAGCACAAGACCAAGCAAAACTTCGAAATTATGCATGCACTTCTCAAACTCCAACAAAAACCTATTTGATCCACAACCAATTCACAAATTAATTAGGATCATGGTTTCTAACTACTCAGAACTACGAATTACACAACTTTCTTCAGCCAAACATGATCAAAACGTGATGAATCCAAGATTAGGGCTATTTTCATACCTTGATAAAACCTGGAAATTTTAGTATCAATACGATCCTTGCCTCCTCATGATATCGTTGCCCTACTTGAATCTGAAAACGGAGTAGTATCTTGAGAGAATTGGTAGAAAGTCTCCTTAGTTTTTCCTTTGCCCTCAAAGTTTCAAAGTTAAACATTTTATCGAATTCTGATTTTTCTGACAACTCCCAAGCATGATGGGGGTTATTTCTCCAAAAATAACTCCCATCTTCATTTCCTTAAAAGCCCTTAAACTATTTTCCATAAATTTCCAAAATAACCTCCATTAATATATATATAAATTTCCAAAATAACCTCCATTAATATATATATATATATATATATATATATATATATATATATATATATATATATATATATATATATATATATATATATGTGTGTGTGTGTGTAACTATTTATAAAACTTTAAATCGTAATATAAATAAATATAATGTTTCATTCTCGCAAATTGACACGTCTGCCCTTTCACGAGAATCAGAATATTACAGTCCTCCCCCCTTAAGAGGATTTTCGTCCTCGAAACTTGAACAGGCCTAGTAAATCCATGAAATCTGGAAATTCACTGAGCATAACATCGTCCACTTCCCAAGTTGCTTCATTTGATGTATGATTGCTCAATTGTACTAACACCGAAGGAATCATCCGCCTCTTGATCATCTTTTCCAATCTATCCAAAATCTTAACCGGTTTCTCATCGTAGGCAAGGTTGTCATGAAGTATTTCTGGATCAACTGTAGCTTCAACATCCGACTTCGTCAAACACTTCTTCAACATCGATAAACGAAACACGTTGTGGACTCTTGACATTGAATCTGGCAACTTGAGCTTATATGCCAATGGTCCAACTCTCTCAAGGATCTCAAAAGGTCCAACATACCTTGGACTTAACTTTCCCTTTTGTCCAAAACGTTTTACTCCTTTCATCGGTGAAGCTCGAAGGTATACTCTTTCACCAACATCAAATTCCAAAGGTCTTCTACGAACATCGTCCCAACTTTTCTGACGATCTTGAGCTGCCTTCAAGTTCTTATGAACCAACAAAACTCTTTCCTTAGCTTGTTCGACCAATTCTGTCCCGGTAAGTTGCTTCTCTCCAACTTTGTCCCAAAACAACGGCGTTCTACATCTTCTACCATACAAAGCTTCAACGGCGGCATTCCCAAACTTGCATGATAACTGTTGTTGTAGGCAAACTCGGCTACAGGTAAGTAATCATCCCATGATTCACCTACTTCCAAAACACAAGCTCTTAACATATCTTCTAGTGTTTGGATTGTTCTTTCTGATTGTCTATCTGTTTAAGGGTGAAAGGCCGTACTCAAGTCCAACGTTGTGACCAAGGCCTTTTGTAAACTCTTCCAAAACTGACTAATAAACCGGCAGTCACGATCCGATACAATTGAGATAGGCACTCTATGTAGCTTCACAATATTGTGCAAATAAATTGTAGTCATCTTCTTCAATGACATGTCAACTTTTGTAGGTATGAAATGAGCCGACTTCGTTAACCTATCCACAATGACCCAAATCATATCATGTCCACTCTTTGTCCTTGGCAAACCGGTGATAAAATCCATGGTGATCTTATCCCACTTCCATTTGGGGATATCTAAAAGTTTAAGCATACCTTCTGGTTTCCTATGTTGGGCCTTGACTTCTGACATGTATCACATTCAGCCACAAACTTAGCTAATTCTAACTTCATTGAAGGCCACCAAAAATATTGCTTCAAATCTCTATACATCTTGGTAGCTCCTGGGTGGACTGCAAAGGCGATTCTGTGTGCTTCGTCCATGACTCTCTGTATTAGGTCACCTACATTAGGCACATACAACCGGTCTTGGTACCAAAGATTTCCATTCTTATCTAGTACGTACCCGAATGTAGGATTTTCTCTTGTGACTCGTTTCAAATCTACCAAAGCTGGGTCTTCATCTTCCTTACCCCGGATATCATCCATCAACTCTGCCCTAGCCAACAACAGTGCCACGAACTGTCGATTCCCAAACAGATCAAAACTCTAGATTTTCAGCCCATCTAACTTTTCTGCCACATCTTGAACCCCTGAGACCGCATACATTGGCTTCCTACTCAACGCATCTGCAACCACATTCGCTTTACCAAGATGGTACTGAATATCCAAGTCATAATCCTTCACGAACTCTAACCATCTTCGCTGTCTCATATTCAATTCTCTTGAGTGAAAAAGCATTTTAAACTCTTGTGGTCCATGAAGATTCTTGCCTTGACTTCGTACAAGTAGTGCCTCCAAGTCTTTGATGTCGGGTCAAGTAAAATAAAAATACTCGATACCTAAATAACACACTAGCAAGAGAAATAGGTTCAATCGTAGTATAGTTAGATAGAGTCGAGGTCGATCCCACAGAGACTCGGCTTAAACGAAATACGACTTAATAAACTAAAACAAATTAAAGGCGGTCTACGACCAACAAATAATATAGAAATAAAATTGACACAATAGAAACACAAAACCAACAAAAGACACAACGACACTAAGACACTTGTTTTTATAGATTTTATAAATGATTGACAAATGGTATTGATAACGCAAGTAGTAATTACTCCACCATGCTATGTAGATTGACGACGAGACAAAACAAGACATTCAAGATTAATTATTCTGACTACGGGAGTCATCCCCTAAAATAGATCTAGCTCCAGTTAGGCCATCTAGATCATCGTGTCTCCATTACGTGACTTCACATTTTTAGTCTCCATCTCATATAACTGACACAATTACGAAACTAGGGATGCCGGTATAAACCGTAACCTCATCTAAGTAACATTCCTATGGTTAGGCGTACTCCTTAGACACCGATTCAATCTATGTCCTAAATAACAATCACTTTTTAGGTCTCATATTAAATTACGATGACAAATAATTAAGTTGATCAAGTTTAATTACTCGTTTGAATTACAAAGCAGAGAACCTGACGTAGTCGAAGCCGTTCACAGACAAATCAAGAACATCACAGATCTTGCTACCAATGAGACATAAGCTCGCTGCCAACAAGCTCAGATCTGAACTAGATTTGCTCGTGAAACGTCTTTTACGTCTCAGATCTAAATAAACATGGGTTCGATAATTAACTACATAACGAAATCAATACAAAAAACGACTACTCCATAACGAAATAAATTAGATCTACGAATAAAGATTGCATAATTGAGTAGACATTACCCTCGAAGACGAGCGTGATTCCTACTCCACGATACGATCTCTAACCGGAAATTCTAACGACTCCGTAATGAAAGAACATAAAATAAAATAAAGAAAACATATATTGAAAATAAAAACAATGTTGTGAATTGTATTCTGGAGTATTTCTATAGGTGTAAATGGCGTGTAATGCATGCCTCTATTTATAGGGGTTCAAGCTAATTAAGAGATATACTTTAAAATATCAAACAAATAGAGATAACTCCCGGCCGATCTCAAAATAAAAAGGTGCGCCCCCCTTTATGCGTCCCCCACAAAGTTGGCGCCATCTTGGATTGGTTTGCCGGCTTTTGTCATGCTTATCCGATCTTTATCTTCAATGCATCTTGGATTTATCTTGAGATTAAATTCTTCCTTTTGTATTTATCCTCCATAATTATCATAATCTGCAAAATAGATATTTATCCCAAAATAAATCATATTTAAATAATAAATGGATAAATACGAAAATATATAATATAAACAGATAAATACCAAATTATATCTTATAAATGGATAAATACCAAATTATATAATATAAATCACATAGCATTAAATAATCCATATAAACAGGTGATTTATCATAAAATATATATTATTAATCCAGATTTAAGGACAATGTTGATGACTTTTACGGGTATAATTTGACCGTCATCAACTACCCCCCACTTAGACTTTGATCGTCCCGAACAAAGTATCAATAAGTCATTCCCCAAGACACATTTCCCGTGGTCAAATCATACTTATACAAGAAACTCGAGTCAACTCATACCACTTATGCTTATAAGGTACCCATTATTCACTACTCGTCATGAATCGAAGTGATGTGTGCATGTGCATTTAGTTTTATCTATTCGTGGCAAGATTAAAGTTTATGCGAACTTCGCAGTCTTAACCTACCAACATCAGCATTCCCACTTCTTAAGCCTCGCAATGGGTAAAGACATGGTGCAATAAGCAAGAGCGTCATCCATAAGGTTTTTGGACTTGGAAACCGAGAAAAAATACTCAAGCCTCTTAAAAATTTGAATTTTCTCGCATTTCCGTAGTTTCAAGCTTTAACACCTCTCAGGAAAGAAACTTGCTTTAAAAGTAAAGTATGCATTGCAAGAATCCCTATCTCATGGATTAGTGGAAGCATTGAATATTACCACAAGCGCGGGGCTACTTTGGTAATGTTACTACAAGCCCAATGTTTAACTTATTGTCAAAACAAAGATAATTCTCAAGCTTATTACTCCGCTTTGATGGCTAGAAGATAAGAATACATCAGCAGATAAATATCGACTCTAGGTCTGCATAACCAATCATCTACGCAATGTACACATAATTCTTCTCAGTTATTATGATTTGTGCGGAATTCGTCGATTCAAATTGAGTAAGCAAATAATAAATAACTACTTGCACTAGTTGGCATGAATATCCTTAAATTTATATTCACATAAGTATAAAATGATCACGTAATCATGCAACTTGGTTCCTTCCCTATCAATTCTATGTATAAGAACTCACAATTCTAAGGGTACGAGATAATTAATTTGGCATTTGTTCAAAATTTTTGATTTTTCACATTTTCACCGTTTCATTTAATTTTTCAATTATAACACATCATGGCTAAGTCTCCTACCCCCCACTTAAACATGGAATTGTCCCCAATGACAAAGAAAAATGAGATTTTAAGAAAAAGACTTAGCCCTGGAAACGGCTCTCAAGCAGATGCAGAATGTAGTTGTAGACCAAGCACGTCGTGGAGAAGCAATCGGAAACCTGTTTAAGCAAACCAAACAGAAACTCCACGAAACCATTAATAACATGTCAATGGAAGTTATAAAATAATGTGGCAGTAATTAGATATAGAATATCCAAAAACAATTTAAGCCACTTTATTTCATACAACCAATGACACTGAAAACCAAAGAGTTAAAACTACAAAACTCACATGTCGGCTATCAAGGAAAAAACCTCTTTTATTCCGAACTTAGAATCGGAACATGGCGAGATGAAAAAAACCTTAGCAGTCTCATGCTACTTTATTCAAACAAAACAAAAACAAAAGATAGTTTTTAAGAAATAGTTCTGAGTTTATAGTCGCCAGCTCGACTTAACTCAACGATGGTTTAAGTATAGGTGGGATCTTCAAGAGTGAAGACTTCCTCCTCCTTACCTTGACCAAGACCAACATAATGTTTCACACGGTGTCCATTAACCACAAAAGTGGATTGGTCTTTAAGGTTCAATAATTCAACAGCTCCAGAAGGGAAAACCTTACTCACTCTATAAGGGCCATACCATCGTGATTTTAACTTGCCAGGGAAGAGTCTCAAGCGCGAATTGTAAAGAAGAACCAGATCGCCTTCCTTAAAGGTGCGGTCCAATATCTTCTTATCATGAAACTTCTTCATGCGCTCCTTAAATATTTTTGCATTCTCATAAGCTTCCAGACGAAACTCCTCTAGGCGAGTCAATTCCAACAACCTTCTCTCTCCAGCTAAACTCTCATCAAAATTCAGCATACGCGTAGCCCACATGGCACGGTGTTCAAGTTCAACCGGTAGATGACATGCTTTACCAAAAACAATCTTATAAGGGGACATACCAATAGTCGTTTTATAAGCAGTCCTATAAGCCCATAAAGCATCATCTAATCGCAACGACCAATCCTTTCTAGTCGTATTAACAGTTTTCTCCAAAATGTGCTTTATTTCTCGATTTGTAACCTCTACTTGCCCACTTGTTTGAGGGTGATAAGCAGTAGCTAACTTGTGTCTAACCCCGTACTTAATCATCAACTTTTCAAACGGCCTATTACAGAAATGGCTTCCATTATCACTAATAATGGCACGAGGGGTTCCAAACCGCGTAAAAATATTTTTCTTTAAGAACTTCCGTACAACTTTCGCATCGTTAGTAGGCGAAGCTATGGCCTCAACCCATTTGGACACGTAGTCGACCGCCACTAAGATATAGCGGTTGGACAAAGACGAAGTAAAGGGTCCCACAAAATCAATACCCCAAACATCAAAGAGTTCCATCTCCAGGATATTCTTCAGTGGCATTTCAATCCTTCTCGAGATATTTCCCGTCATCTGGCAAGAATGACAAGATCTAGCATATTGATGCGCATCTTTGAACAAGGTCGGCCAGTAAAAACCACATTGGAGAACTTTCGCAGTAGTCTTGTCTCCTCCATAATGTCCTCCGGCCTCATAAGCATGGCAATGTCTAAGGATATCATACATCTCTTCTTCCGGCACACATCTCCTAAAGACATTGTCGGATCCTAGCTTAAAAAGATAGGGCTCTTCCCAATAATAGTGCCTAAGATCCTTGAAGAATTTCTTTCTTTCTTGGGGGTTGAGATTTGGTGGTAAGTATTTCGCGGATAGATAATTCACAAAGTCTTTAAACCATGGTTGTTTCTTCTCCTTCACAACCTCAATACGCGAAGATACTGCAATGCAATCATCGTTTCCATGTATGGCCGTGATGGAGAATAGTTGTTCATCAGGAAATGTTTCTCCAATCTCGGTCGTTGGCTCATTTTCCTCTATTTGTAGACGGGAAAGATGATCTGCAACCAAATTCTCAGATCCTTTCTTATCACGGATTTCTACATCAAACTCTTGCAATAATAGAATCCATCTCAACAACCTGGGCTTGGAATCTTGTTTGGCTAAAAGATACTTCAAAGCCGCATGGTCAGTCCAAACAGTGACTTTAGATCCTACTAGATAAGATCTAAACTTGTCGAAAGCAAAGATAACAGCCAGAAGTTCTTTCTCAGTAGTTGCATAATTCCTTTGAGCAGTATTTAGAGTTCTACTAGCATAGTAGATGGGCCTAAAGATCTTGTCTTTCCTTTGTCCTAAGGCAGCACCTACAGCAGTATCGCTTGCATCGCACATCAACTCAAAAGGTAGATTCCAATCAGGCGCAATCAGAACGGGTGCAGTAATAAGCATGTTCTTTAACTTATTGAAAGCTTTCATGCACTCATTAGTAAACACAAATGGCACATCCTTGGCCAATAACTCAGTAAGAGGTCTTGAGATTACGGAAAAGTCCTTCACAAACCGACGATAGAATCCTACGTGGCCCAGAAAACCTCGCAATGTCTTAAGATTGGTTGGTGGAGGCGGTTTTTCAATCACTTCTACTTTTGCTCTATCCACCTCTATACCGTTCTTTGAAATACGGTGGCCAAGTACTATACCTTCAGTAACTATAAGATGACATTTCTCCCAGTTAAGCACCAGATTCGTCTCCTCGCATCTCTTCAATACTCTTGCTAGATGCGTGAGACATGAATCGAAATCATCTCCAAATACGGAGAAATCATCCATAAATATCTCAAGGAAATCTTCAACCATATCAGCAAACAGAGAAATCATGCATCTTTGAAACGTTGCTGGTGCGTTGCACAAACCAAAGGGCATTCTATTGTAAGCAAAGGTTCTATATGGACATGTAAAATTGGTCTTCTCACGATCCTCGGGTGAAATATGAATTTGATAGTATCCCGAGTAACTGTCGAGGAAACAATAAAACGCATGTCCGCTCAGTCTCTCGAGCATTTGATCAATGAAGGGAAGAGGGAAGTGATCCTTACGAGTAGCATCATTCAGTTTCCTAAAGTCAATGCATACTCTATGACCGCAATGAGTCTAACAGAATTAACTCATTTAACTCATTGGCTTGTACAGTAAAACCCCCCTTCTTCTGCACCACATGGATCGGGCTAACCCATTCACTATCAGAGATAGCAAAGATGATTCCCATCTCCAACATATTAATAATTTCATCCCTAACCACGTCCTTCAATTGTGGAGTCAACCTTCTTCGGGGTTGCACAACCGCTTTCTTTGCAGGATCGACAGAGATTTTATGCATGCGGATGCTCAGACTAATGCCTTTGATGTCAGCTATAGTCCATCCAAATGCTCCGCGATACTCTCTCAACACTCTCATCAGGTTTTCTTCCTGTACTTCACTCAAGGCAGAAGAAATAATAAGCGGCAAAGTTTCATTTTGAAGGAATACATACTTCAGATA
This sequence comes from Gentiana straminea, assembly GCA_036785695.1. Taxonomy (NCBI): domain Eukaryota; kingdom Viridiplantae; phylum Streptophyta; class Magnoliopsida; order Gentianales; family Gentianaceae; genus Gentiana; species Gentiana straminea. Next base: position 1,923,546 of record JAVUPR010000448.1, on the reverse strand, counting down.
TGCATGCAGAGGCTTTAATGTCAGATTGGTAGGAGGTTCTTCTAGCGAGGTCTTTAACTTTTGTCCAGTTAGCTTAAGTTCAAAGAACTTATGCCATGTCGGTCTATGGTAGAATTTCTCAACCTCGGTAGATTTCATCTCCTCAACGTGTCCAGGTGTTCCTCTACTACATCTAGGCCATATCACTTTCTCTTCCTCGCTCTTCTCATATGGCACTTCATCCTCTAACTCAAGGGTAGCCTCGAGGAAATCCTTAATATCCTCATATTGTTGGAAATCATTGACAAGCTTGTCGATAGAATCCAACATGAAACATGCATCCTCTTCATCATCAGGTGTCTTCATAGTGTCAAGTACGTTGAATGCTATTTCATCTCCATTAACTCTTAACACTAACTCTCCTTTGTAAACATCGATAAGCGTCTAGTGGCCATAAAAGGTCTTCCTAAGATTAGGGGCACTTCGTAGTTAGCTTCCATATATAGCACAACAAAGTCGATATGAAACACAAACTTCTCGACTCTTACTAGCACATCCTCAACCACTCCACAAGGCTCCTTAACCGAACGATCAGCTAATTGCAAAGTAATTGAAGTCTTTTTAAGGTCTTTCATACCTAGCTTTTGAAAAATGGACAGAGGCATCAGATTTACGCTCGCTCCTAGATCACACAAAGCTTTATTCAAACATACGTTACCTATGGTGAAGGGAATGAGAAAACTTCCTGGATCCTTGCATTTAGCGGGTAACTTATGTTGAAGAATGGCTGAGCACTCCTCATTTAGGCAAATGGTCTCTAAATCTAGGAGTTTCCTCTTAGTAGAGACAGCTTTTTTCAAGAACTTGGTGTACTCAGGCATTTCAGCAAGTGCTTCAACTAAAGGTATATTGATGTGTAACTTCCTAAAGATATCAATGAACTTCTTATACCTTTTGTCATCAACCTTAGGCTTTGATTTGCGTGGAGGATAAGGTAAGGTTGAAGGATCGACATCAGTGAAAATAGGATACTTATTATTATAAAGCTCAACTCTAGGGCCAACAGCTTCCTTATAGGTTTCTTGCTCAGGCAAGGTTCCAGAGGTATTTGCTTCCTTGCTTGGCTCACCGTCCTTACCCTCTACAGATTTCTCTTTCTCTTTCAAGGACGGTGGAGTTACTTCTTTCCAACTTCTAGTCATGATCGCATTCAAATCCTTAGGATTCTTATCAGTGTTGCTTGGCAATCCTCCAGGAGGTCTAGTTGAGACTTGCTCAGCTAACTGTCCTATTTGGCGAGTGAGATTTTGGACTATGGCTTCTTGATTGGTCACCTTAGCATCGGTCTTCTGAAAATATTGGCTAAAGTTAGTGGCTAAATCAGCCATCGATTTTGAAAGTTGTCCCATATTGTCAGTAACGACATTACTCAGTTTTTCTATCGCAGCTTCCCAACCAAAAGTTTTAGTTTGCTGTGGTACATAAGTGGTAGGCGGTTTAAGCCCAGTTCCTCCATTAGGGTCACTATATCGGAACCCAGGATGGTTATGGTTAGGCTTATATCCTCCCCATTGATTTCCTTGTCCTCCAACATAATTGGCTTCTTCAGTACCAGCATTCTCACTTTGAGGTATCACTTCGATTCCAGTCCCTTTCTCTACTCTTGCCATCCTCTCTTGCATTCCAACTACCTTATTGTTGATAACAGACAGTTGTTCTAAGATTTTGGTAGATGCAATATCCTCAAATATATCAGCAGCCATCTTCACAGTAGCTATGTCATTGCCTCCCCATTGACTATTCATCGCTATTTGCTCCATCTTTCCTTGTGCCTCCTCAGGAGATAAAAGAACAAATGCTCCATTGCTAGAGGCGTCTACTCTAATTTTCTCAGTCTCTCTCAATCCATGGTAAAAAGTTTGCATTAAAAGCCAAAGAGAGATATCATGATGAGGACACTTTCTCATAGCTTCCTTAAAGTGCTCCCAAGCTTGATCAAAACTCTCCCCAGGTTGTTGCTTAAATCCTAAGATGTCTTGGCGTAACTTAAAGGTTTTTCGTAAAGGAAAATACTTATTCATGATTTTTTGCAACAATTTTTCCCAAGTAGTGATAGATCCAGCCTCTAAAGAGAGAAGTCATTGCTTAGCTTTATCTTTCAAAGTGAAAGGAAAAAGCTTAAGACGAACGTTACCCTCCGGGATTAATTCTGGTTTCACAATACTAACGATTTCCAAGAAATTTGTCACATGAAAACCAGGATCCTCGTTTTGGACTCCATGAAAAGTGGAATAGTTGGTCACCATTTGAATTACATTAGGCCTAGGGTGATACACTTCCGCAGCATTTTGTGGTGCCACGATAGCGGGAATGAATTGCTCAATAATAGGCATTGCATAACTTTGCAAAGTGCGCCTCGCAGCTTGGTTTCCATTATTAGCATTAAGATTATTCGCATTATTAACATTATTGGCATTATTAATAACTTCAGGATTAATTACCTGGTTCGGATTGACCGGAATGCCTTCCATTTCGTTTCAGATTCAGAATGTTCAGAATGATCGGTTGTATGTCCTTTTTCTGATTCGTGCTCGCTTTCCTCAAGATTTGGATCCTCTTCTCCTTGCTTAGCCAGTTCTCTAGCTAAATTTCTATTTCGCCTTGCAAATTTCTCTATTTCAGGATTATATGGCTCAAGCGGTTCCTTCGATTTCCGAGTAGCGTACTATAAAATAACAAAAAACAATAAAACAATTAAAAACTTTAAAGGCTAGGCCTTTAACTAGACTAAATAAGAAAAAAAAACTAAAACAGACTCTATTCACAATATTTACGAATTTACTTTTAATAAAATAAGCTATATTTAATTTAATGACACGAGTCCCCGGCAACGGCGCCAAAAACTTGATGTCGGGTCAAGTAAAATAAAAATACTCGATACCTAAATAACACACTAGCAAGAGAACTAGGTTCAATCGTAGTATAGTTTGATAGAGTCGAGGTCGATCCCACAGAGACTCGGCTTAAACGAAATACGACTTATTAAACTAAAAGCAAATTAAAGGCGGTCTACGACCAACAAATAACGTAGAATTAAAATTGACACAATAGAAACACAAAACCAACAAAAGACACAACGACACTTGTTTTTATAGATTTTATAAATGATTGACAAATGGTATTGATAACGCTAGTAGTAATTACTCCCCCATGCTATGTAGATTGACGACGAGGCAAAACAAGACATTCAAGATTAATTATTCTGACTACGGGAGTCATCCCCTAAAATAGATCTAGCTCCGGTTAGGCCATCTAGATCATCGTATCTCCATTACGTGACTTCACATTTTTAGTCTCCATCTCATATAACTTCTGACACAATTACGAAACTAGGGATGCCGGTATAAACCGTAACCTCATCTAAGTAACATTCCTATGGTTAGGCGTAATTCTTAGACACTGATTCAATCTCTGTCCTAAATAACAATCACTTTTTAGGTCTCATGTTAAATTATGATGACAAATAATTAAGTTGATCAAGTTTAATTACTCGTTTGAATTACAAAGCAGAGAACCTGACGTAGTCGAAGCCATTCACAGACAAATCAAGAACATCACAGATCTTGCTACCAACGAGACATAAGCTCGCCGCCAACAAGCTCGGATCCGAACCGTTTTGCTCGTGAAACGTCTTTTACGTCTCAGATCTACATAAACATGGGTTCGATAATTAACTACATAACGAAATCAATACACAAAAAGACTACTCCATAACGAAATAAATTAGATCTACGAATAAAGATTGCATAATTGAGTAGACATTACCCTCGAAGACGAGAGTGATTCCCACTCCTCGATACGATCTCTAACCGGAGATTCTAACGACTCCGTAATGAAAGAACATAAAATAAAATAAAGAAAACATATATTGAAAATAAAAACAATGTTGTGAATTGTATTCTGGAGTATTTCTATAGGTGTAAATGGCGTGTAATGCATACCTCTATTTATAGGGGTTCAAGCTAATTAAGAGATATACTTCAAAATATCAAACAAATAGAGATAACTCCCGGCCGATCTCAAAATAAAAAGGTGCGCCCCCCTTTATGCGTCCCCCACAATGTTGGCGCCATCTTGGATTGGTTTGCCGGCTTTTGTCATGCTTATCCGATCTTTATCTTCAATGCATCTTGGATTTATCTTGAGATTAAATTCTTCCTTTTGTATTTATCCTCCATAATTATCCTAATCTGCAAAATAGATATTTATCTCAAAATAAATCATATTTAAATAAAAAATGGATAAATACCAAAATATATAATATAAACGGATAAATACCAAATTATATCTTATAAATGGATAAATACCAAATTATATACTATAAATCACATAACATTAAATAATCCATATAAACAGGTGATTTATCATAAAATATGTATTATTAATTCCGATTTAAGGACAATGTTGATGACTTTTACGGGTATAATTTGACCGTCATCAGTCTTTAAGGCAAACACTACCGCTGCCAACTCTAAGTCATGTGTTGGGTAGTTCTTCTCATGTACCTTTAACTGTCTAGATGCATAGGCTATTACTTTGCCCCCTTGCATCAACACACAACCTAAACAGTATTCTGAAGCATCGGTGTACACATCATAATTATCAAAGATCTCTGGAACTGCCAAAACTGGTGCTATAATCAATCTATCCTTCAAAGTCTGAAAATCTGTCTCACACTCACTAGTCCATTCAAACTTCACACTCTTTTGTGTGAGTTTGGTGAGTGGTGTGGCTATCTTAGAAAAGTCTTGTACGAACTTCATGTAGTATCCGGCTAACCCCAGAAAACTTCTTACTTCTGAAAGTGTGTTAGGTCTTGGCCAATTCTCAACTGCTTCTATCTTTGCAGGGTCTACTTGTATACCATCCCCAGATATCACATGCCCCAGAAAACTGACTTGCTTCAACCAAAACTCACACTTCAAAAACTTAGCAAACAACTGTTTTTCTTTCAAAATCTTGAACACGGTTGTTCTTCATGCTCTTTCTAATCCTTTGAGTAGATAAGGATATCATCTATGATTACTATCACAAACTTATCCAAATAAGGCATGAAAACACGTTGCATCAAATCCATGAAAGCTGAAGGAGCATTAGTGAGTCCAAAAGGCATAGCCAAGAACTCATAATGTCCATACCTTGTACTAAAGCCATCTTAGGTATGTCTGCCATCTTAGGTATGTCTCCCCACGGTGAAGTACTTGGCTGAATTATATTCCTTTCTAACATGTCCTTTAACTGAGCTTTCAATTCCTTTAATTCAGCCGGTGCCATCCTATAAGGTGCTTTTGCTACGGCCCCGGTACTAACTTGATCTCAAATTCAATCTCCCTATCTGGCATATTGCCTGGTAACTCATCCAGAAATACCTCGGGGTATTCTCTTGCTATAGGGGTTTCTTCCAACTTAGGCTTAACTTGCGCTACATCTATTGCATACAACATGTAGCTTTCACAACCTTTTTGACATGCTCTTATAGCCTTAACCGCTGAGATTATCGGATGACGCTTCTTACTTGGCTTGTACACGTTACCTTGAAAGGCCTTAGAAGATTTTCTGGGCACCTAAAAGGTTACTCCCTTTTCCCTACAGTCCAAGTGTACATAGTTCTTGGACAGCCAATCTATTCCCAAGATCACGTCAAAATCCATAAAGTCCAACACTGTAAGGTCACTCTTGCAACGGTAAGATCCTACACGAATGTATACTTGAGGTATCAAATTCGTCACTTTAGTAACTCTTCCTAATGGTGTAGTTATTTCCAATGTATTCCTTAAAGCTTCCATAGGTAAGTTTAGTTTATTAGCAACCTTAGAAGACACAAAAGTGCTAGACGCTCCGGTATCAAACAAAGCCTTAACTGCTAGATTGTCTAATATTATCGTACCTAAAAATGTAAATTCGTTTGTTGGAAATAAAATTTGTGTATTGATGATTAATCATCGTATTTACTTAGTTATTTTCTAAACCCCATTGATGAAGTGCTGAAGCTAACTGTTATAGTGAAAGGCTAAAAGATTTCTAGAACTGAATGAATACGATTTACTAGAGTATGATATTTGTATAGGTTACATCAGAGAAGCATTGTAATAGTTAGAGAGTCGTAAGACTGAAAATTTGAAATCATCTAAGAAACTGGAAATCATCTAAAAACATCTGAAAATCAATTAGATAACTGACAAGTCATTCAAACTGACGTACTGATTCAGATTACACCAATCAGAACTGAAGAAGGTAAGTTCGCTGAGGGTACAAACTCAGTTGGTTTATCTAGAATATTGAAGAACTGAAGGACACAGACTCAGTTATTGAAGATTGAAGAACTGAGGGCTCAGACTCAGTTATGAAAGTCGAGAATGTAAAGTTAGAATTCAGGCAAGTCTGTGGTGATTTCTGAACCGACTTTATGGATCTTGTATGAAGACCTAAGAGTCATAAGGACAATGAACTCTTAGATGATATATGCTTATGGTGTACTCTGGTTAAGTCAATTATAATCAGATGAAATTAGAGTACTAATTTTTTTAGAAGAGTAAAATCTCAGTTAATGCTCTAAGTCAGTTAAGAAACTGACAACTGACAAACTCAGCATGAAACTGATCAGGACACTCAGTTTCATAGTCAGTCATCCAAAAAAATGATAGTACATTCGAACGTTGTAAAGGAAGCAACTTTATTGGATGAAATAATGACAAGACAGTACGGTCACAAAATATAGCCGTTACAAGATAGCCGTTCATACAATTCGAATTCAAGCAAGATGAAAATTGGACCTTACACTATAAATAGAGGACTTTGCACCAAGGATCAATCATCGAATTAACAAGATTACAAGCATTTTTGTGCACAAGTCTCGTTCATTCGAATTGCTATCATATCTACGCGAACATGATCAATCAAGAATTTCTTCAAGTGTTCAAGCTACACAGAATTTATTCAGAATCAGACACTTTGAAGAACCACAAACAAGAATCAATTTATTGATTCTCAGCCCAAATTTGATTCTTAATCAAAGGTTAAGACTGTGAAGCAATCCGGGGAAAGATTTGCCAAGGACAGTTGTATCAGCAGTCGGGTAGACTGTGTTTGTGGTGGTAGCTGGTGAAGAGGCATGTATAACCCTTCAAGGACCAGTGGCTCAAGCATTTGAAGAGCAGCAATCCAACCTATTCTTTGACTGTTTAGATAGTGAAGCTAGGATTAATGAAGGACAATTGTTTAGGACTTTTTGTAACAGCTCACCTCAAGAAGTTCTAGTGGAATTTTCCTCTTACACCACAGGGAAAGAGAGGACTGACAGGATTACACCACCTGGAACCTCTATAATTCTTGTTTCATTTACTTTACGCATTTACATTCTATTATTTATCATTACAACATTTATTATTGTTCATACAACATACTGAGAACTGATTGTTACACAAACTCACTGCTCACAAACTGACACTCACCAGAATTCAGTTTAACACACTCAACTTTCACATAGAATAAAAAGATCAGGAAAAGGCTAAAAACTATATCCGCTGCCAGTTGACTCAGTTTTGCTTAAGTCAGTTTGACTTAAACTCAGCTATGTCAGCTTAACTCCACACAAGTTTTAACTAAACCTTATTAGTTTAAAATCCAGTTTTTAGTGACAAGTTTATTCACGCCCCCCCTCTAAACTTGTGTCAGCCTTTCAAAGGGACCAACAATTGGTATCGGAGCAGTGTTCCTCTAACAAGTCATTGTTAAAAACTCATCTGCTCTATATATCCTCTAGTTGTTCTCATTAGAAAGCTCAGTTTCCAGTCTTTTTATAATCAGTTTTCACTCACTCACAATGGATAACAATCAGTATGCAAGACAAATGCTGATGTGTAACATGGATAGATTTGATGAATATAAACGTCGAATTCAGGCTTTTCTAGAAGCTACTCATGACGAGATGATGGACGTGCTGACTGATGGACCAATCCAGATCACTCACATGCAAACTGTTGGTGAGAATCAAGTTCGAGTTCCAAAGCCCAAAGCTGAATGTAACAGTGATGATCGCAAGCGAAATAATCTCAACAACATTGCAATGGACTTTATCCTCAGAACTCTTGATAGTAATATGTACTTAAAAGTGAAAGATTGCACAATTGCTAAGGAGATGTGGGAAAAACTTCAGCTAGTCTATGAAGGTACTGACTCAATGAAAGAAAACAAGATCTAAGTTGCAAAGCAGAAGTTTGAGAATTTCAAGATGAAATCTGGAGAGACCATGGACCAAATGGAGACAAGATTCAGGGCCATCATGGATGAACTAGATTTACTCAAGATTGAATATACAAAGAAAAAAATCAACACAAGAATCTTGAAGGCCTTGCCCATGTGTTGGAAGATGAAGGTCACTACTATGGAAGAATCTAGAAGACTTGACATAGAAGATTCCTTTAAAATCTTCTCAGATTTGAAAGCTTATGAATTCAGTGAAGATTTTACTAGCACAACTGCAATAATCAAAGCTCTGGAAGAACCTAAAACCACAGCATTGACAGCGGCATCAAATGACACTCAAGAAACATCCACAAATAATCTTCAACAGTTGGATGAGATGGAAGAACAAATGGCACTTATGATGAGCAGAATCAGAAGGCTGAAAAATGGCCACCCAGTAACTCAAAAGTACATCAAGAAAACTCCTGAGAAAAGGAAGGATGATGAGTATCTCTGTTTCAACTGCAAGAAACCTGGACATTACAAAGCTGAATGCCTAGACCTGAATGCAAAGAAAACTCAGCAAAGAAGAACCGGCAGAAGAGCATTGTTAGCTGGAGATGAGTCTGACTACGAAGCTGGGACAGAAAGATTATCTGACGACACAACTTTAATGGCTCATATGGAAGATTCCAATAAGGTATGTGAATCAAATTCTAAATATAGCTCAGCTCAAATTTCCATGCAAAATGCATGTTCTTCAACAGCCGATTCCAATCCAAAGAACTCAGAATTAGAAGAAACTCTTGACGAATTGATGAGTCAGCTTGTCACCATAAAAGCTGATTATAAATCAATCAAAGCTGAGAAAGAAGCTCTAATTCTAGTGGTCAAAAGATTGAAAGATGAGTTGAACACGTTAAAACTAAGCAGAACTGATAAAGGAAAGAATCAGTATCAGCCTACTGTATCCGCAGCAGCAACTGAATCTTTTGCTCAATCTAGTTCAACAACTGGATTCAAATCAGGCAAGCCATATGGAGTAGAACTGGCTTAGGATTTGATACACAATAAACTTCAAAGGGAGGAACAAGTAAAGCTGCCGAACCTAATACTAAAACTAGTGTTAAGTTCGTAGCTGAACAATGTCCTCAAACTAAGAAGCATGATGAACCAGTAAAACAAGTTCAACGTGAATCAAGTCACCCACAGCGTCAATTTTCAAAGAAGTCAACTGTAAACAACAACAGAGCCAAAAAGGTAAATCAACTGTACATCATGAAAATCGAAAAGGTAGATAACTACTGAATCTACTAAAACTGATCAGGCTAAGAACCAGAAAAACTTCAGTCAAAGTAAATCCAAGAATATCAATTATTCAAAGATTCCCAAAGTCAGGGGGAAAGGTGTTAGTAATACCATCCACAACGGAAGCGATTTAAGGATCTAGATCTATAAATTACACGTAATAAAATAACTAGATCTACTCTACAAGGGGGTTGTAGAACATACCTCTTGGATCTCAAAATCCAAGTTGAAGAACCGCAAAAGAAAGAATGCAAGAAGATGTGAAGAGCACCACGATCTTCCGTACGTGTGATCCAAGCAACTCCCGGTGGAAGGAAATCCTCGTCTCAAATCCTCCCGATATGCTACCCGGAAAAATCTCCAAGATTTTCCCCTCTCCCCCTGGCCGAAAATTTCCTTCTCCACTCTAAGAGGTGAAGTCGAAAATTATGTGTGTTGTTTAGACTTGGGAGAACTCTCTTCAATTATAATAATCCTATTAAATAAAAGATAATGCCATAATATTCTAGAACAAATCTAGAATAATATTTATCTTTATTTCTTACCATAAATATTTATCCCATAAATATTTTGTGCACATGTCTTATTAATCCAGAAGAAAACAATTTCTTGTTCCATAAAACTATGCCATGGCCGAAAATTCCCTTGTGACCTAGTCACTACAATTTTCGGCCAAACACACTAATTGGGCAAAGATTATGAAAAATGTCTTTTTCACATATTTAATTATTTAGCCCAACTAATTTAATAGTTCACTAAACAATTAATTCACATATCGTTTTAATTAAATTCTAACAAGAACTAAATTAATATTATTAGGATTCGACGTCCGAGAATAGCTATGCTATATTGGAGGCACGTCGGGGACCATGGACTAATAATCAGCGGCTCCGATAAATCAAATAAATAATTATCTTACAAACAGAATAATTATATTCGATAAATCAATCACAGGAATATGCCACCATAATCCCGTGACTGCACTCCTCCGATTATGAGATTATATTTATCTCTTCACGAGAATAATAATAAGCGCCCATTGATATAATCATTACATATGGATTAATCCTCCATAGACTGTTCATTCTAAATCGGGAAGTTACCGTTAACCCTTTTTAGAACATCTTATCCTTATTTACCATTAACCCTCTAGTGATCAATTAATTCATACAACTCACTGGTAGCTAATCAGTGTAATATGAACTCGCGCGATCGATCAGTTTCTAGGTTTAACAAATAAGGGAACTGTCTATCTACTTCCATAAATGGAAGGAATGGATTCCATATCTATGATAACACAGACTACTCACTCAATCCAGTACAATGCCAAGATGGGGTAATTCAGATCACAGACTCAGTGTAATCCTTAACCGTCAAGTCAAACCTCATACAGATTCAAGCGGTTGATCGTGATCACCTCGGGATTAAGATATATCCATAAATATGATCATCGATTGATTCGATAAGACTTCTCGATTACGGAATTATATCGTGAACTCTAATCAAATCGGTCCAATACCCCTATATGATATATCTATCATATATAAATGCCCCACTAGGTTCTCTTAACCGAAAGTCCGGATAAGACAATCACACCTATGGTGTTACGGGCGCATTAATAGCACGTTAAAGGAGAGACCTGATACTCTCGATTAACTTCACTACGGGCTAATTGTATTTTAAGTACATCTTCACTAACTCAATCCTCCCGTGTATATCCCATACACTGAGTTAAGTGATTACATAAACGATATACTTTAGGGTTTTCTGTAGTGAAAATACTATTGTCATATCGGTGAATATGAGAATAATAAATATGAATAATAATATCATTTCATTTATCAAATAAAACAATTACAAAATTGTCTTTCGGGCATTACACCTAACAAAAGGTAGATTGTTTCCTAATTATGTTGACTGGAATTTCTCTGAACCTATTATTAAAACTGATAAAAGCAATCATTTCAGACAGAAAACTTATAACAAGTTTCAGTCTAAAGGTCAGCAAAGGACTCACTTCAGTCCTCAGCAGAAACCTCAGTATAGAAGAAATGATGGTTATTACTCAAGTTTTAATAATAGAAAGAATCATGGAAATCAGTTTCAATCAAAGGATCTGAAAGATCATATAAATAAGACACAGTCCAAGCATAGATACTATGGGTGTGTGGCTTACATATATGAAAATAAGCGCAACAATATCCGAAGGATACCCAAAGGATATGTTCCCAAGGTTGTACTGAGAACTGATCCCCATGGACCCAAACTGAATTGGGTACCTAAAAATGTTTAATTAATTTTGCAGGATATTTGGTACTTTGACAGTGGATGCTCAAGGCACATGACAAAGAGCAAGGACTGTCTTACCAATTTTATTGCCAAAGATGGACCAAAAGTTAATTTTGGAAGTAAAGATAAACTTGGATACACCAAAGGTTATGGTACTTTGATCAGAAATGGACTCACAATCAAGAACGTATCTTATGTAGAAGGATTGCATTACAATCTTCTCGGCACCAGTCAATTTTATGACATGGGATACATAGTTACGTTTGATAAAGATTTCTGCATTGTCGTCAACGAAACATCATTTCCAGTCGTTTTAGCTGGAAGAAGAAATGAGAATATGTATGTTGTAGATTGGACTACAACAGTTGCATAGACTTGTTTACTTGTGCATACCAAATCAGAAATCAGCTGGTTATGGCACTAGAAACTGAGTCATCTTCATTTCGATGACATCAACACTCTTGTTAAGAAACAATTAGTCATTGGACTACCTGAGATTACCTACAAAAAGCATAGCTTATGTGATGCTTGTCAAAAAGAAAACAAGTGAAAGCTAGTTTCAAGACAAAATCTCAGCATTCAACAGCAAGAGTCCTGGAGCTACTACATATGGACTTATTTGGACCTGTCACACCAATCAGTATCAGTGGAAAGAAGTATACATTGGTGGTGGTAGTTGATTATTCAAGATACATCTGGGTTATTTTCTTGACAAAGAAAAGTGAAACCAAGCAACGGCTTACAGAACTTCTCAAGAGACTTCAAAATCAGAAGAGTGCATCAGTTGTGAAGATAAGATCAGACAAAGGAACTGAATTTGTCAACAAAGTGATTATTGAATACTGTGAAGAGAAAATGGTGTTTTACATCAACTTGCAGCAACATCAACGCCTCAACAGAATGGTGTAGCGGAAAGGAGGAATAGAACACTCAAAGAAGCAGGAAGGACTATGATCTGTGAAGCAAAATTGCCTGAAAGATATTGGGCAGAAGTAGTCAATACAACTTGCTATACACAGAACAGAGCACTGATGAATAAAAGGCATGAGAAGACACCTTATGAAATTTGGAATGGAAGAAAGACAAATGTTTAATACTTTCATGCATTTGGAAGCAAGTGTTTCATACACAATAAAGGAAAAGATCAACTTCACGTTTTTCAGCCCAAAGCTGATGAAGGAATATTTCTAGGATATTCAAGTGTCAGCAAAGCATTCAGAGTACTGAACAAGAGGACACTTAAGCATGAAGAATCAATACACGTAGTATTTGATGAACCAAACTTTCCTAGTGAAGAAACTGAAAGCAGACCAGAACCAGTTTCTCAGCCTCAGTTACTAGTTTTACCAGAATCAATTTTTGTTGACATTGGAAAATTAAGAATTTCAGAATCATCAGATCAGGATCAGCCTCAGTTTCCAACAACTGAACAACCTGCAGCTGAACAACATGATTCTGACCCAGTTCAAGATAATCAAGATGAAGAAAATCAAGAACAAATTAATGAAGAACCAGTTCAACATAATTTAGATCTCTTGATGCAACCTCTAGTATATCAATGGATGAGAGATCACCCAGAAGAACAAGTGATTGGTGATACTCAAGCTGGTGTTCGAATAAGACATCAACTAGATGATTGCATGTTTCCTATCTCAATCTGAACCTAAAGAGATAGAAGAAGCCTTGAAAGATCGAGAATGGATATTATCTATGCAAGAAGAACTGAATGAGTTCAAAAGAAATAAAGTATGAGAACTTGTAGACAACCAGATCATGTAAACATCATTGGCACCGAATGGGTTTACAGAAACAAACTTGATGAAGATGGGAATATGATCAGAAACAAAGCTAGACTTGTAGCTAAAGGATATTCACAAGCTGAAGGCATAGACTTTGATGAAACTTATGCACCAGTTGCAAGACTAGAAGCAATCAGACTCTTTCTTGCCTTTGCAGCTCACAAGAAATTCAAAGTGTACCAGATGGATGTCAAAAGCGCATTTTTGAATGGAATACTTGAAGAAGAAGTCTACGCTCAACAACCCTCAGGATTTGAAATTAAAGATCAAGCTGATAATGTTTTTAAACTGAGAAAAGCTCTATATGGACTGAAGCAAGCACCAAGAGCTTGGTACGAAACTTTATCTCAGTTTCTGGTAGACAATGGATTTATCAAAGGAACCATTGACAAGACTTTATTCAGAATGAAAGTTGAAGAAAGTACTCTACTTGTTCAGATCTATGTTGATGATATTATCTTTGGACTGAAAATGAGCAACTCTGTGAGAAATTTACAAGTTTAATGAAGAGCAAATTTCAAATGAGTATGATGGGAGAGTTGAATTACTTTCTAGGGTTACAAGTAAAACAGTTGGACAATGAGATTTTCATTCACCAAACTAAGTATACAAGAGAATTGATCAAGAAGTTTGGAATGGAGAAATCAGCTGGCACATCAACACCTATTGGAACTAAGATCAGACTAGATGAAGATAAAGAAGGCAATGATGTGGATCAGACTCTTTATAGAAGAATGATTGGGAGCTTACTCTATCTTACAGCAAGTAGGCCAGATATATCCTTTGCTGTTGGTGTTTGTGCCAGATTTCAAACAAGACCTAAGGAAAGTCACCTCACTGTTGTCAAAAGAACTTTGAAATATCTGAAAGATACTGAAGGAGTTGGGATATGGTATTCAAGAGAAGGAGAATTCAAGCTGATATCTTATTCAGACTCATACTATACAGGATGCAAAGTGGATAGAAAAAGCACCTCAGGCACATGTCAGTTGCTAGGAAATCGACTTGTGTCTTGGTTCAGCAAGAAGCAGAATTCTATTTCAACTTCTACCGCTGAAGCTGAGTACATAGCAGCTGGAAGCTGTTGTGCTCAAGTTTTATGGATCAGACAACAACTGAGAGATTATGGGATAGAAGATGGAATGATTCCTATAATGTGTGATAATACAAGTGCAATTGCAATAACTGACAAACCAGTTTTGCACTCAAAGACAAAACACATTGATGTGAGACATCACTTCATAAGGGATCATATGGAAAAAAAGGATATTACAGTTCTCTATGTCCCGACTGAAGATCAGCTGGCCGACATTTTTACCAAGCCTTTGGACAAAGAGAGATTTGCCAAACTGAGAACTGATTTGGGTATAATCAAAGTCAGCTAAGTCAGTTTAAGCCAAGAGATTCGTCAAGGGGATTGATCTTTGTTATTCTGGGTGCGCTCACTTAACAGATCAGTCATTGACATCAACAATCTCAAACTGATTAACTGAAACTGAAGAATTGACCGAATTGAATCTACTTTAGAACTGACCTCAAGCATCAGTTTACCCACTCAAAGAAAGTCAAATGGTTGTAAGGATAAAACCGACAGAGATTATATCGCATTTAATTACCGACGTTTATGTAAGAACCTGTTGCTTGTACACCCCCACTACTGTCAGAACAGTACATGCATCGGTTACATAAACCATCATGGAATTTGAAAAGGTGGTACAAAATCTTCAGAAAATCGTGTATAAATCTACGAACCGTCAGTACACCCCCTTATATATATCCAATCCCTTGCATATCCTTACACACAAAGAAAAATTCAAACTTTGTTTCTCTCAAAAGCAAAAATTTTATCTTTCTCAATATAACCTCAAATTCAGAAAAATTCGTAATGGAAGCCTCCAAGAAATCACAAGAAGAAAGGCTCATTACTGAGTTGGATACTCTATCTTTTGAAGAGTATGAAGCACTCTGCAACAATACTCTGTTAGCAAGTCTTATTTGTGAGAAGATAAAGCTTCATCCATGATTAAGAGACATTCTGGAAGTGACATTCAAAGAAGATCGTGATGAAGACGGGATTTTACTGTTCTGGGAGAACATGAGGGTAGTAAGGAAATCTCTGATTACAAAAGTTCGAGGTGACATCCTAACCTGAAGCCAAGGAGAAAACTGTGTCTCAGCAAATAGCTGAACACAAAGGAGTCAAACGAAAAGCTGACTCAGAGAAAGTTAAGTCAGTTGGAAAATGTTTGTTCCTAGGTACTTCAAATCAGACAGCACCAACTGAGGGGGAACAACAACTGACAGCTGAAGTCACAAGAAAGGACAATGTGGCTACTGAAATTGTATCTCAGTTACAACAGCAGACCTCAGAGAAACAAGTTTCCGTTATGCATGCTGAAAAGGAGCAACATCAATTTCGGAAGAACTCAACCAAGAACTCGACAACTTGACTTATAATTTTGAAGCTGAAAGAATCATCAGGCTGATGAAGATGAAACTTAAGACTGAAGATTGTCGAGAAGCTACTCTATCTAGTGAAGAAAAGTTGTTATTGGAGAAGATTGAAATCAAGGATTTATATGCTCTATTTCCTATGAATGAGTTTCTCGCAAATTGTTTTAGAAGATTCACTGAGATAGCTAAACGAAGGGAATCGACCACGTCATCAACTCTAGATACTCAAAAGTAGAAGGATGATGACAAAGATGATGAATCAAAGAAAGAAGCTGACAAGATTGCAGATTTGCAGACAGATATTCAACCTCAAGCTCAATCTACGCAAACTGCTAATCAGCAAGAAGAATTTCCAGTTGGAAACCAAACAACTGACAATCAGAAAATAGATGGAAAGGTTGATAATCAGCAACTAATGGTCATTAAAGATGATACTCAGCCTAAGATTCAACAGCGCATCTTTGTTTTAGAGACTCAGCTGAAAGAAGTGCTTGCTTCTCAAAAGAGTATCTCAGCCGACCAAAAGGCAACCCATCAGTTGGTAAATCAGTTGTATGATGCCAAAAATAGGGAAGCTGAAGAAGAAAAGCTGAGACTACTGGATGAAAAGCAGAAGCTAGAAGAGGAACTAATGAAATACAAGTCAGTGGCAAATCCTTACGTTCGAAACATAAAAGAATTAACTGAAGAGCAGCTTATTGAAAAATAGAGTCAACCTGGAGAAAGGAGAGCTACTCTTACACAGGATCTGTGGATGAAGTTTGTCAATGATCATAGCAATATCAAACTCAAGTACAAAGACAAGACTTATGAAGAATCTCTTGTTTACTTCTTATCTGATCAGTATCACAATCAGAGGATGGAAAACTATAAGAAGTTCAAGAAGATTGAAGAGAGATTGCATATCAGAGATAAGACTGAACAAATGAAAGCCGATGTTGCAGAATTTGAAAATTACTACAAGGATGAATCATCTTTGCCGAAGTTATTTTTGTGGAGAAAATGGAAGAATTCCAGTCAATTAGACTATCACAAAACTTTCTCTAAGGATGACTCAAAGCTAGAAACTCTTTATCGTCTTCATGATAAAGAAAGGAAATTCATCTTAGTTACACAAAGAGCACTAAGAACAGTTTTGCTCTTATTTCAGTTTATTATCAACTGTGTAACTATTCCAGTTTTGCTAATTCTTAATGAAATCCACTTTCCAGTTTTACCTTGTTTTGAATTGTATTTATCTCTAAGCTTTTCTTTTAAAGAGGGTTTTGGCATCATCAAAAAGAAGGAAATTGTTTGAAATAAAATTTGTGTTTTTTGATTATTCATCGTATTTACTTAGTTATTATCTTAACCCCATTGATGAAGTGCTGAAGCTAACTGTTATAGTGAAAGGCTAAAAGATTTCTAAAACTGAATGTATAGGATTTACTTGAGTCTGATATTTGTATAGGTTACATTAGACAAGCATTGTAATATTTAGAGAGTCGTAAGACTGAAAACTGGAACATCTAAAAACATCTGAAAATCAGTTAGATAACTGACAAGTCATTCAAACTGATGTACTGATTCAGATTACACCAATCAGAACTGAAGAAGGTTAGTTCGCTGAGTGTACAAACTCAGTTGGCTTATCTAGAAGATTGAAGAACTGAGGGATACAGACTCAGTTATTGAAGATTGAAGACTGTAAAGTTAGAATTCAGGAAAGTCTGTGGTGACCTGAACTGAATTTATGGATCTTGTATGAAGACCTAAGAGTCATAAGGACAATGAACTCTTAGATGATATATGCTTATGGTGTACTCTGGTTAAGTCAATTATAATCAGATGAAATTAGAGTACTGATTTTTTAAGAAGAGTAAAATCTCAGTTAATGCTCTAAGTCAATTATGAAACTGACAACTGACAAACTCAGCATGAAACTGATCAGGACACTCAGTTTCATAGTCAGTCATCCAACAAACTGATAGTACATTCGAACGTTGTAAAGGAAGCAACTCTATTGGATGAAATACTGACAAGACAGAACGGCCACAAAATATAGCCGTTACAAAATAGACGTTGATACAATTCAAATTCAAGCAAGATGAACGTTGGACCTTACACTATAAATAGAGGACTTTGCACCAAGGATCAATCATCGAATTAACAAGATTACAAGCATTTTTGTGCACAAGTCTCGCTCATTCAAATTGCTATCATATCTGCGCTAACAAGATCAATCAAGAATTTCTCCAAGTGTTCAAGCTACACAGAATTTATTCAGATTCAGACAGTTTGAAGAACCACAAACAAGAATCAATTATTGATTCTCAGCCCAACTTTGATTCTTAATCAAAGGTTAAGACTGTGAAGCAATCCGGTGAAGGATTTGCCAAGGACAGTTGTATCAGCAGTCGGATTGACTGTGTTTGTGGTGGTAGCTGGTGAAGAGGCATACGTAACCCTTCAAGGACCAGTGGCTCAAGAATTTGAAGAGCAGCAATCCAACTTGTTCTTTGACATTTTAGATAGTGAAGCTAGGATTAGTGAAAGACTATTGTTTAGGACTTTTTTGTAACAGCTCACCTCAAGAAGTTCTAGTGGAATTTTCCTCCTACACCACATGGGAAGAGAGGACTGACGGGATTACACCACCTGGAACTTCTATAATTCTTGTTTCATTTACTTTATGCATTTACATTCTGTTATTTATCATTACATCATTTATTATTGTTCATACAGCATACTGAGAACTGATTCTTACACAAACTCACAGCTCACAAACATACACTCACCAGAATTCAGTTTAACACACTCAGATCAGGAAAAAGGCTAAAAAAATATATCCGCTGCCGGTTGACTCAATTTTGCTTAAGTCAGTTTGACTTAAACTCAGCTTTGTCAGCTTAACTCCACACAAGTTTTAACTGAACCTTATTAGTTTAAAATCCAGTTTTTAGTGACAAGTTTATTCACCCACCTTCTAAACTTGTGTCAGCCTTTCCAAGGGACCAACATCGTTTATTTAAATACAACTATAACATGATTTACCGTGCTATAATAGTACTTTAATAACATAGAATGAACAAATTAAAAGTACCTGAGATAACATTGTCATCTGGCTCCACAATCTCTGACTCCATAGCAAAAACTCGAAACGGTCGGCTTGAACTTCCTTTTCCACTTGCTTGAATCTGATCTTTGCCTTCCTTGGTTGGACAATTCCTTGCAAAGTGTCCAGGATCCCCCACAGTAGTAACGGCTGCCCGTGCTAACCTTGCACTCACCCGAATGATGCCTCTTGCATTTCTGACAAAGGGGTGCACTTGCTGAAGGTGCTGCTGATAAGGATGCTGACGTCCTCTTCACATTCTGTTGAGGTGCTGCCCGACTACTCCCTTGACCTGTCCCAAAAGTTCTCTTAGCACCAACTATCACTGAAGGACTGTTCTTAAAAGTTTCAATTTCTATAGCTTTATTCAACAATTCCGCAATATTCCTCATCGAAGCTTCCATCATACCAGCTTGGATCTCACAAGATAAACCGTTCTTATAAAGAGCCATTTTCTTCTCCTCAACTCTCATGATTTCAGGATAGAACCTTCCCAATTCATTGAAATGGTTAATGTATTGAGATACGGACGTGTGTTGACCTTGACTGTGTCTCAAAAACAGACTTGCTTGATTTGCTTGAACTGTTGGTGGATAGTACTCATTATAGAAAAGTTCCTTGAATTCTTTCCAATCTGTAATCTTACCTCGGCTGCTCTCTATTGCATCAAACCAACTCTCCGCCGTATTCAACAAAAAGCCCGCAGCTAACCGAGCCATCTCCGGTTCAGGCACATTCACATTTCTACATGCCTTTTCAAAGCTCCTCAACCACATCTCAGCCTTGATTGGTTCCACATTTCCATGAAAGTCTTGCATACAGTTTCTTGTCAACCTAGTGTACCAATCCACGGGTGGTGCCTGCTCATATGCTTGAGGTCTAACCGGAGGGTAAACAGGTGGGTAAACCGGTGGATAGGCTGGTGGATAACCTGGGGGTGCTTATGGTGATTGAGGTGGTTAAGGTGGTGGATATGGCTGTTGAGGTTGAGTCACGGGTGGTGCTTGTTGATAAGGATGGTGCCTTGGATGGTGTGGTGGAGTGTGGTATGGCTGATGTAATCCATAATGTGGGTATCCAAAAAAATAGTGATGGTCAAACCGTGGTGATGGAGGGATTGTAGGTTGAGGTGGTTGACTTGAGGGTGTAGGGTAGAAGGTCTGTTGTTTTGGAGGGTAGACTGAGGTTGGAGGATAGCTTACTGGTGGTGGTGGAAGATAAACTTCTGTCACTGATGGTACAAAATCTGCTGGAGTGTCACTTACCAAAGTAACCTGAACCGATCCTCCCACATGCCACTATGGAGGTTGCTCCTATTGAGTCCGTGGTGACTGATTCTGTTGAGGTGGTACGTAAGGTCTCAAAGCTCCACTCCCTACCACTGGTGTAGAACTTCCTGCCTCTGGTCATACCCCCGAACCCTCGGCCCCATGAACACCTCTCCTAGTTGTCACCATTCTGGAAGATCAAGATGATCAGAATTTTACTAAGTGATCTAAAGAAACTTATCTCAAGGAAGGAAGCCTAAAGGACGCTTCGCTCTGATACCAACTGTAACGCCCCGTTCCCTGTTTACGGTGATTCACTACAAGAAAACCTGGGTTTAATGAGGGGAAATTAATGACAATAGGTAAATTTTGTCACTAATTAGTACTTATAATGAGGGGAGATTATTTTAATATTTAAATAACAATTCTTAATGACAAACTTTTAAATCTCGTCATCAATCATGATTATTTCCCGTCATTATGATACATTAATAAAATAAACCCTCATTATTTCACAAAAGTTATTTTTTATCTTTTAAAAAGCTTTATTTTTTAAGTTATTTATTCATGTTTTTAGAAGAATCATCAAATTTCCATCATTTTCTATTCAAGAACCCTAACCCCTCTTCCCTGCGTTTTTCTGCCTCTCAACCTTACATCGCCGCCTCTCTACTCACCGCTGCTCTACTCATCGCTGCTCTCCTCGCCGTTGCTCTCGATGAAAACCATATGGCCCAAGGTCATTCCCTCGAAGACCAACATCTCTTAAAAATCATACATGGATCAGATTCCCGCTGAGGTGTGGAAATGCATTGTGCTTAGTTCATTGTTATTCGGTTTTGTAGACTTGAAATTGAAGAGACTGCCCATATGCTTTTATACTCTATTTTTGCTTTGAATTTATGGAATTCAGTTGCTGTTTGTTGCGATTTCCAGCGATCTACTCCTTCCAGTTGGTATGAATTTTGTTCGTTTCCTCCTATTTTTTCTCAGAATAATAATTTATCTTGGTTTTAGGAAGCTATCAAGAAGTCTGTTCTTTGGTTTCTATGAATTTAAAGAACTGAGGTTGTCATGTGTTCAAATCTCTGAAGGTGGATGCTGTTTTTGTTGAAGTTCAAGTTTCCTCTTTTGGGTGAATAAGTGGAAGGTACTATAAATTGAGATTTGACTGGTGTACTTGGAAGTCCAATCTTTTCACGGCTGTTTTCTTGATTAAGTTTACTTTGTCTTCATTTGATTATGCTTTTAAGTAGGTGTTGTCCTAGGTTTCTTGTTTTTATATTTCATATTGGTTAGGCTCTGTTTGATTTCGTTTTGATTTTATATATGCTTATGGTAGGATGAGAAATAACCCTCTCCCTTTTGGGGTTTCTGTTGAACATGAATTTATTTTTGTATGAAATATAATCAGCAGATAGGTGTTTGTATTGCATTGTTAATGTTCAGTAGCTTTAGTTCTGTTATAGTGTCACTTGTTTTTGCCATCTGATTTTGATGATGTCCCTTTTTCCCCTACAAACTTGTCAAAATTCTAGAACCCATCCTCCACCTACATTTGGTTCATCATCCAACCTTGAAGGTGTTGGTCATCCAAGTAATGAAACTGAAGAATATGATGGAGAGAAGAATTTCATTTCAATATTCCGAACATCTGGGTAAACGTATTGTGTTTTCCTACTTGAACTTTATTGAAAGATCTTTCGCTGCTTGTGCGAGGTTGGTTAATCTCCGTTTCTTTTATAGTGCATCGCGATTGTGGAGACACAAATTACAGATATCTCTTTGTTTTGTTCTAAATGCCCATTATGCCTGATGCGTAAAGACTGGTTAGCCTAAATTCTGAGTAGAGTTTCTACTATCAATATTACTGCAGTTTTATTGCTTACAGATATGCAATTTGTATAACATATTGTAATTATTACACTTTCTTAGGTTATCTCGAGAATTCTTATCCAACAGGTGTTACTTTTACTAAATGGTCTTTTAATGAATTATGATTGACTAAAATAACGGGTTTAATCGAATCAGGTTTCATTTAGTGGGTGTAAAGTCATTTGGCTTTTCATTTCCAGCTGCTCTGGTCCAGAGGTGTTGCATTACGTATAGACTGGAAAAGCATGACCTATTTGTTAGAGATTACACATTATTGTAGTATAATAAGAATCTTGATTCCTATCAAGTTATACTGTTTATAGATGTTTCTTCCTGCAATTTCTTTCACTTTTTTTGCATTTCAGACATCTCTGATAAAAATATATGATCATTTTGCCTACATTAAGCTCAAAGTGGTCCATTCCTTCACTAGGGTGTGGTCCTCTCACACTTTTTTAGTTATGCTTATTTGAAGTTCTTCAGTTCATCTTGCAGGCCCATACACGAGATCGCTTTTTCAAGTATTGATAAGCCAAAACTGCTGAGTCAGGTGCAATTTTTTTGCCTTCGCCTTATGTGCATAAGATATTAAGATGTTGCATCAAGATACAAAAAAGGGGTGCGTGGCCATGCTTGTTTACAGTCAAATAATTTGCTAGTTTCCTAGTTGAACTAAGGAAAGTTATGATAGAAATTTATATTATTTTTCTCATTGATCAATTTACAGTATACATACATCCTTCTTGTAAGAGCTACTGCACTTCGTACCAAAAATATAGGAAACTAACTCTCCAGCTATCCCAGCCTAACAAACTAACTGATATTCAAATTCATTCTGTTTTACAGCTATACAATTGTTTTATAGCTATACTATCTAAAATACACGTTGATTTTCAACACTCCCCCTCAATATGGTGAGTAAAGATCTTGCATTCCCAGCTTGCCTATATTGTTGTGAAATGAATCCCTGTTGAGTCCTTTTGTAAGAACGCCTGCCAGTTGATTGTGTGTAGAAAACATACGGTGTGCAAATATGGCCACTGTCCAACTTTTTAATAAAATGTCTATTTATCTTAATATGCTCTTGGTCCTATCATGTTGCACCGGGTCATGAGCAATGTTTATGGCTGCATTGTTATCACAATATAACTTCATAGGCTTGGCATACTACACTCGTAGGTCTTCTAGGATCTGTTTTATGCATAGTAGCTCACATACTCCTCCCGCCATAGCTCGAAATTCAGATTCCGCACTTGTTCTTGCTACAACACTTTGCTTCTTCCTCCATGTTATTAGATTCCCTCCTATAAACATGCAATATCATGTGGTTGATCTTCAGTCCACCTGTCATCCAGCAAAGATCGCATCCGTGTATGCTGCAAGGTCCACTTCTTGATTCCCCTCCTTCCTAAACATCAGCCCTTCCTAAACATTCTTTGTGTGATTAATCTATAGTCTAAGCTTTTTAAATTTATTTTCCTGTTCTTAGGTCTTTCCTCTTTATGCTTATGATCAATTTAGTTTCTCTGGGGCATGTAACCATTTTTATTAGCATCAATACTTCTGTTGCCAGATTCATGTGTATCTTAGTTTGTTAAGCTTCCGGTGACATTTTTTTCGAGACATGGAGGTATTTGTTTTGATTAAGAAGTAGATGAATGGGAGGTATGAAATCCTTGTGAAGACTTTACTTTTACCATAACTACAGAAACAAAAGAAGCTGGTTTATATGGCCGTGAATGGGGAATGTTTGTTTTGGCTCTGCTTTAAATTTCATTGTTGATTGGAAATGTATAAGTTTGTTGTATTACAATTGATTACTTTATGTTCATCTTTATGAAGCTAGACCAATTTATTATGATGGTTTATTCTCTTTTTTGCATTACTTCTATTTGTCCGTGATTGTTTGTTCCCATTCAATTTAATGTAATATTATTTCTCATGAAGGAGAATGATTTGAAAAACTAATGTACGTTTCCTTCATCTCAAGTGCGTGCATCCCACAAGTATTTGAGAAAGTATACCCTCGAGATTGGTACAAGTATTGATGATGGTGTTGAGAATCAATGGTGATGGATTTCTCATATGTTTTCCTATTAAATCTTATTATTGATCAGGTTAATACTTTTTTTTATATTAGATAAATGACAAAGTATGTCATTTTGCATGATCATTGCCCGAGGTTGTTTATTTTTGTTAGATTGGGAAGATGCTTGTTTTGGTTTTAGTTCTAGTTCGTTAGTTTATTGTTGCCATCAATGTAGATGGAATTTGTTGACATTTTCGTTTTGATATTATCAGGGGACAATATTGGAACATGTTGCCAATATTGGAACATGTTCATAATGACCATATGGGTATATATAGAAAGAAAGATTTAATGATGGTGAGATTATAACATAACAACAAATTATATCGTCATTAAAGCAGTTTTTGTGACGGTATACCCGGTCATTACATGTCTCTTGTTGATAATGGCCATTGCTAATTAATAAGTGGGTTTTCAATTATTAATGACGGTAATCTCCGTCATTAACGGGTAGAAACTAATATTCAACTTTAGTTCTAATGAGAGGCAAATAGTATAATAATGAGGAATTTACTCGTCACTAGGAATTATTTTTAATGATAGTCTAATCTCGTCATTAAACCCTTGATGTCATTAATGACGAGGACGGTTCTTGTCATTGAATGCTTTAACTAGAAGGGCAACTATGAGGGGGGCATGACGGTGATTTCCCGTCATTAAAAGCCTTTAATGACGAGAAAATGGTATATAATGATGGGAAATCCCGTCATTAAAACCCGTTTTTCTTGTAGTGATTTTTACGATTTATATTACATTATTTCGTAACAATATCCTTTGTATTTTATTAATTTTTATAGAAAATTAAGTGTTTATTGGATTTATTGAAAGAATGAAGTTGGAAAGTATTAGAGTGCAAAGTCGGGTTATTTACGTGATTTTATTAGCAATTATCTATTTATATATGTGATGTTACACTTTGCACGTTTTTATTATGTTGTAGGTACGACGAGCATATCGTGGAACGAGTCGACGAGCTGAAGGATTTCGAACAGCATTTTATTTGAAGACTTGTCTAGAAGGACAAAATTGGAATTATTATATTTTTATTAGGGTTTAGTTTTTATTTTTAAAGAAAAGGAAATAAGATAATTATTACCCTAGCTCGAAGAAGGTTATAAAAGGACGCAGTCATTGGAACAGAGGGGACACGAAAAAGCATTTGGAGAACAGAGGCGACAAGAAAAAGCAAAAAAAAAAAAAGTGTAGGGCTCGGTCGACCGAGTGTTTTTGTATTTTTTTTTACTTTATTTTGCTCCGGTGTGACGATGGTCAGAGGCTGAGGCTTTCTTGAACGAGCTTTGTGAAACCGATCGTTGCAGCATCTCAATTTCGACTTTTTGGATTGTTTGTGAGTTTTAATGAGATTGTATCTTTTCTATGTTTTTATTGTTATTATGCAATTTCATTGATGAATGTATTGCTGTTTGATGTTTAATATTTGATGAGAATCGTTGTTAAACTAAGATCACCATAGTAAAGCTTGGATTTTTAATCTAATTAACGATAGTTGTTAGGTTGAATATCTAGGTTACGAGATTGATAAATTTCACACCTTGATAATTAAAGCGTTAATCTTTAGGATCGGTGGACGAAAAAGATTGATAGGTGAATTTTTCTAAGATATTAGAAATTCATACTTATGATAGGTGAACCACAATTCTTATTAAATCATCACTAGACAACCTTAGAGAAGAAATTGAGGGTTGCGGGATCGGTGGATCATTGCTTGTTCGTTGTTAAATTTATCGAAAAAAATCATTTGTTATCACCATAGCAATTTTATAAATTTTATTTAGTTTAAAGAATAGAATTATTTTCGTTATTCGGTTCGCAACTATCTTCGCTGGCTTTAGATTGTTAATCTTCTGTCCAGTTTAACTTTATTGTTTTCATTACTAGTTCATTTTGTTTTGTTATTTTAGTTGTAGTCTTTAAATTGTTTAGGATAGGACGTTTTTACTTCTCGTGACAACTTTAGGAAAATTAATCAAACAAGATAAAGACGATTCCCTATGAGTTCGACTCCGGTTTTAATCATTATACTACGGTCCCTGCACTTGGGGTAAACTGGATTTATTTTATTACTTGTTATATTTCGTTTAGCATAAAATCCGAGACATTTCCGGATACCGAGTCCTTACCCAGAAATAGAACGTTCGGCACGTATAATATAAATTAAATTCTATATTATAAGTAAGCTTCTACTACATCGTATCGAGTTTCGCACAAACGGAACCTAAAAGACTCGGGTATATTTTTTTTTGTACAAGATAAGGATAGAAATACAATCATACTAAAGATAAAAAAGATATCTTACAACAACGAACTTCAAATCTTACAACCGTACGATGTTCAAAGAAAGGAAAAAAATACAACAAGTATCTTACAAGAAAATGTCAAGAAATACAACATGTCTTGAAATGAAGTTAAAAATAAGACTTGAAGTGAAACAACATAGTTTAGTAGTATTGAAATATGATAAAAGCATAGCATGACAAAAGCTTCAAAGATCATCTTCAAAGTCCTCATGTAACTCTTGTTCAACCTGTTCATCTTCTCAACACCAAACACAACAAACATGCATTTGAGGTAAGTACAAAGGTACATAGCAAGAAACATAAGCTATTGCATTAACTAGATTTCACAAAGAAGGACTTACATTGTTATTAAGTTATCTTTATTTGACCGACTCAATTCTATGGTTCCCTTCATGCTCTTCAACACGTTGTGACTAAACGTTTCTAACTTAACTTAAATTTGTTACACCGGCATTCAAGGGCACTACGCATGGTGCTTCCCACCACTAGGTATCTTTGTGGATCACACCAATAGCCACGGGTTAGGACCCGATAGTGTACACGTTCGGTGAAATCCCTCTATCATTTAGCCGTTTATAGGCTAGTAGAGTTATTCACTTTATCAGGCCGCCCACACATTGCGATATAGACAAGTGCCTTACCAAGAATGTTACGATGTTTAGTCTTTTACTACACACTGATGTAAATTATTAATCATTAACTAGCCACCTAAGTGTTTTCAAGGTAGGAACTCACTTAACAATTCTACTCCCTCGCATAGACTCTAGACACAACACCTTAAATTTTGTTTGCCCCCCCTTAAATATTTTATTTGTCTCTTTAAATTTTTTACTGCCCCTCCTTACCCGAGATCCTGCGTCCGCCACTGACAAGGAAGCCTTCCGATTGCCAATGACGGTAAGTCGATGAAATCTACTCACCGGCGGCATGTTTGGTGTTCTTCTGGTCTTAAGCCAATTGAGAATTATCACAAATTTAACCGAGCCTATGATGCCCATGGTTTCCTGGTCAGCTACAAGTTTGTAGGGGGGAATTTTGCATTACCTCCAATAGTAGTTTTTCCTGTATGTCGGACAAGTGCCTTGATTCAACATGAGTTGTTGTGCACGGGATGGAGTTAATATGCATGGTAACTAGGCGCCAAGATGTGGACATGACACGTGTGGACCCTTTCTATCAGCGTTATTGCACAAATCGAAAACTATGCGCGGTTATGCTACAACTGTAATCTCTGAAGTCGAATGCCTTCCATATGATGATAATAACAATTACCATGATGATAACTTACATCGATGCTTTGGCCATCGAGAAGCCTTTCGGTGTTGTTTCTGTGGTTCCAAACACTAAAAAGATTCATGAAGAAATCGGCCATGAAGCCTCAAGTGATGAGCATGATGTAAGCAAAGCCACCATGTTTTTGGCGGAGAAAATGACCAACGGTTTGGCGTTTACTTTTGATGAAACCATACAGACATCAATAAGTGCTTTTCGGCATATGTGCCTCATGGAGATGAAAGCTGAAGATATTTGGGTTACTAGTATGCGTTTTTCACATGGTACTGCAGAGCACTTGCACCTCGATCAGAGAAATGAGCATTTAGCTAGCCGTCATTAGCGGTGGCTCCTCCTCTGGTTGCAGTGGATGCTCCCAAGAACCATCATAGAGCATTTTCAGTTTTATCGTCACTATATGGGGTATCGACCATGGATCTGCCATATGTGTCAGCTCGGAATGTGATGATGAATCTGATGATCATCATGGCCTTGTGGAACGATATTGGCTCCCAATTTATGTTTCTCTCAAGAGAGAGAGAATTAAAAGCTTTGGATTATGAGTCTTTTGAGGCTTTACGGTATTATATAGGGTGGTTCTATCGGCACACCCGTTTTTACTTCCGGCACCGTTTTTGTGATTTTTTTTTTACTTTTACACACCACAAATTTACTTCAGACACCACATAAAAAAATAAATATTACATAACTACATTTAAATCCCTACATTTACAACATTTTAATATCCTTCCTCTTCTTTCATTCTCAAACCCTAAATTCAATCTCCACCTCCCTCAGCCTCCTTCTGCCATACCCACTGCCCCCAGCCTCCCTCTACCATACCCACCGCCGATCGGATCAACAGCCAAAAAAAAATTAGAAAGAACCTTAAACCCGATTGAACCCAGTCAACCCATTTCCCTCAACCCCGTCATTTTTCTCATTGAATCTCTTAATCCCAGCAATCATATCCACCATATTTTCCGGTGGAATTCCAGGATTTTTCACATAAAGAACCCCTATTACTCATAGGCGTCACCGATTTCTTTCACCACATCAGCTCGTCGGGTCGGATCTCCATTGACACCGTTGAAATCGATGAACGGAATGCTCAGGTTGCCGGCAGCTACTACTTCTTTAGCAGCTGCTTTTCTTTTTTCGTCCACGAACATCCGATGCAAGGACATAGCCATGCATAAAATGGGTGGGGGCTAAGCCCACCCGAACAAAAAAAAATACACAAAATATTACGTAATCCGGTTCAATCCACTAAATATCTTAATACAGCCCACCCGGTAATTTGAAAATTGTCCACCCGAAGTTGAAATCCTGGCTCTACACTTGATCCGATGCTTCAAAAAATAATGAAGGTTTTAGGTTGAAGAGGATGGAAAGGAAAGAAAAGAGAAGGAAGAGCAAGTGATGGAAATGGAGAAGAATGGTGATTTGGGAAGAATTTGCTGCAGGGGTGGTGGTGGGAGGTTATTTAATTTTAAGGTTTTAATGGTGGGGACTGTAAAAGAGGGGTGGGTCGCCGGAAAATTTGGAGGGGGGGGGGTGTTGGTTTGCTGGAAGAGAAAAATGGGAGAAGAGGGAAGGGGGTGGTTAATTTGAGAAGGGGATTATATTGTTGATTTTTTTATGAAGGAATCAATAGTATTTTTGAACAATTGTGGTATAAGAAGTAAATTTTCTTTTATTTATGTGGTGTTTGAAGTAACAAAATAATAAAGATATTATTGTGATGTCGAAAATAATATTTTGTGGTGTCGAAAATAAAAGAGTGCCAGTAGTAAAAATGGGTGTGCCGACAGAACCACCCATTATATATTATCACTACAAGGGATTATCGACAATGAACCTTAGTGCCGTACTATTTTTTAGAAAAGTCCTTACTATGGAATGGAATTGGGAGGGATTTTTATTTATGGGATTTTAAGAATATATATATATATATATATATATATATATATATATATATATATATATATATATATATATATATATATATATATATATATATATATATATATTATATCTATAAAATGCTCGAAGGTATGCCCACAATTTGCCACGTGGCCACCTTCTTAGCTTGACACGTAGCATTTTTTATTTTTTATTTTTGGTAAAAACCGGTATTTCGGTTAGCGTTATATAGAAATTTTTGTTTGACTCTCCGTTACATAAACCGAACCAAAGTGTATATTTCGATACGGTTTATTTTTAGTACCTCCAACAGACAGTGCGGATTCAATTTTAAATTTCAATCAACCGAAAATTTTTGATTCGATTTCGGCACACAACAATTGAATAAAACCGTGTTTTTTTTATCAAACGTGTATCATTTCGATTCATTTTTTTTTCCTTTTTTAACAGCGGATTTTTTTTTCGCTTTGGTAAAAAACCGGAATTTCGGTTACCGTTATATAGAAACCGAAATTTTTTGTTCGACACTTTGTTACATGAACCGAACCAAAGTGTATATTTCGATACGGTTTATTTTTTATTACCTCCAACAGACAATGCGGATTCAGTTTTAAATTTCAATCAACCGAAAAATTTCGATTCGATTTCGGCACGACAATTGAATAAAATCGTGTAGTTTTTTTTTATCAAACATGTACCGTTAGTAGTTTGTGCAGAAAAGGGAAAACAATCGGAAAGACCGACGGATTTGAAGTTTTACTGTGTAGTGTACGATGGAAGCTGAGTCAAGTTTACTATAAAATACAACAACAACAAAAATAAGGGCAAACAAATATCTGCGCCAAGAAGTTGTGCCCACATGTGACCACGTGGACACCACATTAATTGTTTTTATTATTTTGAACAACATAACGGTTTATTTTTATTGCCACCAACAGACAGTGCGGATTCAGTTTTAAATTTCAATCAACCGAAAATTTTTGATTCGATTTCGGCACAACAATTGAATAAAATCGTATACTTCTTTTTTTATCAAATATATACCGTTAGTAGTTTGCAGAAAATGGAAAAAAATCGGAAAGACCGACGGATTTGAAGTTCTACTGTGTAGTGTACGATGGAAGATTAGTCAAGTTTAGCTATAAAATACAACAACAAAAAAATAAGGGCAAACAAATATCCGTGCCAAGAAGGTGTGCCCACATGTGACCACGTGGACACCATATTAAATGTTTTTATTATTTTGAACAACATAACGGTTTATTTTTATTGCCACCAACAGACAGTGCAGATTCAATTTTAAATTTCAATCAACCGACAATTTTCGATTCGATTTCGGCACAACAATTGAATAAAACCGTGTACTTTTTTTATCAAACGTGTACCGTTAGTAGTTTGTGCAGAAAAGGGGAAGAAAAAAGGAAAGACCGACGGATTTGAAGTTCTACTGTGTAGTGTACGATGGAAGATGAGTCAAGTTTAGCTATAAAATACAACAACAAAAAATAAGGGCAAACAAATATCCGTGCCACGAAGGTGTCCACATGTGACCACGTGGACACCACATTAAATGTTTTTATTATTTTAAACAACATAACGTCGGTGGAATCGACGGCCGTTTGCAGAACGAACGTCACTAAAATTGACGTTGGAATACAAAATCACTTTTTATATTCTTCAGACCGTTTGACACGTGTTTTTTTTCCCTCCAAATGAATGAACAAGAGATCAATGATGTATTCATTAAGAATAAGAAAGAGAAATGTCATTTATAAAATTAGTGAAACACATTTTCAAGCATATTAATGATCTGGAAGCTAAGGTGTCCCGGGAGATTTTACCGTGTAGTTATGGTCCGCTTATTGTTTTTCTATAATGTTTCATTACGTAAAGTCGAAGCTAAAGGGATCGACTTTATGACATTGTTCTCCGATACATCAAATTGTGGTTTATTTTGTAGGTGAAAACTCCCGATAGGGCTGGAAGAGAAGTAATTCACAATCTTCACATCTCTAAGAGAGAGCTACCTCTTGCAGAAAATGTGATATGTTTCGGTTGCTCTATTTGTCTTGTGCTTTGAATTATTATGGTTTAAGCTTACGCGATTTATTTCACGTTGGGGATCTATTCTTTGTATTTATCGTTGGTAACGATTTATGTTGGGCCTGCCGTGGCTTGCACGGCTCACGTTCACTAGTATATATATATATATATATATATATATATATATATATGTTAGATAAAATGGAGCAGCATTTTCATTGTATTACTCGAATGATTAATCCAGTACAAAAGTGTTAGGTATAATGCCCTTACAGCAAATCTAGAGGACTGAGACAAATCTAACAGACTAACAACCATGAGCCCACATACCAAGGCTACAATTAATAAGAGGCTACAAACATATTAATGTTACTTAACATCCCCCTCAAAGTAATTGTGGTGGGAATCACATTTAGTTTGTGTCTGAATTTCTGAACTGAGCAGTTGGTAGAGCTTTGGTTAAGACATTAGCTATGTGAGATTCTGAGGGAATGTAACTGATTCTCAGTTCTTTGTTCAGAACTTTATCTCTAATAAAGTGGAAATCAACTTCAATATGTTTGGTTCTGGCATGGTAAACTGGATTCTGAGCTAGAGAGGCTACCCCAAGACTATCACACCAGGCTATAGGAGATGTAGACATCTAATCTTCATTTCTTTCATCAACTGGGTGAGCCATGTGATCTCAACTGCTAAATTTGCCTGTGATCTGTATTCGAATCAGTACTGGACCTGGCCACAACTGGTTGTTTTTTTGAAGCCCAAGAAACCAGGCAGGAGCCAATAAACACACACTACCTTGTCACAGATTTTCTGTCTGTTGGATAGCATTCCCAGTCAGCATCAGAAAAACCTTGCAGATTCAGGTTTTTCCCAGCAGGGAAAGTAAAGAGCATAATGAAGTGTACCTTTGACATATCTCAATAATATTTTCAAGGCTAACCAGTGATCAATTGAAGGACACTGCATAAATTGACTTAAGTAATTGACAGCATAAGTTAGGTCAGGCCTGGTTGTGGTCAAGAAATGCAAGCCTCCTATGGCACTTCTGTAGAGAGTAGGATTGGCCATAGGGGTTCCTTGATTAGGTGCTAAGTAAGACTCCACAGTAATAGGAGCTTGACTAGGTTTAATATTCGGTAGATTGAGCCTTTTCGCAGGGCCGTGCTTTGCATAGTCTTTGTTGAGTGAGAAGCAAACCATCATTGTCCCTCTTGGCTTGTATCCCCCAAAAATGAGCAACATGCCCTAGATCTTTCAGAGCAAACTTAGAGTGCAACTGTTCAATAAATCTTTGCACAATTTTGGGATTTCTACCTGTAACCAGAATATCATCCACATATATCAAGACATATAGAATATGAGTGTTAACTTGACATACAAAGAGGGAGTTACCAGCTTAAGACTGGTAAAATCCCCATTTCAGCATCTGATTTCTTAGAGCAGCAAACCAGGCCCTTGGTGCCTGTTTAAGGCCATACAGTGCTTATTTAACTTGCACACATACTGAGGTTTCTTGGAGTCCATGAAACCTTCTGGTTGTGGCATGTAGATGCTCTCACTGATAGGTCCATTTAGGAAGACATTGTTGATATCAACTTGCCTTATGCCCCAATTCAAAGTAACTGCCACTGATAGCACCACCCTTATTGTGGATGCTTTTGAAACTGGTCCGAAGGTTTCAATAAAGTCCACTCCATAATTTTGATGGAACCCTTTGGCAACCAGCCTGGCTTTGTGTTTAAGACAGTGCCATCAGGATTCACCTTGAGTTTGAAGACCTATTTCCCACAAGATTTTGTCCAGGCATGGGTGGTACCAAGTCCCATGTCCTATTTTTCTTTAAGGCCTCGAATTCTTCACTAATAACCTTTTTCCATTCAGGTTTTGACAAGGCATCAGATACTTTAGAGGGTCCAAAAAGGCGAGCAGGGATATTTGAGTGAGTTATGGAGGTGTTATAAACTTTCGGTTTGAAAATGCCACTTTTGGATCTGGTTTGCATAGGATGACCTATGGGTTAATGAGTCTCAATATGCTCAGGTGTAGGAGTCTCAACAGGCTCAGGTGTAGGTTCAGGACTGATGTAGGGACTGTGAAGTGGTGAGGATTCATTAAAGGGTGAATCAGAAGGCTGAGAACTAGAGAATGGAATAGGAGATTATGAAGTTGATTTTCATGTGCATGATTCTGTGGCGAGGCTTCAATAGAAGGATTTTTGGGAGATAGGTTGTCAACTTGGGGTATGACCTCTGTGTTGTTTTTGGAAGGCAGAGAAGGATTAGGCGAACTGAGATACATGGGAGTCGTAGGGAGTTTGAACAGATCTGTTAGGATCCTGTGTGAGGCCTTCCTAGAAAGGAAATCGGTTTTCATTAAAGACAATGTCCCTGGTGATATAGATTCTCCCAGTAGGGTCCTGGTGGGTCGTCAAGCCACCAAAGACAAATCACCAACTACCTTTATAGCCAGTATAGTGGAAGTAGGGGGTCGAACCCACATGGAACGGTGGACTTATTTCTTCTAAAATTTGTAAAATAAAAAATATTTGGGTTTTTATAAAATTTCCTAAAAAGAAAAGAAAAATAAATGAAGAAAAGTTCCAGTCAATTAATCTTTTCTCCCTCAATTCCCACGATTGATCATCGATTCAAGGATGTCTCGTTAAATTATTAATAAATTGGTTATAGTCACTGACAACCGCCAAGTGACCAATCTCTCCTCAATTCGATAATCAAGACACGGTCGTTAATTATTCTCCAACCGGAAGACACCCCTAGACACGGTCATAAGAGTATGGAATCCCGGAAGCATTAAGATTTGAGAGACCCAATTCAGGTATTAATCCAATCAGACTAATTTAAACCTAGATTATCTATTTCCACAACAGAGAATCCTATGGGCTACGAAGCGGCAGGTAATGTGTTGTTTACCACTAAAAATCCAATCTTTTATGGCAACCGCCTAAGATGGATTTTAGTGCTAGGTCAAAATAACCGTTTAATCATCGCGCGCCAACAACTAAACAAATAAGTATAATCCTATCTAAGTAAAACCAGAAAACAGACAAATACTAATAATCAAATGAGGAGAAAACATTTAGATTTCACAACCACACGAAATCGATGGTTTAATATTCAATCAACCGGAGGAAAATAACTAACTACCCATTACAATAATAATAAAATAATAACAAAAAGAAGGTTGAATACCTCAAAACAAACTAGCAAGTCGACGGCAAATTCATGCAAGTGATTTCCGCATCTATCCAATTTATTTCTCAGTAAAAATAACTCTCCTTTCTCCCTTATTCTAAACCTAGACCTTATTCTTAACCTAGTCTCTATCATCTACCCTGTTGCTACTTTCACGTCAATTACCTAAAGAATCGAAAAAAGGGAAAATTGGGCCAGGCCCATGTCTTTTTTATTAGAGATATAATTAAATTTAGATTATATATTTTGATATTATGCATTTATGGTGATATATTCTGCATTTATGGTTATATATTAAGCTTCCTCTAGAAGCCTTTCGAGGCTTATATATTGTAATGCTTTCTATTGAATAACAACAAGCCTTTTCTCATTTTCACTATTCTATCATGGTATCAGAGAAGGAGGTCTCAAGTTCAAAGCCCGCTCCAAACACAATTTTCCCAAACAAACAAAAAAAAAAAATCAAGTGTTGGGCTCTCTAAAAATATAATAAGCCTACACTTGAAGGGGCGTGTTGAAGTATAAAATGTTAATTATCTACCTCCCCAACAGCTTAAGCTTTTGGGAGAGATGGTAGTTCAACATGGTATCAGAGCTCTAGACTAACGTCTTTCGATCCTGAGCAAGATCTACGAAAAAGAATGCCCGGGTGGGGGTTTGTGACATCAATATGATCAAACCCTCACCCCCTCCCAAATTTTTTTTTTTTTTTTCACGTTGCAATTTTTTTTTTAATTTTTTTTATAGTTAATATCCAGATTTTTTTTCCCTTTTGAATAAAACCCTAGCCGCCACCGGATCATTGCCGGCATCAATGGCCACCCGTTCAGCTTCGCAGCACCGCCCTCTCAGGCCCAAGGAAACAGATCTCGAAGCCGGCTGTAATATTGAAACAGAGCCACCGTCATGGAAGCCGCTTGTGGTGGCGCCACTCATAGAAATTAAAGCGGCCGCTTGTGGTGCCCATATAATTTGTTTGGCCTATTGCGGGAAAATGAGATACCTAATTTGCTTTGGCACTATCACCGCATGGAAAAACAATTAGGAAATAATTAGATTCAACAAGTACGGTATTGAATCCGTGAAGCGGACACTCTTTAAACAAATTAATGGAAGCACTTGGACCAACAAAATCTCGGCAGCATCCCCCAAAATGGGTGGTAAAGGTAAATAATGGGAGGTAAACGATTGGGGTAGGCTGAAATTTCTGGGACCGTATTTTAGGATATCGCCCTCCACATTTTATTTTATTTTTTTCGCACGGGTATATCCCACAAAAATTTTATTTTCTGCTAGGGTACGTCCCCCTCCCTCCTGTTCAAACAGGTTGATATTTTTTCTGCAAGGGTATATCCCTCAAATTTTCTTTTCTGCACGGGTAAATCCCAATTTTTTTTTTATGCAAGGGTATATCCCACAAAAATTTTATTTTCTGCTAGGGTACGTCCCCCTCCCTCCTGTTCAAACAGGTTGATTTCTTTTCTGCAAGGGTATATCCCTCAAATTTTCTTTTCTGCACGGGTAAATCCCAAAATTTTTTTTTATGCAAGGGTATATCCCTCCCTCCTGTTAACACAGGTTGACCATCGGTTCTTTTAGGGTATATCCTGAAATTGCGTCCCAGGATTTCTTCATCCACCCACTACTCATTCCTCCCGGTTACTGTTGAAGATGCATCCAACCGCCATCAATGCCTACAAGTTTCAAGCTTCATGTCCGCTGCGCTCCCATGAACTTGAGGAGGGCTATTAGAGATATAATTAGATTTAGATTATATATTTTGATATTATGCATTTATGGTGATATATTCTGCATTTATGGTTATATATTAAGCTTCCTCTAGAAGCCTTTCGAGACTTATATATTGTAATGCTTTCTATTGAATAACAACAATCCTTTTCTCATTTTCACTATTCTATCATTTTTATCCTAATTCCATGAAATAATAATAATAATAATAATAATAATAATAATAATAATAATAATAATAATAATAATAATAATAATAATAATAATAATAATAATAATAATAAATCTTAATAATTAAAAAGGGTCTTTTTAATAGTATAAAGCCTAATATGAATAAACGAGTGAAAATCCACGGTTGGCTTCGACAAACTTTGTACTCTATTTATTAGTTGGGATCTCGAATTAGGCGAAAACTGAAATTCTCGGATCTTGAAACGTCGCTTTTCTCCAATCTTTCACAAAGCTTCCAAAACTGCTCTATAAGTCCTGAAATCTTCCATCACCGCTCACGAGCTCTTAAAACCTGAAAATCATCTAAAACATACCCGAAACAAAGCATCTCCTGACAAAAAGATGTAAAATAAGCACATAAAACACTATAAAATAAGGCCTTATCAGGTCTAGACATCTATAACCTTTATGTTGAGGACCGAGGCCTAGATTGACACACTTAATAGAGTGATATCCAAATTTACTATGAGTGTAGGGTCTCAGATTAGGGAAACAGGCACATCCAAACACTTTGTATTTGGTGTAATCAGGAGGCAGGGACGGACCCAAGCCAAGGCTTGCGCCCACCCGAATTTTATTTTCGGTACATAAAAAACTTTATACAATACAATTAGTTGTTTTAATCGAGCCCACCCGATCATACAAATATAGTTCATTAGCCCACCCGTGCCCGAATTCCTGGTTCCGTCCCTGTCAGGAGGGGTGCTGGATACTACTTGAGAGGGAGACATGTTATTGAGAACTGGTGTAGGAAGGTCATTAATGATTAGGGTGGCTTGTTGAAAACTATCCCACCAGAATCTCAAGGGCATAGAGGCTTGAGCCAACAAAGTTAACCCCATTTCTACAATGTGTCTGTGATTTCTTTTTGTCCTACCTTGCTGCCCATGAGCATGAGGACAAGGGTGCCTAAAGGTAATGCCATGCTCTTTCAGGACTTGTTCAAAGGTCTTAAACTCCCCCCAGTCTGACTGGACACATTTAATGGTGGTATTATACTGTGTTTCAACTAGTTTCTTTAAGTGAATAAAGGCAGAGAGGGCTTCAGACTTATGTTTTAAGGGAAAAATGCAAGAAAACCTAGAATGATCATCCAGAAAATTAATATAATAGAGAAAACCAGAAGTACTTTTCACCGGAGCAACGTGATGAGAGTCAACTTTACTACTCTCCGGTGCGTGTTTTAACCCCCGTTTACAACATTTTTGGCTCATTCCGGGTAGTTCTAGATCTTTTTAAGGGAGAAAACGCATAGCACGTTCACTTTGAGGCAAACCATCACATAAATGGTAAACCTTATCATTTTACTGTATTTTTTTAGCCCTTTCGAGCCCTATTTATGTTGCGGAGTTATGCTCAGTATGTGTTTAGATGTTATGACGTAGGATATAGGTTCTCGTAAGCCTGGAAGGTAAGGCATTGAGCTTATGAAGGCAAAACCGAGGTTCGGGGATGGAAAGGTTGAAGAAAAATGAAGACTTGGAGGTGCAGCAATCAGTGTGTACGCATTCGAGGCAATGCGTACGCATTCATGATACAGGATGTACATATTTGGAGAATTGAAGCCAATGCGTACGAATTATGTGTAATGTGTATGCATCAGTGGAACATGATGCTTAGTCTGGGAAAAACACAGACAATGCGTGCGCATTGTGAGTAATGCGTACGCACTCCAGGAGCAGCAAGTTCAGGATTGGAAATAAGACAATGCAATGCGTATGCATGCAAGGGAATGCGTGCGCATTCACTTCAGTAGAATCAAGTTTTACCAGTAGACACTAGGCAATGCGTGCGCATTAGAAAGGAATGTGTACGCATTAGGCCGCTTTCAAGCATATTTTGGAGCACATATAAATAGAGTTTTGCACAAAGTTTTTAGATATACTTCTCACTTTGCCTGGAGCTTCTTCCTCATACCCTCTTACTACCCTTAGGTCGAAATCCCCTCCTTTCACCCTTAGATTTATTTCTACACTAGATATTACATAGATTTAGCTTAATCTACCTCAAGTTTCTTCTCTACTCTTGGATTTTGTCATTTTGGGTCTTCTTCATCATCAATTGAAATTGGGTGGTGTTGGAGCTTGATGTAATCTAGATTTTGCTACGATTTTGGTAATCTATCTTAGTCTCTATCTTATTTATGTCTTTAATTTCAGCTTTGATTGTTATTTCTTGTTTAATCATGAGTAGCTAAACATTTCATAGCTAAGTCATATGAAGATTGAAGAAATCACCCCCTAATTGATGAAATTGGGAACGGGTCATGCTTGATTGATGTTGTATCGAAGAATTCATGTCTTAAAATTTGTTTTTAATGCTTGAATTAGATTGATCACCTAGTTCATTAACTCACACACCACTTTTATAAATGTATGTTGCGAAGAGGTGTGGGAAAAGGGGTTTTAAGATCATTTCTTATAATCAACTGAGTTGTTTAGATTTATTATGGAGTGAGGTTCATTCGGTTGTGAAATCGAGCAACTCTAGCGCGTTAATCTTGTTTCGGTCAGTTAAATCCATAAAGGCGGACTGTTGAACCGGGCAAAGGGTGCTTGATTGTTGCATGGCGTCTTACACTAGCTTAGGAGTTTGCACCCGTGAATTAGTCGATATGGTCATTAGGTTGGTTGGTTGGTTAAGCTCATTCCAGAAATAATCGATTAGAGGGGCGAAAGTAATCAATTGGATCATGATTTGGCTATGTTCTTCTCTCTTATGATCGTGAGTTTACTTTACATTCTAGTATAATTAAAACGTGAACCGCCTTTGATTAACCTAAACTAAGTACGACAATGACTTTGGTACTCGATTGATGCCTCGAGGGATACAACCTTGCTTTCCACTGTAGTGCTTCCGACCCGGTACTCTGCCGGTTAAGGTTGGTTGTTAAGGGTGAATTTTATGTGATTTATATCGTTATATTTCGTAACAATTCTCTCCATATTCGTATAATTCGCATAGAAATTAATCGTTTAATTGATTTATTGAGAAAATGAGTTTTTAAACTGTTTAATTGCAAAGTTGGTTGAACTATGTGTTTTTTTTGTTGATTTTCTATTGATTTGAATGATATTACACTTTGCAATGTTTTTATTATCTTGTAGATACGCGAAGTTGGTTCAAAAGAGGATTAAAAGATGTCAAGGATCAAATTTATATGAAGGAAAAGAGATAAAGGTGAAGTCGGTTGAAGATAGAGATGGAAAATCGAATTTCAAGTCCACTGAACGAGCGTTCAAGTCCCGTCCAGTTGGACGGGCGTCCACCTTCTTGGACGGGCGTCCAGGCTGGAATACTTGATTCAGAGTTTTTCCAATTTTGATGAACGAGTGCCTGATTTAATGAAGGACGGGCGTCTGACATGACTCGGCCCGACTCGAAGATTTTTATGAAGACTGGACGGGCGTTCAAAGACCTGGACGGGCGTCCGAGCGCCGACTTAGCAGAACCGACTCTGAAACTTATAAATATGTGCGCAGATTTCAACCCTAGATATCATACAATTCGAACCCTAAACCCTAGGGGCGGCCTAGCTGCGATTTTTATCAGTTTTTACTCAAAGTTTATGCTTTTAAATCTTTAGTTTAGATTAAACACTTTTATGTACTTTTATTCAAGTAATTCGAGCTTCAAGAGGATGTTGAGAGGCTAGACCTCTATTGAACAAGCGTTGTGAAGCCATCCGATCAACAATTCAGTTTCGTTTCTCGATTGTCTTGTGAGTCTTTAATTCAAGTTGTTTCTTTATCATGTTTTTATGCAATTTATATCGAAAGATCTTTGCATGTTGATTGTTTATATTGATGAGAATCATGTTAAACCCTAGATCGCCATGATAAAGAATAGATCTTTAATCTAAAATTAACGAGAGTTATTAGGTTGAATTTCTAGGTTAGAAATTGAGAGATTTCACACCTTCGATTTGGAAGCGTTAATCTTTAGGATCGAAAGATAGAAGATTAATAGGCGAACTTGTCTAAGAAATTAGGAGTTCATACCTTGGCTAGGTGAATCACAACTTGGTTAGAAATCACGAGATTATTGAGATAGAAATTGATTGTTGTAGGATAGGTGGATCAATAGCTTGTTCGTTCGTAAAATATTGATTAAATCACTTGAACTTGAACTGCTTAGTAAATTTACAATCTTTATTTCATAATAGATTTAGAATAGATTTAGTTTAGATAATTTTGTTCGCAACCGTATTTTCCTGGCTTTAGATCTCGATCTTCTGTCCAGTTATTCTTATTGTTAGTTTCGTTTTTCGTTTTAGTTCTTCACTGTTTTATTTTCGTATCTTTTTAGTAGTAATCGTGACATAGTTAGGTTAGATAATAAAAACTAGATTAAGCAACCCCGATTCCCCGTAAGATCGACCCGGTATCAACCTCTATACTACGATCCCTACACTTGGGGTATACCGGATTTATAAATTTATTACTTGTTTATTTTCATTGCAAAAATCCGTGACATGTTTTTGGCGCCGTTGCCGGGGAACCGGACGGTTGTCTAGTTTTTATTTTCGTTAGTCATTTAATTTAGATATTTTGTTTTCGGTTTCTGTTTTTCGTAAGGTAAAAATCTTTGTTTCGCTTCTGTTCCATTTAAACGGGCGTCTAGGGTAGTGGACGCCCGTCCGGTCAATTTTTTACAACTCTGTTCGTATTTTTACCCAGTCAGACGAGCGTCCGGTTATCCAGACGCCCGTCCTGTTCATTCTCCAGGCAGACGCCCGTCCAGTAACTTGGACGCCCGTCTGGCCTGTCTGCCGCCACTTTCCCTCTCTCTTCGTTCTCGTTAGACAACTAGATTTTGGTTTCGGTTTATGCAAACTCGGAGTCAAAAAGGGCCACTACTCTATATCCCTGACCTCGAGCGGACCATAGTCCGACCAAACAGGAGAAGGCTCCGTTTTGCGGACCTCCCTAACGAAGAGAACACAGTCGATCGAGATATCGAGCGAGATCTAGCTCAAGAGATTGAAAATATAGTCATTATGGCTGCTGAAGATAGACGTACGTTGGCTGATTACGCCATGCCTGGCGAAGTCAGGGTCAACCCGGCTATCGTTCTACCAACCATCAATGCACCTACCTTTGAACTGAAACCTGGGCTTATCCAGATGATGCAGCATGCATCGATTTTTTTACGGGTTTCAGTCAGAAAATCCTCATACTCACT
This sequence comes from Gentiana straminea, assembly GCA_036785695.1. Taxonomy (NCBI): domain Eukaryota; kingdom Viridiplantae; phylum Streptophyta; class Magnoliopsida; order Gentianales; family Gentianaceae; genus Gentiana; species Gentiana straminea. Next base: position 1,881,209 of record JAVUPR010000448.1, on the reverse strand, counting down.
TACACACGTTTCTAGAGATATGCGGTACAACTCGCATCCAAGGAGTAAGTGAGGATGCTATAAAACTTAAACTGTTTCCATTTTCCTTACGAGGGGAGGCAAAAGAGTGGTACCACTCTCTCCCCTCTGAAACCATCACTACCTGGGCGGAACTCGAGAAAGAATTCCTGAGTCAATACTTCCCACCTTCTAAGACAGCCCAATGTTTAAGTGATATTTTCACATTCTGCCAGAAGGAAAATGAGTCATTTTTGAGTGTTGGAAGAGGTTTAAGTCTCTTCTTAGAAAGTGTCCCCATCATGGCTTGCCGCTACAAAGGCAAGTCAATACTTTTTTCAGTGGATTGACCGAGCTCACGAAGGGCATGGTCAATAGTTCTTCTGGTGGGGTATTTTCAAAGAAAACACCTGAAGAGGGGTGGGCATTATTCGAGGATATTGCCAAATACAATTATGCCCCCTCATATCAAGCTATCCAAGCACCTCCTCCTCCCAAGATCGAGGAGGTGAATATGCAAAGTCTGATCGCCATGCTGCAAAAGCAGATGGCAGCTTCTCAAATTTCTCATAATCCAATCAATCAGAATTCTCCTTTCAACGAACTCTCAAGTTCATGCTTGTGAAAATTGTTGTCGACCGGGCCATATGGTTGGCCGGTGTCAATTTGTCTCCCCTCTCGCTTATCAAGTTAATACTGTTCATGACGATGGACAGTATAATCCAGTCACATGTCAGAACTGTGACAATGTGGGGCATACATCTCGTTTCTGTCCTATGAACGGACAGAATGCTGAAGTAAACGCTTTCTCTGGCCAGTCCAATCAGAGGTTTAATAATCAATTCTCTGGCCAGAGTAATCCTCAAAACCAGGGTTTTAGCCAGAATCAAAATTTCAATCCAAATTCGAATTTTAATCAAAATCAAAACTTCAATCAAAACCCTACTTACAACCAAAACCAGAACTCCAATTTTTCCAATCAGAATCAAAGGTTCAGTCAGAATTGGCCTAACAATTCTAATTCTACATTTCAGAATCGGTCCAGCCAGCCTTATCCGCAGAACTTCCAAAACTCTCAAGGCCCCTCGCACTCGAATGATATCCAAGTTGAATGGAGCTCCTTTCGGGAGGAACAAAATAAAAACATCCAACTCCTGATGAGCACAAACAAGAATCTTGAGAGGCAAATAGGGCAATTGGCTGAACAGTTGGCTTCTAGACCCCCAGGGCAGTTGCCCAGCTTCACAGAAAAGAATCCAAAGGGTGGTCAAGTTGCTCAGGCCGATTTGAATAATAGCCAATGCACTGACCTGGTACCTTCAATTCCGTACGGTAGAGAAGAGGCCAGTGCGATGAACTTAAGGTCAGGTACTCAACTGAGTGGTCCCCCTCACCAGGGAAACCACTAACCCCTCCTGCCAGCGAAAAGGCAGGAGGGGAAGTCGAGCACCTACGTTCCCCTTGGCCGCAAGAGAATACTCAGGTGGCTGATCCCCTGAGAGATGAAAGAGTTGGAAGTTCTCAGGTGGCTGAACCCCTGAGGAATGATGAATCAAGTGAGAGTCAGGAGGCTGATCCCCTGACCAGTAAGAAGAATGAAAAGGTGGTAAGGTGGAAGGACTTGGAGGACAAAGTTGTCAGTTCATCCTCAAAGAAAGTCTTTTCTGAGAGTGACTTGAAAAAGCTTCCATTTCCACCTAGAAAAAGCAACATCTCCTTGAATGAGGATAAAAAGTATGAAAAAGTGCTAAACCTTCTGAAAAATACTCAGGTTAATCTTCCATTATCCGAGGTTTTGGTTGAGATGCCTAAGAATACCAAATTCATCAAGGATGTTGTTTCTTCTAAGAAGAAGTTAGCAGACATGGATCGGTTGATTGGTGAGGATTGCTCTATGATCAATTATGAAGATCTACCAATCAAGAGGGGTGACCCTGGGAAATTTGTGCTCACATTGCTGATGGGAGGCCTAGTCTTCCCAAACTCTTTATGTGACCTGGGTGCATCCATAAGCCTGATGCCATTGTCTGTCTGCAAACGGCTTGGGTTAGACAATCTTCTAGAACCTACCACCATGAATCTTCAATTCGCGGATAGATCTTCCTAGAAAGCTGCGGGAATATTAAAGGACGTGTTAGTTCAAATTGATAGATTCACCTTCCCGGTTCACTGGTACGTTCTGGACATAGAGAAGGATGAGAATGTCCCTCTAATTCTTGGAAGACCTTTTCTGTCTACAGCCAGAGCCCTTATTGACTGTGATGGTGGGCAAGTGACGATACGAGTTGGTGATCAAGTGGTGAGTTACAATGTTTCCAAAGCTATCCAGAGACCCTCTGAAATACCAACCGGCTTTTCCATTAACGATATCTCTGATGACTTCAATGATTTCATGGAAAAGCAAGTCATGGCTGTTGCAACTGAATACGAGCGACTAGTTGAGAAGCTGAATAATCATGGTGTGGTGAATCTGGAACAGTTAGAAGCTGAATTTGAGGATGAGTTGTTGAAAGGAGAAGCTTTGGCAGTAGGACCACTAAGTAAACTCAGTGATATTGAGTTGAAAAGTGGAGATCTTAAATCAAGTTTGGAAGACCCCTGATGATGTCGAATATCACCTACGGGTCCAAACAACCTCTAGGACGATTCAAACAAGAACAGAAACAATGGGGATCGTGATTTGGTATGATTAAGACTGAGCCTGAGAGTTAGTTTCTCTCAAGTTGCCTACGTATCCAATAGTTGAATTGGAATCAAGTCATTCGTAGTTCCTTAGGGTTGTTTATATAGGGAGGCGTCTTACCTCTTTTCTTGTCAAACAAGTCGTATCATCCTTAAACCCTAAGGATCATCACGTGTTTATCCCTAGCAAAAGATAATTATGATTATATTCCAATTACGGGATTTTCTTCCGGTAATCCGGGGATTCTCCTATAATATAGGCACATGTGTTGTTTATCACTTAAGGAAAGAGCCAGTCGGCCTTCGATGGGCTCCTCAGGCCAGCTCGACCTGATCTGCATATCCTGCCTCCAGACTAGACCGAGCTGCACTGCAGTGCGGTAGTCGGGAGGGTCATGTACAGACCTCCCTCATGGGGTAGGGTCTTACTGGTGTGGGGCTCCTGGCCCTAAATGCTTCCCTCTTATCTTTCTCTCACAATCTTGGGATGTTATAAGAGTGACACGTGGCCAGGTCTATTTTCACCATCGTCATAAGCCCCCCAGGTCTGGCCAGACTACCTAGGAGCTGGGTAGACCTGAGATCAGTTCGGACGTTCCAAGATAACATGCTTACCATGACACGTGTCCTTGCTACCGTTTAGACTGCCGCATTGAGTGCGAGAAACGAAGCGTCGTGACACAATAATGGGGCGGTTATTCCAAGGCTTCTTTTTGGGGTTTTATAACTCCTAGTCTCATCAATCCTTTCAGACGTTACTCTTTAAATCAAGTGTGAAGTCGGGACGGTTGCCATTCCATTCTTCCATTTCTTCGATTTCTCAAGTAAGCTTTCTTTCTTTTCTTATTCTTCTAAGTTTTTTCTCGTTGTTAATGAGCGAGCCTATAATTCTTACTGATAGTTCCATTGAGGCGTTATTTGAGTCAGAGCCGGAATTGGAGGAAGAAATCACCACTACCGGGGTCAATATCGAGAGACCTGCTCTTTCTTTTTTCAATCCTCCCCATTCTTCCTCGTCTTCTCCTTTCCCTTAAAGCCTTTATGGCTCTGAAATCATAGGCGGCCTGCCATGGCATCGATACCAAAATAACTCCCACAGATTTGACCCGCATCTGTAAACAATACAACCTAACAAATCCACTTTTCAAACCCATTATCCCGGCTCCCGGTGTTTACGCTTATCAAGCTCCGGCAGGGTACTGCGCTGTGTATAGGGAGTAGCTTTTATGTGGTTTACGGTTCCCTATCTGCCCGGCCATTTTGTCTGTCCGGGAGCATTACGACCTAGGGTTGGCCCAGATCGTGCCCAACGGAATAAGGGCAATAGTGGGTTTTGCCATTTGGTGTAGATGTGCCTGCATCCCCTTCAAAGTTCAAACATTTCGACTGTTCTTTCAGTGCAAACAAGTGCATGGGCAGGCTGGGTACTACTGCTTCCCTCGTCGGGGGGACTTCATGCCTGACGTTCAATTTACGGAGCCGGGAGATACCTCATATAAAGGTTGGAAGACCATATTCTTCTTCATATGTCCAGAGGTGACTCGGAACCTGGGCAGGTGGAACTCCTCTGACCTGGACAGCGATCCGCGACCAACTGACGTGGATCAGAAACTGCTAGACGACATTCGCAAAAGTGGGGTTTATATCAGAGAGAAAAAGTACTCTTCTGAGATGATCTTGGCTGCCCAGTTGCCCACCGCAGGCCCGGACCCATATAGGGAGTTAGATAAGGAAGAGTACAAGATATGTAGGGCTTTAATATCTGTTCCTGGTTGTACTTGCTTTATGCCATACTTTGCTAAGTGTATAAATATTTTCTAACACGTCTTGTCGTTTACCCTGGCAGTGTCTTCCTTTGCTGACCTTTTGGAGGACGTGAACGAGGACGTGGTTCCTCCGGTCAACCCCGAAGAGCCCAACCAGGAGACTGAGCTGCAGGATAACATAGAGCCGGAACATCTCCGAGCTGCTGGGACTGTCCTGACCCCCACCTCAGCCCAACTCTTGTCCAGACAACCAGATGACTCTTCTGGGGACGTAGAGCGGATCGATGTGGATGAAGACCAGGAGATGCGAGAAGACGCGATCGAGCCTAACCGGAAGAAGAAGGTAGTCTCTTCCTCTGCTCGGAAGAGTCGATCCAAGAAAAGGAAAGCGGGTCGGCAGACCATTGAGAATGTTGAAGATTCTCCTGAAGAACAACCGTCCCCAGGACACAATCGGTTGCACGAGCTGTCAGATCAGGACCTCGCCGCTGTGGTAAGTTTTTTGTATAAATATGTCTGTCACTCTTTATTTGTTTTGCTTCCTTTTTACCTTTTCTTTGTCTTCTCTAGGGAGCCCAGGTCGGCCAAGAATTCCTGGATCGCCTTGCTGAATCTGCGGCGAGTAAGGAAGCTCTGCGGGAAACGATCGATGAGCTCCGAGCGAGTCGTGATAAACACAGAGAAGCCTCAAGAGCCAAGGACCAAGAGGTTGCTGGGTTGAAGAAGGAGCTGGCCGAGACCAAGGCCAAGTGTACTGCCGAGCTCCAGGCCAAGCATGATGAATATGTAGCGGAGAATTCTGAGCTCGGGCAGGCATTGGCGAAACTCCGTGCTGAGCTGGAAACTCTGAAAGCCTCTCTCCCGGCTCGGGATGCCCGAGTCGTGCACGAGTACAAGTCCTCCGATCATCTAGCTGGGGCCTTGAAGGTGTTGCTGAATCCTGTCATGCAACACGGGTATACGACGGGTGTAGACGAGGCAAAAGAACAACGTCCTGAGCTGATTCTTTCTGACCTTATGCACTATCGTTCCATGTATAAAGAAGGAGCAGGTCAGATCTATGATGCCCGGCTGAGTGAGTTTAAAGCAGGCGAAGATATTGGTGCCAAATATGCCCGACGTCGTCCCACTCCTCAGGGTACTGTGCCCCCTCCATCTTCGACAGAGCAGAATCCGAGAACCCAGACCTGACTGTTCATCCTTGTTACTGTTTTTCTGAAAACTTTGAAACTTTTTTGTTGTCCAAGTTTATGTACTTTATTTATACTTTGTGGTGCCCTGCCCACTACGTTTTGTATTTTGGCTTTACTTACTTCGTTTATTTTGAGTTTGAATTCTGTCTTATGGATGCTCCCTTTCCCCCCAGTATGGCTTGCATTACTGACGGTTTGGATGACATACTAAGTCTTGATAAAACTCTGGTCTGACCTGCAGACTCAGGAGGCTTGACTAAGTCTTTAACCTTCTGAGTATAACCTGACCCGGTTAAAATCCTGTCCTGGCTTGAGGACTCGGGAAGCTTGTGGTATTCAAGCTTTCTGAGTCTGACTTCCAGGACTCAGTTAAATTCGGCCTGACCTGCAGACTTAGGAGGTTTGACTTTTGCAAACCTTCTGAGTATAACCTGACTCAGTTAAAACCCTGTCCCGGCTTGAGGACTCGGGAAGCTTGTGGTATTCAAGCTTTCGAGTCCGACTTGCGGGACTCGGTTAAATTCGGCTCGACTGCGGACTTAGGAGGTTTGACTTTTGCAAACCTTCGAGTATAACCTGACTCAGTTAAAACCCTGTCCTGGCTTGAGGACTCGGGAAGCTTGTGGTATTCAAGCTTTCTGAGTCTGACTTGCAGGACTCAGTTAAATTCTGGCCTGACCTGCAGACTTAGGAGGTTTGACTTTTGCAAACCTTCTGAGTATAACCTGACTCAGTTAACAAAAATAATCACAGTACATAGCACAATAATATATATATAACATGAAAGAATCATATACTTATTAGAACTCAAAGGTGCTTGATAACACTTTTACTGAAAAAGGACAACATAAAATGGAAAGATAGAATCAAGCCTGGATTCATTTCAGGCATAAAACCTCCTAAGGTTACTGGCATTCCAGCTTCTTGGTATGGTCTGGCCATTCGCATCTGCTAGCTGGTAAGCACCTTTGCCATGAACTTTTACTACCTTGTATGGACCTTCCCAGTTCGGGTTAAGCTTCCCCTGGGGAATTTGCTTGCTGACCTCGTTCTTCCTTAGTACCAAGTCTCCTTCTTTGAAGTACGAATGCTTAACTTTAGAGTTGTAATACTGGGATATTCTCTGCTTGTACTTTGCCATCCGGATGTAGGCCACTTCCCTCGCCTCTTCCAAGTTGTCCTTGTCGTGTCTGAGCTCAATGTCCTGATCTGTAGTTGCATGGAGCTCGGTCCTCGGGGAAGGGAGCCCTATTTCGGCCGGAATTACTGCTTCACAACCATAGGCTAAGGCAAATGGAGTTTCTTTTGTAGCCGAGTTAGGAGTCGTTCTATATGCCCAAAGGACGTTAGGCAAATGTTCGACCCATGCTTGCCCCTCTTCTTCCAACCTCTTTTTCAATCCAAACTTGAGCTGCCTATTCGCTTGCTCTACCTGGCCATTGGCCTGAGGGTACCCAACAGAGGTGAAATGTTGGACTATACCCAACTCGACACACCACGACTTGACTGCCCTGTCTTCAAACTGCGTTCCATTGTCCGAGACCAGGATTTTGGGTATCCCGAAGCGACAGACGATGTTCTTCCACAAAAATTTCTGTATGGCCTTCCCCATGATGGTGGTCAAGGCCTCGGCCTCCACCCACTTAGTAAAATAGTCGATGGCCACGACAAGATACTGTAAGTTGCCTGGGGCACGAGGAAGGGGTCCAACCAGATCTGCCCCCCAGTTATAAAAGGGCCAAGGAGAGACCAAAGGAATCATGTCCTGTGTTGGCTGGTGAGACAAGTTATCATGCACCTGGCATGACTTGCACCTCATTACCAGCTCGTTCGCATCGCCTTGCATGGTTGGCCAGTAATATCCAAACAATCGGCATTTACGAGCCAGTGTCCGAGCTCCTGCGTGATTACCACAAATGCCGAGGTGGATTTCCCTAAGTAGATAGTTTCCTTCCTCCTGGGTAGCACACCTAAGCCATGGTGATATGAATGATCGTCTGTACAGGATTTCATCAAAAAGAGCATACCTGCTTGCTTGTAGCTTGATCTTCCTGGACTGAGCCTTGTCAGTTGGTAGAATACCATGCTTTAGATAGGAAGTTATGGGTCCATCCAGGTGGCCTGTTGGTTGATCGGCTGCACTTTGTTCAAGACATAACTCCGTTCAGTCAGTTGTTCCACCAAAACCTTTTTATTTGAAAAGAAATTGGATGCCAACTTGGAGAGGGCATCAGCTTTTTTGTTTCTGGATCGAGAGACCTGCTCTATATGGATCGACTTGAAGTTTTTTAGCAAGGCTTGTGCTGCTGTCAGGTATTTCTTCATTGATTCCTCCTTTGCTTCATACTCACCCTTGACATGATTGACTACCAGCTGGGAGTCACTGAATACATGTAGATTATCTGCTCCGAGCTTGGTGGCTAATCGGAGCCCAGTAATTAAAGCCTCATATTCTGCCTCGTTATTTGTAGCCGCAAAGTTGAAACGCAGTGCATACGGAAATTCTTCCCCCTTCGGACTGAGGAGCAAGAGACCTGCTCCTGCTCCTTCTTTTCCCGATGCTCCATCCACAAAAAGGGTCCATGTATCGACCTGCCCTGCTGGCTGTTCTTTATGTGTCTCGACTTGAAGCCCTTCAGCCAGGAAGTCAGCTAAAGCCTGGGCTTTGACTGCTGTCCTGGGTTGGTAGTCCAGGTCATACTCTGCCAGCTCGATAACCCATCTGGCTAATCTTCCCGAGGTGTCTGGTCTCGCCAAGATCTGACGCAGGGGTTGATCTGTAACCACAATGATTGAATGTGCCTGAAAGTACGGTCGTAACTTTCTAGAGGCATGGACTAGAGCAAGAGCTAGCTTCTCCGCGTTGGTGTACCTGAGCTCTGGTCCGTGTAAAGCCCGGCTTACATAAAACACGGGTGTCTGCCTGTTTCCTTCTTCTCTGATAAGGACTGCACTGATCGCTTCGTCAACTACTGCCAAATATAGAAGCAGAGTTTCTCCTTCTCGAGGGGATGTCAGGGTTGGTAACTCGGCCAAATACTCCTTCAAATTTTCAAATGCTTGTTGACTGTCCTCATTCCACTGGAATGGACTTGCTTTCCTCAGGATCTTAAAGAATGGTAATGCACGTTGTGCTGACTTGGATAGGAATCTACTCAGGGCGGCCATGCGGCCGGTTAACCATTGCACCTCCTTGATGCTTCTGGGTGGTGGCATTGTTCTTAAGGCTTCAACTTTGTCCGGGTTAGCCTTAATTCCTTCTTTTGAAATCATGTAACCCAGGAATTTACCTGACCTGACCCCAAATGTACACTTTTTTGGGTTAAGTTTCATTTGGGTCTGCCTGAGTACCCCAAACACTTCTCGGACGTCGGTCATGTACTGATCTAGAGACCTGCTCTTGATCAAGAGATCATCCACATAGACTTCCATGCACTTCCCAATTTGTTTCTCGAAGATTTTATTCACTGCTCTTTGATAAGTGGCGCCCGCGTTTTTTAATCCAAACGGCATAGTGACGTAACAGAAAGTTCCTTCTTCTGTGATGAATGCCGTCTTCTCTGCATCGTCCGGGTCCATGGCAATCTGGTGGTAGCCTTTGTATGCATCTAGAAATGCGAAGATTTCAAACCCAACTGTTGAGTCAACTAACCTGTCAATCTTAGGTAGTGGGTAACAATCCTTGGGGCAAGCCCTGTTCAGGTCGGTAAAATCCACACACATTCGCCAGCTACCGTCCGGCTTTTTTACCAGGACTGGGTTGGCGAGCCAGGTCGGGTAAAACACTTCACCTATGATTCCGGCTTGTAATAACTTCTCAACTTCCCTTTGAATGGCCTCCATTCGGTCTTTTGCAAACTGTCTTTTCTTTTGCCTAATCGGTTTCCGGGCTGGGTCCACGTGCAACCTGTGCAGAGCCAGCTCGGGGGACAAGCCTGGCATGTCATCCGTCTTCCATGCAAACACGTCTTTAAACTCCTTTAAGATCTCAACGAGCCCTGTTTTAAACCGATCTGGGATCCATGACCCTATGTTGACTGACAAGCTTTCTTGTTCCTTTCCCAAATTCACTACCTCGATTTTATCATCTGATGACCAACTTTCCTCTTCCTCTGGGAGCAACTCTTCCACAGATACCTGTTGTACCATCATTCTTCCATTTACAGTGGCCGTGTAACAGCTCCTGGCTGTTTCGACGTCACCTTTGACCTCTGATGTCCCCTCCCAGGTCGGGAACTTCAAACTAATGTGAGCCGGAGAGATCACCGCTCGCAGATCTATTAGGGCAGGTCGCCCCATGATAACATTGTAGGCTGATGGGGCCCTGACTACCACATAGCTCACCATAAGGATCCTGTCCCGAGGTGCTTTCCCAAAAGTAGTTGGTAAGGTGATCATACCCATGGGGTGGACTGGTGGCCCTGCAAACCCGAACAGCGGGGATGATACAGGGGCTAGCTCTGCATCTTTTAACTTCATGGTTTGAAACACATTGTAGTACAGCACATTGACTGCACCTCCGGTGTCTACACAAATACGCTTCACCGTATGTTTATTGATTACCGCCTCGATAACCAAGCCTTCATTATTGCTGACGAGGGGGAGAGGATCGCGAGGGCCATAAACGACCTCCCCGGACAACCTTTGTCTCTTTCCTGAGTCGGTGTTGGTCGGTGCCCGGTTACCACTCTGCTCCTCTGGTCGGGACGGTGTACTCGGACCGCCTGAGATGGTATTAATGGTATTAATGGGGCGATTATCTGGCTGGCCCTCCGGTCTTGGGGACGGATCCCTCCTTCGTCTGTACTCATCCTTTCGGTCATGACCGAAATCTCTCCTCTTGTATTCCCGTCTTCCCCTAGGTTCGGGGTGACGGGACCTATCTATGACCTCATCGAGTTTCCCTTCCATAACAGCAGCGTCGATCTCTCTCTGTAAATCCCTGCACTGCTCTGAGTTGTGACCAATGTCTTCATGAAACTTACAGTATTTTGTCTGATCCCTTTTTTCCCGGGGACCCTTCATAGGAGGTGGAGCACGGGCAATACCTTTTCTCTGCATTATGGCGAGGACCTGCTCGCATGATCTGTTCAAAGGGATAAAGTCCCTCTCTTGAAGGGCTCCTTTCTTCCCGAGTCGGTCAGTTATGGGCGCAGCCACTCGGTCCCATACCGGTTTACGCTTTCTATCAGATCTGTCATCTGACCTTTCTTTTTTAGGAGCTTCCGACTCCCTTTTTAAACGGTTGGCCTCTTCACCTTGACAGTGTTTATATGCCAGATCCATACACTCATCCATAGATTTCGGAAGTCGACCATTGAGTTTTGCATACAATCTACCTTCTCGCAGACCTGCTACGAAAGAGGTGATCAGGAGGTGTTCATCAGCATTCCCGACCTGCCTAGATTCCTCATTGAATCTTTTCGAGTGTACCGCAAAGATCGTTTCTTCTTTTTTCTGACGAATTGTGAGGAGGTACGTGACATTCCTCTGGAAGGGTTTAGCGGTGACAAAAGCTTGCAAAAATTTTCTTGCCAGGGTTTCAAAATTCTCAATAGACCGAGGTGGTAATTTCCGGAACCACTCACGAGCCCTGCCCGTGAGTAAGGCCGGGAAGGCTTTGCACTTCATCTCCTCGGGTGCACAGTCTAAATTCATGTGCGTTAGATACTGAAAGAGATGATCCTGGGGATCTTTCGTTCCGTCATATGCTTCCAGTTTTGGGATCTTAAATCTTTCAGGACGTGGATAGTTCAAAATCTGCTCAGAAAACGGTGATTCGATAGAGAGATCGTCCGTTTTCTTTCCCAGGATCCCGTCTAATTCCGCCCTGGCAGCCTCCTGGGCCTGAGCCTTAACCTGTCTATGCTGCGTATGGGAGGTGGAGGAGAGAGTTTCTCCTCTATCCTCCTTAGTTGCCAGATTACCCTTTGGATCCACGTTTTGTGGAGAATCCTCTTCTCGTCCTTTTAGGGCCAATCCTAGCACACTTTTGAAAGCGGGCCAATCCTAGCACACTTTTTAGGGCCAATCCTAGCACACGTTTTGTAACGCATCCAGCAAAGCCTGCTGTGCTGGATCTGCCAGCGTTTCCTCCGGGTTGGTTTGGGGTTGGCTGGTAGCAGTAGCAGTTGGGTCTACTTCTCCGGCGTCTCTAGCTGCCGCCGTTTGGGTCTTTTTTCCAGTATTTTTTGGTGGTACCATCGTTGTTTTCTTGATCAAATCGTAACAAAAAGAGGCCCTCCTTCTAGCGCCAATTGATGATGTCGAATATCACCTACGGGTCCAAACAACCTCTAGGACGATTCAAACAAGAACAGAAACAATGGGGATCGTGATTTGGTATGATTAAGACTGAGCCTGAGAGTTAGTTTCTCTCAAGTTGCCTACGTATCCAATAGTTGAATTGGAATCAAGTCATTCGTAGTTCCTTAGGGTTGTTTATATAGGGAGGCGTCTTACCTCTTTTCTTGTCAAACAAGTCGTATCATCCTTAAACCCTAAGGATCATCACGTGTTTATCCCTAGCAAAAGATAATTATGATTATATTCCAATTACGGGATTTTCTTCCGGTAATCCGGGGATTCTCCTATAATATAGGCACATGTGTTGTTTATCACTTAAGGAAAGAGCCAGTCGGCCTTCGATGGGCTCCTCGAGGCCGCACGACCCGATCCGCATATCCCGCTCCGGACTAGACCGAGCCGCACCGGTGCGGTAGTCGGGAGGGTCATGTACAGACCTCCCTCATGGGGTAGGGTCTTACTGGTGTGGGGCTCCTGGCCCTAAATGCTTCCCTCTTATCTTTCTCTCACAATCTTGGGATGTTATAAGAGTGACACGTGGCCAGGTCTATTTTCACCATCGTCAACCCCCCTACAGATCTGGTACTGAAGCCGTTTCCTAAACATCTAAAGTATGTGTTTCTAAGAGAAGGTGACAAGCTTCCATTAATTATATCGGCCAAGCGGTCTCGATTAGAAGAAATAGAGCTGGTAAACGTCTTGAGGAAAAATGAGAAAGCCTTTGGTTGGCAAGTAGGAGACATCAGAGGGATATCTCCTGACATCTGTATGCATAAAATCAAAACTGAAGAGGGTGCAAAATGTGTTAGACAGCCCCAGAGGAGGCTCAACCCTCATATGCAAGAAGTGGTCAAAAAGGAGATTATCAAACTTTTAGACATGGGTATCATTTACGCAATTGCGGATAGTGAATGGGTATCCCCGACTCAAGTAGTTCCTAAAAAGGGAGGAATTACTATTGAGAAGAATGAGAAGGGAGAAGAAATAGCATTGAGGCTTGTTACTGGTTATAGAGTCTATATCGACTATAGAAAGTTCAATGAGGTAACAATGAAAGATCATTTCCCCCTTCCTTTCATTGATCAGATGCTAGAGCGCCTGGATGGACATGCATTCTACTGTTTCCTGGACGGATATTCAGGATATTTTCAGATACCCATCGATGCAGTTGACCAAGAAAAGACCACTTTCACCTGCCCTTATGGTACATTCGCTTACAGGCGGATGCCATTTGGTCTTTGCAATGCCCCAGCTACATTTCAAAGATGTATGCTGGCTATCTTTGACGGGCTAGTTGAAAAGTGTATGGAAATTTTCATGGATGACTTTTCGGTCTTTGGTCAATCCTTCGATGATTGTCTTGACAATCTTGACCAGGTCTTATCCAGATATGTGGAAAAGAACTTAGTCCTAAGCTGGGAAAAGTGCCATTTCATGGTAGATGAAGGAATAGTTCTTGGCCACAAGATCTCCGCCAAAGGTATTGAGGTAGACAGGGCCAAAGTAGAAGCTATCGAGAAGATGAGTTACCCTAAGAATGTGCGCGAGGTTAGAGGTTTTCTTGGACATGTCGGTTTCTATAGGAGATTCATTCAAGACTTTTCCAAGATAGCCAAGCCCCTGTCTACACTACTTAAAGAAGACGTTGTATTCGATTTTGATGAAAGTTGCAAGCAAGCGTTTGAGGAGCTTAAAAGTCGATTAATTTCTACACCGATTCTTTTCTCGCCTGACTGGAATCTACCTTTCGAGCTTATGTGTGATGCATCAAACTATGCTGTTGGTGCTGTCTTAGGACAACGGATTAAGGGGAAATTCCAGCCAATCTATTACGCCAGTCACACATTAAATCCGTCTCAAGTAAACTACACGACGACTGAAAAGGAATTGTTGGCCGTAGTCTTTGTTATGGACAAGTTTCGTAGTTACTTGTTGGGTGCTCAAGTGGTTGTATGGACTGATCACGCTGCTTTGCGATACTTGATGACAAAGAAAGAGGCTAAACCGCACTTACTACGTTGGATACTGATCCTACAAGAGTTTCATGTCCAAATTAAAGACAAAAAGGGTAGTGAAAACGTAGTGGCTGATCACGTTTCAAGAATGTTGTGTGAGGAAAAGGATGACCCTGACGATATAGATCTTTACTTTCCTCTAGAGAATGTCATGCTTATCGACGGTTGTGCTCCAGATGTTCCATGGTATTCTTCCATCGTAAACTACCTTCATTCCCAATATCTTGATCCAGAATTGTCCTATCAGGAGAAGAAGAAATTCTTCTCTGATTTGAAAACAATCGTTTGGGATGAACCATACCTCTTCAAGATTTGTAAAGATGGTTTGCTGAGAAGATGTGTTCCTGAATTCGAGCAACGTGATATTATTGAGCAATGCCACAGTGGACCCACTGGCGGTCACTTTGGTCCTTGGAAAACCGTTGCTAAGATCTTTCAATCCGGTTTCTATTGGCCCACGATCTTTAAAGACACAGACGCTTTCTGTAAAGCCTGTGATAGGTGTCAAAGAACCGGAACTTTAACAAGGCGCTTCGACATGCCATTGAAACCCATCCTAGAATGCGAAGTCTTTTATGTATGGGGTATCGATTTTATGGGACCATTCCCATCATCTTGTGGAAATAAATACATCTTAGTCTGCGTGGATTATGTATCGAAATGAGTGGAGGCTCAAGCCACGTCTCGTAATGATCATAAGACGGTCATGAAGTTTCTAAAGAAAAACATCTTCATGAGATTCGGGTGTCCACGCGCCTTGATTAGTGATGAATGGACACACTTTTGCAACCGACCTCTGGAGAAAGTGCTTGAGAAATATGGTGTCCGGCATAAAACTGGCACACCATATCATTCTATGACTAGTGGTCAGGTTGAAAGAATCAACCAAAGTTTGAAGAAGATCCTGGAGAAAACAGTTAACAGTCATAGAAAAGACTGGAGTCTAAAGTTGGACGACGTACTGTGGGCATATCGAACTGCCTATAAGACCCCCATGGGTACATCACCCTATCAAATGGTTTATGGTAAACCGTGCCACTTGCCAGTTGAGTTAGAGCATAGAGCGTATTGGGCCACGAAGTTTTTAAACTTCGATACCCAATCTTGTGGAAAGCATCGACTGCAGCAATTGCATGAGTTAGACGAATTTAGACTTCAGGCCTACGAAAGCGCCAGGATAAGTAAGGAAAAGACAAAACTCCTTCACGATGCCAAAATCAAGAAGCGAGAATTCCAAGTTGGGGAACAAGTTTTATTGTACAATTCCGGGTTACATCTGTTCCCTGGTAAGCTGAGGACACGATGGTCCGGTCCCTTTGAAATTCTCCAAATCATTCCTGGAGGTGTTTTAGAACTACGGGGTTATGTTGACCAGCCGTTCCGAGTGAATGGTCAAAGGTGCAAGCATTACATTGGTCAAGCCAAGGAAAAGCCTTTGATTGTTCGATTCCTCGATATCCTCGGGTGTGGTACTTCAGAAGTCAATAAATTTGACGAGTTTTCGCCCGATTTGTTTTCTGAGGATGACGGTAGTGGTCCTTCTGAAGAAGTTCTAGCAGGTAGTTGGGACATGGAAGAGTTTGAAAAGGAGCAACAGTTGAAACGTCGTCAGAAGAAGAAGAAATCAACCGTGGGGAGGATTAGACATGTGTGGAAGAAAATTAAAGAATTAACCGCATGTGTTAGATGTTGTTTCTGCAGCCACACTACTGATCAGAGCCTACACGAGGTAGTGGCTGGCAGAAAAGTTAAATGGCCTGATCCAGGCTGAGCTAAAGGAGTGTCGAGCTAACGACATTAACCAAAAGCGCCACTAGGGGGCATCCTAGATATCCTTTATTATCTAAGTACTCTCTTTTATGTTTTTTCTTTCTTTGATTTTAGTTTTTATCTTAAGTCTAATTAAGATTTTGTCTGAATCTGTTCAGTTTAGCTGTGTTTTTAGATATGGATTACGGAGTTCTACCAGAGGAGTTTCCTTTCATTAGTAGGATCCCACTTATCACTCTAGGTGACGGACCCGGAGGGACTATCATTTTGGACGTAGACTTTGATATTAGTACCCGCATCAGGACCGTTACATATGTTCTCATTGTACCCCGATCTTCGGGAGGTGGAGATTTTAGTTCAGAGGACCTGCAGGAGACTTTAGGACGACCGTATACAATCCTCAATGACCCGATGCTGACTGACTTGGCGCTAGTGCTGCAAGCTGAGCATTTCCGAGGAGTGGATATTGCTGGCGAGGACTGGGCTTTACAGGACGAGTATGATTTTCCTCCTGCTATTGACATGCTCCGTCGTCTGATCCGGATTGTGGATTGGGCGGAGATTTACGATGACTAGCGTCGTTAGGTCGTTTCGTCGAGCAAACGACGTTAAACAAAAGCGCTCGGTGGGAGGCAACCCACTATTTTCTATTTTTTTTATTCATTTTTGAGTTTTTGTAATTGTTTTTTGTTGAAATAAAAGGTTGAAATTGGAATGAATGAAAAATTTTAAGTTTTGGCTGAATTCTGCCTTGGACGTGCGTCCATGCCTTTGGACGCCCGTCTGATCAGTGTTTCCCTTGGACGAGCGTCCAAATTTCTTGGACGCCCGTCTGCGTAATTCCCTCCAACTCTGTTCTCTTTTTGAACAGTTGGACGAGCGTCTGAATATCTGGACGCCCGTCCAGTTCATAGGATCTCCAGCTGAACGCTCGTCTAGGTTCCTGGACGCCCGTTCAAACCTGCGTCTATATATACCCCTGCTTCCCAAATTTATTTCAAATCAGAATTTTCAAAAAGCCAACCCGACTTTTCGAACCCCTTTGCCCTAAAATCCTTGATTCTACACCAAATTGAGCGATTCAAAGCTCCACAAACACCTCTCAAACCCCTCTCTTTGATTCTTCAAACCAAATCCTCCAACAAACACCCATTAATTCGATTCAGTGACTTAGTTGGTGCGGTTTTCTTTGAAGAAAAATCCAATCTTTGGGTTTGTTTTTGCACTGTTAGGACTTCTAATCATCATCATCATCATCCCTTCAACGTACTTGGTAAGATTTTATAAACTTTTCTTAGATTATTTCACGTTTTTTTTTTGAGTTCGATCTTCGAGTCGACTCTTTTACATGAAATTCACCTTATTGGTTTTTTCTTCTTGTTCTGTTTTTCTTTCTTCCTTTGTGGGTGATCTGGGATGTTGATGGATGATAATGGATGGATTGCATTGTGGTTTTGTTGTTGGTTTGGTGTTGATTTGTTTGGGAAATCCCGTTTGGACGATAAACAGGTGGTTTTGTTTGAATTTGGGTTTGGGATTGTTGTTTGTTTAGCCTGACTTTACGATGGTGCGTAAGGAAGTACAGAAAAGGCATGGTAAGGGGGTTGCCAATGAACCTCCTAAGAAGAAAAAGGTTGTAGACCCCACATTAGTCAATCCGAACCAAGGCATCCGTATTGGTGAACGTCAGAATCCTCCTAGAGGTCAATCCAGGGTTCCTTTACGAGATGAGTCTGAGTCGGGGTCTGACACTGATGATGAGCCATTAGTGAGAAAGATGACTATGGTGACGGAGGCTCAAGTTGAGAGAGGTGCAGATGAGCCTAGGACTAGAACCGAGGAAGAAACTGAGCACGCAGAGCCGGCTAGACAGAATGTGAGACCCTCTGTCCCTATTCCATTTGCACGGAGATTCGGGAACCCTAAGGCGATGGAGGTCTATAATAAGCATTATCTCACTCGGACAATGTTAATAAAGCGAGCCGTTCTAGAGACGAAGGTTGATCCCGCTTTTGTGAAAATGCTTACGGGTAGAAAGTGGGGAGTGTTGATGAAGACTCCGAGGACTCCGGTTAATGCAACGTTAGTGCGCGAGTTTTATGCGAACTGTTCGGAGACGGATTTGGAAACTGGGGTAGTTATGGTTCAAGGAGTTAAGGTGCCATTTACACCGGCGGTTATCAACGAGAAATACAAGTTAGAACCTTTTGAGGGGTTGGACTATAAAGAGGCAATCAAAGCTAAGCAGGATGCCGGTGAGGATCCGTTGGAGGATTTATGGTTGTTAGTGTGCCCGGATGTGCCATGGACACTCAGACCGGGGGGGGATAGGAAGGAGTTGGTCACAACGAGTTGGACGGAGGATTGGAAGGTCCAATGTCGTTTTATTCAGAACAGGTTGTTACCTAAGAACAACCTAAATCATTTTCACATTGGTGACCTCGGGATGTTGTATGCCTTGAACTTCAAGCTGAATGTTGATGTAGGACAAGCGATTTTTGACGAGATAGCAACGAATCAGAAAGTCTATGCTAGGTGTTTGATATGTCCGCATTTGATCCACAGTCTCTGTCAAGATGCTAGGGTTCCCGAGTATAAGACGGATCACAAACCGAAGAATCCAAGGTTCTTGCAGCGGGAGAAGGTGAAATCTACTGGTCAGACTGAGGCTGAGGCAGCACATGAGCCCGGTCCATCCTCCGTACCACCTCAAGCATCTTCCCGTCCTTTTTTGTCTCCAGCGGTTCGGATGCGTCTGAGTATGGCTAATAGTATACGGAACTGGATGGAGGATATTAGGACTTCACAGAACAATATCTTGTCTATTTTGCGTTGTATCAGTGAAGGCCGTCTTCCGAGGGACGATAGAGTCTTCAACCCAAGCATTATAGACTATCGCAGATTGAGCAGGCCATCGCGGATGTTCTTCATGAGTCTGAGTCGTCTTCGGATGAGGAGCAGACTGACACAGCAGAGAGGACTACAGCACCACCATCTGGACCCTCTTCTGATACTCCTCCCGCTGGTGATTCTACATCTCCGTGGCAGACCTGATTCTTGTGTTTCTGATTCTAGCTTCTATATTTTTGATGAGATGCTTGTATTTTCCTACTACTTTTCCTTACTTGGTTCATTGTACTTTTCGTGTTAGCTACTTTCGGTTCTCATTGCTATATTTTTCTCGATGAATCATGTAAGCCCTAAGGCATTTCGTACTTTCTTTGGTATTCGACATTACTCTGCTTTCGATTTTCATTATATTGAATGTTTTATCTTTTGATCTAATTGGATTTTCCCTTATCCTTTCGTTATTATAGTATGCTTTCCCCCGTTTCCCCGAGATTTTTCCTTGTTTGTCGAGTAGTGCAGGAATATTTCTAGCTGTATTGTCGAGCTAGCTTTTACATCGTGCTGATACGAGTTCTATTTGTCACTACGAAGGCTCCGGCCTGACCAACGATTCGAATATCTACGCAATCAGCTAAGTACTTCATTTCTTTTTAAATTCTGCACAACCTGAGGACATGTTGTGGTTTAAGTGTGGGGGAGGGGAATGGTCACGTGTATGACTCATTTATGACCATTTGCTTATATTATGATTCTATGCTGAAATGAGCTGAATTTTTCAAAATTTTCAAATTTTTGTTTCATCCCAAGTAAGCAGTGCATATTTTTGTTCGGTTTGTATAGTCAATGATGCTATATATTGTATGTTCAGTAAGTTAGTTGTTTCACCCGATATATATTTTTCACGAGCCATAGTGAATGATGAGCTATAATATAAAGCTATACCCCTTTTTATTAGTGATTTTTGTTATCTTATAAGTCATGTGTTTAGTGCTAACGTATGTATCGTGACGATTATGATAGTTTGTATTTATAGCCGGAGTATGACATACTGTGAATATCTTAGGTTTGAATGTGATAAGTAAAACGTAACTAATGTTGTTGAAAAAGTTGTTTTAAGTAAATGAAATAATTGGGTGTGTCGGAAGCTGGTCGATGATTTGAGTGCGATAGGGCATATCTCGAATGTCCTATACCACTATGATGACCAAAAGCTCACGACAGTCAGAAGAAGCTGCCTTATGATTCGAGTAAGGTAGGGTATATCACGAATATCCTATTCTGCTATGACAGGGCAAGAGCTCATTCTGATGTGCGTTTAAATGTGAAAATAGTTAAATCAACTTGCAATAAGAAGCGGTATGAAATGAATGGAAGACTTAGTTATCGCATATCTTATCCCCAGTATAAACCGATAGATATGTTGTAGGGATTATCCTCTGAGTATGTCAGAAAGGTCCTAAATGTATTCTATCATCTTTTTCGGGATATGTCACGTTTTGTAGGGTACATCTTATAAGTATCAGTTATCTCTAGTTTGAAGGGGGTATTAGCTAGTTTGCTTTGAAATTTTCAAGTTTGGACTTAGTGGAAGTTTGTTATGGCTTTGCACACACACCGGGGTGAACCTCTAAGTTATTGTATATGTGTTAAATGTGCTGAGATGTCTATCTTTTTCCGAGCCTTGATTTTCGTTTTGTTTTGCTCGGGACGAGCAAAAGCTAAGTGTGGGGGAGTTGTTAAGGGTGATTTTATGTGATTTATATCGTTATATTTCGTAACAATTCTCTCCATATTCGTATAATTCGCATAGAAATTAAGCGTTTAATTGATTTATTGAGCAAATGAGTTTTTAAACGGTTTAATTGCAAAGTTGGTTGAACTATGTGTTTTATTGTTGATTTTCTATTGATTTGAATGATATTACACTTTGCAATGTTTTTATTATCTTGTAGATACACGAAGTTGGTTCAAAAGAGGATTAAAAGATGTCAAGGATCGAATTTATATGAAGGAAAAGAGATAAAGGTGAAGTCGGTTGAAGATAGAGATGGAAAATCGAATTTCAAGTCCACTGAACGAGCGTTCAAGTCCCGTCCAGTTTGACGGGCGTCCACCTTCTTGGACGGGCGTCCAGGCTGGAATACTTGATTCAGAGTTTTGCCAATTTTGATGAACGAGCATCTGATTTAATGAAGGACGGGCGTCTGACATGACTCGGCCCGACTCGAAGATTTTTAGGAAGACTGGACGGGCGTTCAAAGACCTGGACGGGCGTCCGAGCGCCGACTTAGATGAACCGACTCTGAAACCTATAAATATGTGTGCAGATTTCAACCCTAGATATCATACAATTCGAACCCTAAACCCTAGGGGCGGCCTAGCTGCGATTTTTATCAGTTTTTACTCAAAGTTTATGCTTTTAAATCTTTAGTTTAGATTAAACACTTTTATGTACTTTTATTCAAGTAATTCGAGCTTCAAGAGGATGTTGAGAGGCTAGACCTCTATTGAACAAGCGTTGTGAAGCCATCCGATCAACAATTCAGTTTCGTTTCTCGATTGCCTTGTGAGTCTTTGATTCAAGTTGTTTCTTTATCATGTTTTTATCATGTTTTTTATGCAATTTATATCGAAAGATCTTTGCATGTTGATTGTTTATATTGGTGAGAATCATGTTAAACCCTAGATCGCCATGATAAAGAATAGATCTTTAATCTAAAATTAACGAGAGTTATTAGGTTGAATTTCTAGGTTAGAAATTGAGAGATTTCACACCTTCGATTTGGAAGCGTTAATCTTTAGGATCGAAAGATAGAAGATTAATAGGCGAACTTGTCTAAGAAATTAGGAGTTCATACCATGGCTAGGTGAATCACAACTTGGTTAGAAATCACGAGATAATTGAGATAGAAATTGATTGTTGTAGGATAGGTGGATCAATAGCTTGTTCGTTCGTAAAATATTGATTAAATCACTTGAACTTGAACTGCTTAGTAAATTTACAATCTTTATTTCATAATAGATTTAGAATAGATTTAGTTTAGATAATTTTGTTCGCAACCGTATTTTCCTGGCTTTAGATCTCAATCTTCTGTCCAGTTATTCTTATTGTTAGTTTCGTTTTTCGTTTTACACTACTAGAATTTCGGTCTTTAATGGGGAGAAATCTCCTCATTAATTGTCCATTTCTCCTCATTAAAGTTATTTAATGAGGAGATCTCGATCCTCATTGCCGCCTCCGCCGCTAAAGATATATAATGAGGAGAAACGGATCTCCTCATTAGTTAAATCTTACATTTAATGAGAATATTTGCTCCTCATTAAAATTATTGTTAATGACGACTAATCTCATCATTGTCCTTTTATTTACTCCTCATTGAAATAAAAAATTCAATATAACACAACTCCTCATTAAAAGGCTATTTGCTCCTCATTAAATCATGAAATATGAATGATACATGTCATTATAAGAGGCTACTGACCCATCACTAAATTGTAACAATATTGTTGTAATTTTCATAACAATATCAATGCTAGAATATTGAACCTACATTAAATAAATCAGACCAATAAAAGCTTTATACTAATCAAATACATCAATATATACAACGATAAATTACATGTAGATGTATATTTAAAGGATTTTCTTTTGCTTTATTCACTCGAAACAAAGAAGGAGAAAAACAAACTATACTCGATTTCATCCTGCAACGGAAGCGGTAGCCAACTCTTGGTGTCCGGTCGCCATTCAAACCGAGAAGACTAATAAATATTTCAACTAAACCAAACTCTAGATGAACAAGAATAGGGTCCTTGGAAACAACATGTAATTGACCGACGTTTACACAGTCAATAAATCATTTGTATGTCACGTGTCAACCTCGTGGTTAAAGGATAATAACTCTTTTGGTCCTCTATCTTTTTGGTTTGTCTCTAAACTAGCTCTTCTACTATGTAATGACATTTTACATTTCAGGACATAAAAAAGATAAGGGACCAAATTATCATTATGCCTTAACCAATGAGAGGATGAAATGTGTCATATACTACCTATTGACTGTGTAAACATCAGTGAACTAAGTGTGTCCATTTTAACTGTCCTAAACCCAGGGGTAACGAAAATGAATAATTGGGAATGAAAAATGTCATTAAAGAAGATTAAGGCTATTTTAGAGACATTGGAAAAAGATACAGGACCCAAAAATGCCATTATCCCTTTGAAACAATATATATATATATATATAGAAAACAACCAGCTACCATGGCTTATAAAATTTCAATACTAACACCTGAACAATATTACTCTAACTCACCTTTTGAAAGATGGGATATTCTGCCTTAAACCTAGTGCATGCAAATTCTTGTGCCTCCTCACTCGTACCAGGCACTTGCTTCAATATATGATCGCAAGGGAAGGCCAGTATCTCAAAACCTGTGGATCAGATATATAGAAAACAAAATAAGTGACAGAAATGACACAAATGATCTCCTGAAAATACAAAACTAAACAAAAAATCATCCAAGTTCATGGCTGTAACCCCATAAAGCAAAAGTAGAGAAGGTCTACAACATATAACACCAAAATATTAAGATATGAATATTTTGAACCTTTATCCTTGTACTTGGCATAAAGCTTAAGCAACTGGGTGTAGTTTGCTGTCGTGAATCCACTGTTTCAAATGCCATTCGTCGGTTCAACTTATGAATACACCTAATAAAAAATTACAATGCATTTCCCACCATTTTACAATAAATATTTACTTAGACTTAATGATATGATAAAAAATCATAGTGCATTACTCCCTCCAGTTCATAATAACTGTCTATGAAAGGTTGTGGCACAATGAATTGAGAAGGCTAGCATTGCATTATTGGAGAAAAAATATTACCATATCTTAAAAAGTTGCAGAGGATTTAATTTGAATGTAGAATGGATAATCAAATAGTAAGGATTTAATGGGAATAAAGAAAAGTAAGGGTGTGAATATGGGTGAATTATTCCTGGACTAGTATGCGGGGATGAGGGTCCTTGAATAAATAATATATGGATGCACTAGATTTGGTTCAGGTTGGATATCGTGTTGGACTAATTAGTTATGTCGGGTGTTATCCAATTACGTTAGGATTAATAGGGGATACATAATTTTCATTCCCACGAAGGAAAAACTATCAAACACAAGATAGGAAAAAGAATAGTAATACAATTATGTTTCAGCCCATGAACCAAACCTAACAGAAATGCATTTAGGATACATTAGTAGTAGTTTAATGTTGACAATAACATGCTTCAAGACAATGTGACACATAATTCGTGTTAAGACACTACAATTCCCAAACAAGGCCAGTCTCATGCAACTAGGAGGAGAATAACAAACAAAACAAAGTGAATCAAATGCACGAAAAAAGGGAGGGGAGGGGGGGGGGGGTACCATTTAGAAGCAACATTGACAACAAGCCACACCTTTCCCTTGTATGCACTAAGGTCCACATCTTTACCTTTGAAGTCCTGCATTCGTTTACACCATCTTAAAATGTAAAACCATAAAAATGAATCAAAACGACCTCTGCCTCATATTCCAAAGAAAGAAAATCGAAATAAAGTGAAAGAGAAAAGAATCAATACCTTGACAAGAAAAATTGAAATAAAGAGAAGAGAAAGGAATCAAAACCTTGACAGTGAATTCGTGGATGGATTTCGCAGAACAGAGGCAGTACTGCCCATTTCTGCTACAAAAAAAACTCAAATCAATCAACAGCTAAAATTCTTGTTAAGAATATAAACCGATAAGCAGAAGGGAGAGGGAGAGAAAGATATGCTCTGCTCTTTCAATAGTGTGATGCGTGTTAATCCACTACCCCCTACATTTTTTTCATTACAAAATCACCATATTAAAAGAACGGAACAAGGAAATAATTTGTCTATCAAGAAAGAAAACAACATCGACTGCATCATTCTTCTCTTTAAGGCTTTATCATTTTCATGACCAGCACACCTCAACGAGAATATCTCTTTTTGAAGCAAATCATACAATAACCACACAACGAGTCCTCTGCATTTGCCATGCATGAACCAATGTGCTTTTCATCTTTAGTTTCCTTATAGGGGCTGTTATGAGTCTCACAATCCTCGGCTCCATCTCATGATTGACTTTGTTTGAAATTAAGACCGGCTGCACAATATGTGGACACATTTTATACAAGTCAAAATAAATAAAAGATGACTCTAAGAATCATTAACTTTTGACCAGCACACTTAGGTGCCTAAAGGGGTTCCACGTAGTCTTGCACAATAGATATTGTAGTTAAAATGATAAAATCTCATTGCTCAGCTCAGATTAAACGACTTCAAAAGTAAGTGCAGAACCTAGAAAGAAGCATTGGACAAAGTTTATGCATACTCTAAAAGATACCGCTCGTTACGGTATGTACCTGAATTCGTAACGGCGTTGTACCTAATGCCATAGAGCTATAAGGATTTGATGCTGCACATACAGCCCAACAATAATAAGAGGAATGATAGGATAGCTACATAAATCTAGAACATGTAACTCATTAATTAATGAATAGGGTTCACATAAATCAATGGGTCCCATCATATGCAGTAAAGTAAATTACAAATGTAACATGGATCTACTGCACTCATCCTGATCAGTCTTGAAAAGTTGAATCTACCACTAAACATGCACTCGACTACAATGCACTAAGACTAATTCAAACAAAAAAAGGTGCAGGTACACAAAAATCTTTAATAAACCTGTAGAGTCATCATGTACAGGAGGAGATCGAGTTGTCAATTATCAGATCATTTTTCTGTTTTCTCATCCCCTCTTCTCGAGGAATAAAGCGAGATCTTCATCTATCTCCTTCATCATCATCCCAAGACTCCTGTCCTCTGCTCTTCTACATTGTACAGACGTCTGCATTTTTCAACAAGTCCGGATGACTTCCTAAAAACAACTAATGATGAGTCTTAGAAAAACACACAATCATTTTTCCTTTTACAAACTGATGGAAAGTGAAGCCCCACAATGAAAGTAATTAGTTTTTCTCCTGAATCCTTAAAGCCAAAGTCCCCACTTCTTTTGAATCGACAATATCATACACAAAGATCAATACTTTTTTCTTCTAAATCAACAGGATGAAAAGTAAAACACTGAAAATGAATCAATCTGTAACAAAGGAAACTAATACAAGAAAGACTTACCGATTGATGAGCAAATAAAGAGCATACCGTTAAGAACAACCCCGTTGAAGAGCTGAGAGGCGAAGATTGGAAGATGGCAGCGGCGAAGAGTGAAGAACATAAGCGGCGGTGGAGGGTGGAGGGTGGAGGGTGGAGACGAAGGTTTAGGGTTATTTGATTATAAGGAGAGCAGCAGCGAAGATCAAACCTCCGATGGACATTTCATTAAAAATCAACTTGTTAAAGAATTGACAGCGGAGATTCAAAGAAGGAAGCGGCGATGAGTGAAGAAGATTAGCAGCGCCGGAGGGTGAAGAAGGAAGAAGGGGTATGGCAATTGGTTTTTGTGTTCGCCGCTCGAAGAAGAGTTTTTTTTTTGGAAAGGGATCGAGATAGGTTTATGGAATAATAATGGAGTGGATTGGTTTTGTATTTTTAGACTATATATGTTGATTTTATTTAATTGAAATTCGTATAATGAGGAGAAATTTATTACCATATCACTAATGAGGAGCAATATGATCAATAATGAGAAGAATTAACATTTGGTCATCAAATAAGAAAAAAATTTACGTCTCCTCATTATTGTTACCATTTAATGACGAAATTTCGGCTCCTCATTATAATCTCCTCATTGAATACCCTTTTTCTTGTAGTGTTAGTTCTTCACTGTTTTATTTTCGTATCTTTTTAGTAGTAATCGTGACATAGTTAGGTTAGATAATAAAAACTAGATTAAGCAAACCCGATTCCCCATAAGATCGACCCGGTATCAACCTCTATACGACGATCCCTACACTTGGGGTATACCGGATTTATAAATTTATTACTTGTTTATTTTCATTGCAAAAATCCGTGACATTGGTCGTTACTATTTTGGTCATCATAAGGCCCCAAAGATCAGCATACACAACATCAAACAAGGAAGTAGCACGAAAAACAGACTTAGAATAAGGTAGCAAGTGCATCTTGCCAAGTTTACAAGCATCACAAAACACAGATTTATTGTCAAAGGAAACACTATTGTTTTTAGAAACAAAAGACAAGACTTGATTTGAAGGATGACCTAGTCTTCTTTGCCAGATGTTCATGTCTTTCTCAGCATTCAGGGCACACATGAGAGCACTACAGTGAGACTGCTTGGTAGGGTTGAGTTGTTTGGAGTTAAGGGAGATCAAGATGACATGTCCTCTGGTGACAGGAATCTGGTACCATCCATGCCTAAGAACTCCTATCTGCAGGGTTTTCCTTGTTTGGTTGTCCTTAACATAACAATACTTATTGTCAAATTTAACAGTAATGGGATAATCATTGGTCAACTGAGACACACTAACAAGATTTTTAGTAATAGAAGGAACATGAAGGGAGTTTTTCAAGTGAAGGGGTGTGTGATGTTGTGTGGGGAGAGAACACATATGCCAATATGAGAAATGGGGAGTTGCTCACCATTTCCAACATCTGGAGTATGCGATCCATTGTAATCTGAGGTGAGATGCAAATTATTGATATCAGAGGTGATATGGTTTGTAGCTCCACTGTCAATGTACCAAGAAGAGTCACCCACTGTCTGTGAAGTGGCAACAAGTGCAGAATTTTGTCTGGAACCACTTCCAGTAGGCACAAAATCCTTTTCAAAACGATGCCAACAATCAATTACTATGTGGCCACTCTTCCCACACAACTGACACACAACTCTTGGAGCATTAGAGTTTCTATTTCCTCTACCCCTAGACCTGCCTCCTCTCCCTCTGTTGTTGTAGTTCTGATTTTGACTAGTAGGCCTAGTATTGTTATTTTCCACAGGAGCCCTGGGCCTAGAATTGAAGCTACTAGCAAATTGAGCAGAGGGATTCAGGTTGGTGTCAGACACATTGTTGAATGATCACACCGAAAATAGTACTATAAATTATATATTTATTTACCCAGAATCGTGCTCAATTGATTAGTGATAGATGGAATATTATACGAAATACTTGTCGATTGACTAATATCAATTCCTTGGTTAGTAATTCTGCATCTTTATATTTTATCCCGATATTTGGTACTGTTTCGTCTTATTTTATGTAATATTTATGATACCATATCATGGGCTAAAGAGAGAAGTGGATCCGGAATAAGAAGTAGACCTTGGGCAAAAGTCATAAGAAGTCAAGACGAAGTCTGCTGGGCCGGAATAAAAGAGAAAAAGGCCCACGGCCGCGGAAACCTCTGCCGCAGCCGCGGCAACTTGGACGACACGAAAAGAAGATAGCCGCAAATTGTATTAAGTCGGTTAGGTTAGATCAACTAAGTCGGTTTTACAGTTTATATAAAGGCTGTGCCAGTCTATTGTTAATCATAGAATATCATATCATATATACTCAAATACTATACTTTGTCAGATAATTTTCTTCTATGAAATAAGGTTTATTATTTGCATTTGAAGTTCATGTTTGGTTATCTCCTCCAATCCATCAACGAGCTTGAGTTGATCAAGTTAGATCGCCATTGATAAAGGTATGGATCTTTGAACGTTCATTCATATTTTAATCATGGTAGATTTATTTCGATTAACATGTTGCAATTAATCTGCATGTCTAAATAACTCGTAATCAATTAGATAATCAGAACAGAATGATGTAGATTTCAGAATTAGGAACCACCGCCGCCGAGCCCGCGACGGTCTAAATCACGACCGTGACAATTAGGTCACCCTAATCTGAAGATTCGGTGTCAGCTACGTTGATCGACAGATTTAATTAACGATAGGTTAGATCTGGCCAATATGCTTATTGTATTCGTAAATTAACATGAAGGATTTGCAAGGTGAAGTGTTAGTTTGGACATAGTCGCATCAATCTCTAGGAACGTGCTAGTCAATCCATGATAGCTGCTTAGGGAGGTACTCGGTTTGTGCTGGAAATCACTAATACTTATGGCATATGAGTTAATACAACCAACGAACGAGGTTAACTGCATATAGACGTCTACTGTCCTTACAAATGGAAGTAGACAAGATTAGGAAAATGCACCCGTAGCTTAAACTGAATTAGAAGACGTTCTGGTTAATCTAAGAAATTAAGAGGAAAAGTAGACATAAGGATTAATGGCACCAAGTTAGGAGATCGAAGAGGAGAGATACACCAATTTCTTTTCTGTTTTATGTTTGTCAAAGACCGCTATTTGTCTTTCTGATTAGGATTCATAGTTGTTATCTAAGTTGCATTGTCTCTGTGGGATCGACCTTGACTAGCACCTCCTATACTACGATTGACTGAGTACTCTTGCTAGTATTTCGTGCGTATTGGTGGCTTGAATCAAGTTTTTGGCGCCGTTGCCGGGGATAATGGCCAATGCAGATAATGATTGTATTAAATCTAATTAAGAATTATATGTTTTCTGTCAGTTAAATTAATTTCGAGTCTAGAGTCTGTTCCGTGTCAACCCTGCATCGTATTACGTACATAAATAGGGAAACATGTATAGCAGCCGCGACAACTCTTGCCGCAGCCGCGGAAGTCTGCAACTCTAATTTTGATCACTGCTTTGTTATTCTGTGTTCACCCTTGTACGTTTTTAGTTAGTAAGACCGTTGCAGTTGGGTTTGAACCCAGTTGGCGCGGGAAAATTACTAACCGTGTTTTTGTTTATTTCGTTTATCTTGCAGGAGACCGAACGCCTTTGACATCAACTTAGAACGATGGTGGGTCGTCAAACTAGAAAAAATAATTCACCTACTACCTTTATAGCTAGTATAGCGGAAGTAGGGGTCGAGCCCACAATAAACGGTGGATTTATTTCTTCTAAAATTTATAAAAAAAAATAAAATCATGGATTTTTGACTAATTCCTAAAATAGAAGAAAAATAAGAGAAAGCAAAATCAAGAAAACTCCAGCGAATTAATTATTTCCCCCTCAATTCTACGACTGATCATTGATGCAAAGATGACTCATTAAATCATTAATAAATTGGTTATAGTTGCCGACAATCGCCAAACAACCAATTTTTCCTATATTCGATAAGCAGGACAATCGCCACTTCTTATTCTCTAACTGTGTAGCACACCTCTCAACAATCGCCAGAGGTTTGGTGAGAACAATTGCATGAACGACTAGAAAAACCCAATTCTAGGTATTAACGCACATTGGGTTAATTTTAACCTAGATCACTTATTTTCACAACAAGAAATCCTACGGGCTTCGAACCGGCAGGCAATATGTTATTTACCACCTAAAATCAAACATTTATGACAATCGCCTAGATTCGATTTTTGGTGCTAGATCTAACTATTCATCCAATCATCCGGCCGGAACAATTAAACGAACAATCAAATCATGAATCGATGAAATCAGAAAATAAGTAAATACTGACAATTTAATCAAGTTTTACGAACAATTCAATCTCACAATCTATAGAAATCGAGGGATTAACAATTAATCAACTGAAAAAGAAACTAGCTATTCATATAATGTAAAGCAAATAACAAAATTATTAACTCATAGGACAAGAAAAAAATCGCCGGCAGCACCTTGGAGTTGATGCGCAGCTTTCTATCTCCTTCTGTTCACGTCCACTCCATTCTTATTTTGTTCTAAAAACTATAACTAATAATCATTCCCAGCAAACCTAATTTATCTCCATCCTATTCTATTGTTGCTGCTGCTCACGTAGTGGAAATGGAAAATGTTGGGCCAAGCCCAATCTTATTTCTAAATAAAATAAATCTTATTATTATTATAATAATAATAATAATAATAATAATAATACTTAATTATCAAAATTTTCTTTTTAATAGTAAAAGTCCAATGTGAATAAAAGAGCGGAAATGCACGGTTGTCTCTGTTTTCACTTCATTAGTCGGGATCCCGACACATGCGAAAACTGAAACTTTGAACTCTTTAAAAACCGCTTTTCTTCCATCTCCCACAAAACTTACAAAAATGCTCTATAAGTCCCGAAATCTTCCAACCTCTCTTCCGAACTCCTAAAACCTGAAAATCAACCAAAATATACCCGAAAAAGAGTATCTCCCAACAAAATAGCTACATAATAAGCACATAAAACACCTCAAAATACGGTCTCATCACTCCCCCACACTTATATATTATTGCTTGTCCTCAAGCAATACACCCTCAATCCCCAAAAGATAAGAAAAGAACAATGCATGAACCTAAACCTATATGCATAATCTAAAACTATATGAATGCAGAGCACCAAAAGAAATCCATCAATGACGCCCGTCCAACTGTCTCATCAACCTCATGCTCCATGATGCAAGCCGAATGATAATCAAGCAATATACTCACACACTAGTGTTCATATGACTCACTTTAACTCACTCGATCATAAACTTTACGGTGGCAAAATAAAAGAGCCTCAACTTGTCCTCACGGGTAAAACTCTCAATATAATGCGTACGGACAATTCACACGCTCTCAAAAATCAACACAACCAAGCATTACCATAGGTTTGCATATCAGTTAGATCTCCACCACTATGCATTCAAAATCAAATGCACAAATCATGAGGTCTTTATCAAGGTTGCAACGGGGCTAGGGACTGAAAACAAGGTAGGCAAAAAGAGGAATATAGGGGCTAAATTGTCAAGGAGAATGCATGAACACCCACACTAATCTTATTGTCGCCGAGAACGAATCCAATTGAAACACAATTTGGCTCCAACTCCCATCACAACATCTCAAAAATTGAAGTGCAAACAACAATTTCCAAAGAAGCTTGCAAAAATATTAGGAAACAAGCTTCTTTTTCAATATATAAAACACTTCTTCATGCAATATCATTTTTTTTCAACTTTTTTTTCCATAAAAATCTTGCAATACTTTTCGCATCCACTTTGAGCCATTCTTACACATCCACTCTTGATACTTCTCCAAAATTTCATGCAGCTATTCATACAATCACTTGACAATAGGGTTAACAAAAATAGGGGTATCGTAAGAAAAAGGCCATGGGTTTATTTTCTAGATTCAATCAAAGAAAGGGTCAGGCTAGACGGGGCTCACTAGGGGGTATAAAATATGGGTAGGCCATCAAAAGTGGGTCTAAAAGGGGGTTAATCCTAGGTACCTCAATCATTTAAGTGCAACGAACCTGAAAAATGTGGTCTCAAAATGCATGTCAATGCAAATTCTAGAATGACATTGAAAGTGTAGATACCACTCAAAGGAAAAAATGAGCGAGTGCGCTCTTTGGCTAGGTGAAATCCTCACTTTTAAATGGATTTTTGTTAGGACTCAATTATTTTACCTCCAAAGTTCACAAACAAGTGATATAAGGTGAGTGTTTATCAACAAAAGTGACTGCTTACATTGATTAATTATCATTTGATTATTATTACTTCACACAAGATTTACATGAAAAAGTTGGTAAAGTGTCATAGATAGTCTACCTTGGTGCTATGAAATCCTAAAATGTCCTAAAATTGCAATTCTAGTATGCAAATGCACCATAATAAGCACATAAAACACCTTAAAATACGGACTCATCAAACGATCCAAGGAATTCGAAGCAAACTAGCACCATGCCACGAGTTTTGAATGTTGTCCCAATTTCCATGTACCCAAGCTCAAGGATACAAAAGCAAATAGAAACGGATAAAGCGATAGAGGAATACGAAAAAGGAGCAGCCAAGTCTGAGAAAGGGTATAAAAATTATTGTCCATGTGAGTTCCCTATCGAGTTAATTGATATAGATTCGACTGATTATGATCCCGAGGAGGATCCTGAAACCATGTTTTCTGATCCTGAGGATTACCCGGATTCAGATACCATAGTCAAATTAGGAAGACTACCAATCTCAATCAATGGAGTTTCTTTAGGACTAAGAAGTGTGATCCCGGTTCCAGTTGCAACATCCTTCCGCTAGCACTGTGTAAACATGCTAAATTTAAGGGTCGAATTGGATGAAGTGCGAAGAATGCGCTTCGTCGATCGTGAGGCCGAGATGGCCACTTGGAGATTTAAGGACTGTGAGATCAAGGTGGGAGGCTTCGTTTTCCCAGCTGATTTCATAGTCATGGACATACCTGATGACCCAGGGCAAATGTTTTGCTAGGGCGTCCTTTCTTATCGACCAGTCGAGCCATCATGGACTATGACAATGGCGAGATCACACTCAAGGTGAATAATGATGCTAAAACTTCCGAAATCCTAGAACCCTTGCCAAACCGACCAGGGGAGTGCCGCATAAGCTCGAGTTCCGGAGAAGTGAAGGTTATAGAAATTGAGGACATCCGTAGCGGAGGGAAGCGTGTGGAAGTTGAAACTTTACAGCAAGATTTTTTGACAGTTCTACACCGAGAAAAGGACGAGAAGAATCATAGCAATGCGCAAGGAGAGATGGTCAGTCTTGATGATTCCGCCCAGCGTAGTGACGATTTGATATTAACATGTGAAAACTTTGAGCAAAAAGAATAAATCTCGAAGTAGGCAAAGGAAGCCAAGTGAACTAGCAACGGAGGCCAGGCGTGCAAGGCCAGGCGTGCAAGGCCAGGCGTGCAAGGCCAGGTGTGCAAGGCCGAAGGCTCAATGTTTAGCTGAGGTTCGAGAAGTCTCCCTTCTAGATGGAAAGGACGAATGCCTCTACGTGGGTGTGAAAATCCCGGGAAGAGCAATAGTAGAAAAGCACGGAAGGCGTACTTCGGTAAAAGCCTCAAGAGTGCAAGTTTGGCGATCGAAAGCTGCAAGATGTGACTAAGAGAGAGTCAAAGAAAAGTCGAGCCGGCGACTATAAATTCAGAACCCTGTCTTACCCTTAGGATAAATTCAGTCGAATAAAAGTAGCAGGATTGGACAACAAGCTATTTTTCATCCTACCACATCTCGAGGTTTTATACTAAAGGATGGGGGGAAGATTTTTTTTACTTGTTGGGTAGTCCGGTGAATTAGGTTAGTCGAGTCGGAGAAGAAAATACAAGAAAAGACAAGGATTAAAGGATGAACAGAGTCAGTTTTGAAAGAATTTATTGTTAAGAATAAAAAGGAGTCAAGCTGTCTGGAAGATTAGTGAATTTGGAAAAGAAAAACTGACGCAGCTGCGAGAGCCTTTCACTGAGCTACGGCAGTACATCAGAACGGTTCCCAAGGATTGACTGAATTCTGGAAATTCAAGATGGCGCGTGGACCCCACGCACTGGCTCCGAATTCTGATGGGGGCAGTCAGCCGTCCCATCCACTCTTTCGACTAACCCACCTTTTCCTCTTCCCCATTACTCCACCATTACTCCACCTCTCATTAATCCCATCAAATCTTCCCTCAATCACCTCACCCATTAATCCTTTCCATTATTCCATACAACCTTTTCAAATTTCAAGATTCAAATTTCAAATCCATCTTAATTTCTCATATTTAAACCACCCAATTCCTCTTCATTTTTTGATCATTCATCAAACATTTAGTCTCTTCTTCTACTTCTACACCACTCGGCCACCACCATCACCATATCACCACCATAACTTAGCCACTACATCAACAGAAACCACAATTTCCACAACCTAAAATTCAAAATTTTCCATAAACTGTCACTGTCAAATTTTTGATCTGTTCAACCCGATTTCATTTCTATTTATATAGAGTTGCAGAGAGTTCCCAGAATCCAGAACCAGAAAAATCAAAACTCCCGAAGCCACAAAATACCCTGTCGTGGCTGCGAAAGCTTTTCTTCAGCAGAAACAGAGTTTAGTTCAGATCGTTTAATGGCTGGTAGAGGCAACCATATTCCAAGGAGACGAGGAGGGAAACAGAGAATTCAGGGCGATGCCATGCCTACTATAAATGGTGTCCACCAGTTTGCTTCTGTTTCTATCTACGAGTCATATAGGACTCACTGGAACAATAGATCGGTTTCCAGGGAAAGAGGCGTCGACCTCAACGGTTGTGGCGACATCGTACCATGGGTGATACAATTTCACGGCATAGAGGATATGGCTTTAATACCTTCTACCTTCAACACCATTATTGTCCGTGAATTCTATGCATACATGGCGGTGAACCCTGAGTCTAATGTTGCTATGTTTCGGGGGGTTCACATTGACTTTTCCACTGAGCGCACCAATGGCCACTTTGGAATAGTCAATGCACCACTTCACGATGAGGAGTACACTGCTGCTACTAGAGAGCACGATCTGGAGTGCTTGTTATGGAATACTGAATATTATGATGTGCAGTAGGACTTCGGTGCCAATAATTTCTCCACTACCTTCTACTCGACCGAGCTGGCTTGGGACGTCCGTGTGTTGCATAGGTTTTTATTACTCATCTTCTGCCCAATGCTCACGCGGACACCGTAACTGTTCCGCAAGCCAAGCTCATGTACTATCTTGATATCGAGAATGCCGTGAACATCAGTTTGTTGATGCATAATCAGATTCGACTTTGCTTAGACGAAGAGAGAGATTTTACCGTACGACAACTTGATTGATGCATTGGTTATGACAGTAGAGTGTCCTATTCTAGCTGCCGATGATAGAGTTGAGCCACTGCCAATCCTTGATAGTGTGGCAGTTCAGGCTACAGGAAGGCGGAGAAGACAGCCTATAATACCGGCACAAAGACGTTCTAGGCCTCAGAAGGAATTTCAAGCTGAAGTGACTAGGGAGTAACCGAGATGCCGGGCATGTTGACGCATATGATGACGCATCCCCACATTATTCCCTATTCCCCACCTAAGAACCCCTAGGCATGATCCAAATTCTTCGGGGGCCGGCTCTTCCTCTGCCGCACCATATCCTGGAGCCGAGGACATAGAATCTGATTAGTCCTTAGTTTTAGTCATTTCGAGTTTTTTTTTTTTGCATTGTTGTTTTTTTTTGTACCAACTTTGCAATTCCGGCTTTTCTCTTTAATCGATAAATTATTTTATGGCTTAATTTGTTTGAATTTTATTTGCTTACTGCCATTGGATATTTTTATTTTGTGTCACCTCTACTTTGCCCAAGTTTTGTATGTCAGATATTTTAGAGCAGATTTTCGAATGAGTTTCGACGACAATGAGACGTGTTCATACGGATTCATTTTCCGAGCTCCACGCTTAACCACAATTAAGTTCCTTTTTGTTATTAATCTTTTCATAATTGGGGACAATGCTTCGATTAGATGGAGGGTAGGAACGTCACTTAGCAATCGACTATGAATTTCGTCTAAACATTTTGATTTATCACGATTCTTTCTGATGCATTTTTCACAACTTAGTTTCTTTGAGTAATCTCCAACACGAATGTGAAGATATGATATATACGATCCTTTTAAATTTAATTATCTATATCCTTGTTTTCACAACCAGAATAAAGATCGTGGTACTTTTGAAGTAGTAGCGTATTAACCGTGTTTTCTTTTTATGGACCGCCTATTCAATCACTTATAACCCACGATCTTCAGTATGCAGTTGGAGGAATATTATTCTGATTTATGATTGACCCTGGTTTTTTTAGAGTTCTGTTTTACCTATGGTCATTTAGGTCAAGTTGTGGATCTTATAAGGGCTAAGGAAAAACATATTCGGTAGTTTATCAAAGTGTAGACCGTGAGGATAGATAAATTTTTGAGAGTTTACCTGCCGATAAAAAGAGACAAAGAAAGAAAAATGATTATCATATGATCTAGTTGTTCTGCAATCCCAGTGTTTTGATTGTTTGAAGCACGTTCATTTTCACTAGGATTCTTGTCTTCAGGACAAACCTCTTCAAGAGGTTTCAGAAGTGATAAAGATTCTTTATTAGATTTTGTCTTCCGCGGATTCTTGTCTTTTGCACCAACAGGTCTCCCACGCTTCTGGCGTTAAGGAGCGTCATCAAGCATATCATTTTTCTTAGGGATTTCCACTCTTTGTGGTGCATTTACTGCTGGTATATGAGATTTATTCACCCTTTTATGATCAGTAAAAGCATCTGGCAGGTTACTTGCTAAATGTTGCAAGTTAATTATCTTCTGAACTTCCAGTTCAGTTTGACTAGTGCGTGGATCTAAATAGAGAAGATCGGGTACATTCCATGCAATTTCTCGGCATTCCTTTGATTTTGGGCTTTTATCTCCCCCTAATGCCGGGAAATGATCTTCATCAAATATGCAGTCAGCATACCGAGCTGTAAACTGATCCCCGGTCATGGGCACTAGGTATTTAAGAATAGACGGAGATTCATAACCAATGTAAATACCTAATTTACGTTGAGGGCCCACCGAAGTACGATTTGGTGGTGATATAGGAACATAAACTACACAACCAAAAATTCGTAAAAGGGAAATGTTGGTTCTTGACCACGCACAAGTTGGTGGGGAGAGAAATCATGATATGCAGTAGGCCAAATTTGAATTAAAGCAGCAGCATGCAAGACTGCATGTCCCCAACATGATGTCCGTAAGTTGGACTTTTGTAGCAATGGTCTAGCGATTAATTTAACACGCTTTATCAAAGATTCAGCTAGACCATTTTGTGTGTGGACATAGGAAACTGGAAGCTCCACTTTAATGCCTAATGCCATACAATAATCATCAAATGCTTTTGATGTGAACTCACCAACATTATCCATACGAATAGATTTAATATTATAATCAGGAAATTGAGCCTTGAGTTCAATTATTTTAGCAATAAATCTGGCATATGCATAATTCTGTGTGCACAATAAGCAGATATGAGTCCACCTAGTGGAAGCATCAATTAAGACCATAAAGTATTGAAATGGTCCTGATGATGGATGTATTGGTCCACCTATATCGCCATGAATCCTTTCAAGAAAAATAGGGGATTCAATTCCAACTTTTGTACGAGAAGGACGTACAATAAGTTTTCCCTTTGCACATGCTTCACAAAAATATTCAGATGTCAAAGGAAGTTTATTGCTAGACATATTATGCCCAACTGAATTAGATAAAATCTGGCCAATCATTGTTTGCCCAGGATGACCCAATCGCTCATGCCATAATTTAAATGAATTTGGGTCTATAAATTTTAAATTCATCGCAACATGATAATTAGATGGGCATATGTAAGTATAATACAATCATGAAGAAAAGGATGTGAGCTTCTCGACAATTTTTTTCCGGCATCCTTTTGATTGAGTCATAAGTAGATACTCAACCTTATTTTCATGTTCGGTTTCAATATAAAAACCATTTGCCCGTATGTCTTTAAAACTTAAAAGGGTACGTTTAGACTATGGGTAAAGCAAAGCATCATTTATAATCAATTCAGTACCCATAGGAAGGATTAGTGATGCTCTTCCGGAGCCCACTATTAAATTATTATCTTGGGCAATTGTGGTAACTCTCCCTTTCTTTTCTATAATATTATGAAAGAATTTCCTATCCTTCAAGATAGTATGTGTGGTGTCGCTATCCACTACACATAAATCATCTTCATCTCGCACATGTTGCATTTTGAATTTGCGTTCACCGGAGAAATAGAGCACTTGTGTTGATATCGTGTTGTAATTTAACGTATCGTTGAGATCACACCCGACTGTTGAGATAACCAAGTACTTGTAATTAAACAATGTAAAGTAATATAGAAAACACAAGAGTGAAAGAAAGGTGGTTTTTTTATTCTCAACTTCATCCATCCTCATATATATATATATATATATATATATATATATATATATATATATATATATATATATATATGTGTGTGTGTGTGTGTGTATGTATATATATATATCATTCCAATGGAGAAATCAAAGGGGTAGTCAATATTGAAAGACTAGAAAATAGCCCATGAGTAATGGCTATATTGAAGAATCAGTTACAACAAACATAATGGCCATATTAAAGTTTCGGTTACAACACAAGTAATGGCCACATTAATAAATTTGTTTACAACAAATATATATTATTTTGAATTTATACTTTTATTAAAATTGAACCACAAGTGTATTTTTCAAATACTACCATTGTTTTCAAGTGATTATATTTTGTTTACTAGACCATGGTACTTACCCCTTAACATTTTCAGATGAGGATTATTTGGAAACCAAAGAGACATGAGAAGAAACGTTGGGAGATACTACCT
Organism: Gentiana straminea; assembly: GCA_036785695.1. Lineage (NCBI taxonomy): Eukaryota > Viridiplantae > Streptophyta > Magnoliopsida > Gentianales > Gentianaceae > Gentiana > Gentiana straminea. The sequence continues at coordinate 1,842,445 of JAVUPR010000448.1, read as the reverse complement.
CCGTACCAAATATAAGTTATTTTGGGTGTTTCACGTAAATTAAGAAAGTGGTTGAATGACATAAATTTCACGTAGAAATGACTAAAATATCATTTGACTATCATTAATAAAATGATTATAAATTATTGAAAAGTAGTTGGATTGTTAATAAATTTGAGGTAAGATAGAGAAAATAGTAATAAATTCTTCATTGGTAATGTAGAATGATTTATATTTTGAGACAGTCAAAGAGAGGTGTGGTGAATTATATTTTGGGACGGAGGTAGTAGTTATTATTATGCCTCTTAGTTATCTTGTTCTTGGATTTCCTTATTTTCAATTGATACATTGTACCCTTTTTATTTCTTGGGGTGCGTACCTACAATTTTGTTGACATTTATGTTTTTTTAGTTTCTTTCATTCAAGACAATAGTTATTTAATTAGTTGCATTTCTTTTAATTATATTAGTGGAATTTAAGTACGTAGTATTTTGGGAAATTTTATGGCAGTTTTTGGATTATTCTTTTGTTGGTTGAAGACTTGAAGTAGTGGATATATATGTAATATAAAATAGAAATATCTTATTTTGACCTTATCGACGATGCGGCCTTGCCACCACATTAGCGACATTGTTGGACTCTGGTTTCCTATTGTTTTTCCATCTGTGCAAAATCTGATCTATCCTATCATTGAGTGTATGTTTCGAATTCTATGCATTATGATACGTTAAGTTCTTCCTTTTATCTTCTCCTCTTTGTTGTGTGGATCACTCTTTTGTAGAGCCCACCAAATAATTGGAAGATAAATAAAAGAAAAAAAATATGTCAAGTATTATTTAAGAGAATAAGTCAGGTTAATTTTCCCCTAATCTTCACAACAATTAGAGAGGCAAAATTCGCACCTTCGGTTGGTGTTGAAATAGGAACTTTCGGCGACGATCGGGCATTGAAACATACTCTGATCGTGACAAAATTTTGATGTTGTTCGTCTCTCCTTCTTATTCAATTTGAACGGCTCAATTTTCTGGAAATTACCCATGACTGTCTGCTGCGTTTTCAGTGATATTTTTCAACAACTCTTATACTTTGTATTCTTAGTTGATGCTTTGGTGTAGTTGAGTTGGTTGATGTGTTTGGAAATTTTTTGTATCATCTTCTGCTGATTAGTGCAAATTTTGTGGGCATTGGCCTCGTAGTTTTTACTCTTTCACATCGAGAGGGGTTTTCCACGTTAAAAAATTGTGGTGTTATCTTGTTGTGTTTCGTTTCTCTTTATTTGTGATTTAGATTCGTTAGGGGTGGCTCGTTTAATTCTGTTGTGTGTCGCTAGGAAGACTGTGGGTATTTGTTATACGTGTGGTATTGTGGTTGTTTGTTTTCCCAACAAGTGGTATCAGAGACCCGATTTGTTGATTTGGTTTTGAAGTGTTTGTGGTGAACATTTTTTATTGTTGAAATGGAAGCCAACATAAATAGAATGATCACTTTGATTGGGTCTAACTATGCCATATGAAAAAATAAAATAGAGGATCTTTTGTATGTGAAGAATTATTTCTTGCCGGTCTTCAGTGTTGAAAAACCTCAAGAAAAAACAGACGAAGTGTGAAATTTTTTGCATAGGCACGTTTGTGGTTATATTAGACAATGAGTTGATGATAATGTTTAAATTACATTAGTGAGTAGAAACATGCTACGTCTTTGTGGAGAAATCTTGAAGACCTGTTTTCCTGGAAAACAAGAAACAATAAAATGCTTTTGAAGTATAAATTGATGAATTTTAGATATTATGGAACTCCTATGGCTGATCATTTGAATACTTTCTTGGGTATAGTGAACCAACTTAATGCTATGCGTATTAAGTTTGATGATGAAGTGCAGAGATGGATGCTTCTTGGCTCTTTACTGGAATCGTGGTAAAATTTCGAAGTTCTCTGTCTAATTCTACCCCAGATGGTGCTATGACCATTGATCCTGCAAAGACTAGTGTGTTGAAAGAAGAGACAAGGAGGATGGCACACAGTGTTTCCTCACAGTCAGATGTCTTGGTTACTAAGTCAAGGGGGAGAAGTCAAAACAGAGCTCCTAAAGATAGAGGTCGGAGTAGAAGCAAATCCAAGGGCAATTACAATTTTTTTGAATGCAATCACTATGGCAAGAAATGACACGTCAAGATATTTTGCTTTAAATTGAAACATGAGAAAAAGAAAAAACAGTGAGAAGAAAAATGATGAGAAGAAGGAAAATAAAGTTAATACAAATTCTTCTGATGATTTCCTTGTGTTTCAATAGGTTGATGATGTTATTCTTGCGGATGATATGACTAGTTAGGTTGTTGACAGTGCTGCTTCGGTCCATGCTACATCAAGAAGAGAGTTTTTCATATCTTACACTCCAGTTGACTTTGGTGGTGTGAGAATGGCTCAGGATTCTATCTTAAAGTGTGCAGGTGTTGGAGATATTAGTTTGGAGACCTCTAATGGTACCAAACTGATTCTTAGACGGGTTAAGCATGTTCCAGGGATCTGGTTGAATATGATTTTTGTTGGCAGACAGTGTGATGATGGTTATAATAGCTCATTTTCATGTGATAAGTGGAAGCTCACAAAAGGGGTCTTCAGTTGTGGCTAGAGTTACTAATACATCTACACTTTTCTTTAGTCAAGCAAAGTTATTGTTGACGAGGCTCATGCAGTGGAGTCACATGATGAGACCGAGTTGTGGCATAAGAGGTTATGTCATATAAGCTTGAAAGGAATGGATGTCTTACCTAAGAAAAATTTATTGTCTTGTTCTAACTGTTTGCATTTGGAAAATTGTGCTCATTGTCTTGCAAGGAAGCAAACTAGAGTTTCTTTTAAATCAAATCCACCTTAATGATAGTCGGAAGTACATGAGATTGTTCATTGTAATAATTGTTGTCCTATGAAGACAAGGACGCTTGGTAGTTCCTGCTATGTTATGACTTTTATCGATGATGACTCAAGAAAACTTTGGGTCTATACTTTGAAGACAAAAGATCAAGTGTTAGACATGTTCAAGCATTTTCAAGTTTTAGTTGAGAGGGAAACTGGAAAGGAGTTGAAGTGTATTCGGGTTGACAATTGAGGTGAATAAAAAGGTCCATTTTATTATTACTGTAAGCAACATGGTGTTAGACGTGAGAGAACTCCGTCAAAGACTCCGCAGTTGAATGGCTTGGCAGAGAGGATGAACAGAACATTATTGGAGATAGTCAAATGTTTTCTTTCACAAGCCAGATTGCCCAAATCCTTTTGGGGTGAAGCTTTGAGTACTGTGGTTCATGTACTAAATTTGTCTCAATGTGTTCCTTTGCACAATGATGTTCTTCAGAAGGTATGGTCAAGTAAAGATGTATCTTACCTTTATTTGCGATTTTTTTGGTTGTAAAGCTTATGTACATTTTTAAAGATGAGAGGTCTAAGCTTGATGCTATGACTAAACAATGTATTTTTCTGGGTAATGGTTAAGATGAGTTTGGGTACAAACTTTATGATCCTATTGACAAGAAAGTGATTAGAAGCTGAGATGTTGTTTTTGCAGAGAATGAGACTTTGCAGAATGTTGATAAAAATAAGTGTTCAACACCTCAGGCTAGTGATGGTTCACCTGACTTGGAGATAATTTCTCCTATAACCACAGAGGAGCATGGTGCAGTTGATTACCCTGGTAATCAGCAGGACAATGTAGATGATGCAGTTAATTTTGATCACAATGTTGATAATGATATGATTGAGGAACCAGTACCAGATGAGGCTCCATTAGTTATTCTCAGGAGATCTACTAGAGAGAGACACCCTTCTACTTGATATCCAGTGACCGAGTATGTTTTGTTCTCAGATAGTGGAGAGCCTAAATGTTCTGAAGAGGCCATGGATGATGAACATAAAGATAAATGGCTTGATGTTATGAAAGATGACATGGAGTCTTTGCATGAGAATTAATCACACATATAAGTTAGTGAAATTGCCTAAGGGGAAGAAATCTTTGAAGAATAAGTGAGTCTTCAGAATTAAGAACGAAGACAGTAATTCTACACCTTGGTATAAGGCAAGATTAGTAGTCAAAGGTTTTGGTTAGAGAAGGGGCATTGATTTTGGTGAGATTTTCTCTCCTTTTTGTGAAAATGTCTTCTATCCGGACTGTTCTTGGCTTGGCCGCTAGTCTTGATTTGGATGTTGAGCAGATGGATATTAAAACAACTTTTCTTCATGGTGATTTGAAAGAACACAACTACATAGAGCATCAAGAGGGTTTTCAGGTGAAAGGAAATGAGAATCTTGTGTGCAAGTTGAAGAAGAGTCTTTACACTACAAGAATTGCAAGCTGAAGGGGCAAACTTTAAAGGGACGACAAAGTCGTCCCTTTAAATATCTTTATTGAGACGACAAAGTCGTCCCTTTAAATGAATTCAAAAATAGTCAAAGTCTTGGGTGGATTTTTTGGAGGGAAACTTTAAAGGGACGACAATGTCGTCCCAATAAATAAAATATGAAGCCCACTGCGCCAGCTTGGATTTCCACGCGGACATGACTATTTAAAGGGACGACATTGTCGTCAACATTTTTTCAGAAAATAATATGTTATATAAAAGAAATTATAGAATTTTGGTTTGTAGGGACGACATTTGTCGTCCCTTTAAAGGAAATTAATTTTTTTTAATATAAAACGTTCTGTTAATAAATAAGATTCAGTTTTTTTTATAAAATTCTCGTTTGCAGGGACGACATTGTCGCCCCTTTAAATAAAAGCAATTTTTTTAATATACATAATCTAATAAACATTGCGTTAAAATATAAAATACATTATTTTTTATAAAAATTCCCTTATCGAACGATAATAAAGGTGATTCTGATAATACTCTCTACTATAGATTGTCAGTTCGTTATCGAGGGATTGATTTGAATCTCGGGGTTCGTTAATGAGCGATTGATCTCAATCCTGAGATCCGATATCGATTAAGCGATTTCAAGCCGATATCTTTCTTTGTAAATCAATGTGATAGTACTCTCTACTATAGATCGTCAGTTCGTTAGCGAACGATTGATTTGAATCTCGGGGTTTGTCACCGAGCGATTGATCTCAATCCTAAGATTCGTTATCGATTAAGCGATATCAAACCTATATCTTTCCTTACAGATCATTCTGATAGTACTATCTACTATAGATCGTCAGTTCCTTATCGAGCGATTGATTTGAATCTCGGGGCTTGTCACCAAGTGATTGATCTCAATCCCGAGATCCGTTATCTATTAAGCGATTTCAAACCGATATCTTTCCTTACAGATCATTCGTATAGTACTATCTACTATAGATCATCATATCATTATCGATCGATTGACTTGAATCTCGGGGTTTGTCACCGAGCGATTGATCTCAATCCTGAGATCCGTTTTTTATTACGCGTTTTCAAAATGATCTTTTTCCTTACAGATTGTTATGATAGTACTCTCTACTATAGATCGTCAGTTCGTTATCAAGCGATTGATTTGAATCTCGGGGTTTATTCACCAAGCAATTGAACTCAATCCCGAGATCCGTTATCTATTAAGCGATATCAAACCGATATCTTTCCTTATAGATCATTCTGATACTATAGATCTTCATGTCGTTAACGAGCGATTGACTTGAATCTCGGGGTTTGTCACCGAGCGATTGATCTCAATCCTGAGATTCGTTATCGATTAAGCGATTTCAAACCAATCTTTTTCCATACAGATCATTATGATAGTACTCTCTACTATAGATCGTCAGTTAGTTATCGAGCGATTGATTTGAATCTCGGGGTTTATTCACCAAGCGATTGAACTCAATCCCGAGATCCGTTATCGATTAAGCGATATCAAACCGATATCTTTCCATATATCATTCTATTACTATAGATCGTCATGTCGTTATCGAGCGATTGACTTGGATCTCGGGGATTGTCACCGCGATTGATCTCAATCCCGACATCCATTATCGATTAAGTTATTTCAAACCGATATATTTCCTTACAGATCATTATAATAGTACTATCTACTATAGATCGTCAGTTCGTTATCGAGCGATTGATTTGAATCTTGGGGCTTATTCACCGAGCGATTGATCTCAATCCCGACATATGTTATCGATTACGTGATTTCAAACCGATATCTTTCCTTACAGATCATTCTAATAGTACTATCTACTATAGATCGTTAGTTCGTTATTGAGCGATTGATTTGAATCTCGGGGTTTTTCGCCGAGCGATTGATCTCAATCCTGAGATCCGTAATTGATTAAGTGATTTCAAACCCATATCTTTCTTTATAGATCATTCTTATAGTGTTCTCTACTATAGATCGTCAGTTCGTTACCGAGCGATTGATTTGAATATCGGGGTTCATTAACGAGCGATTGATCTCAATCCCGAGATACGATATTGATTAAGCGATTTCAAGCCTTTTTATATAATTTTAATAATTTATATAATATGTAATTTATATAATTATATTGAGTTGTGATTTCAAACCCGGGGCTCGTTAATTAGTCGATTGATGATTTCAAACCATAGGATCGTTAGTTATTCAATATTTAATAATTTTAAAAACTGTAATGGGACGACATTTTCGTCCCAAATAACCTTCTGCCGTCCCATTAAATGTTAACCTATATCAGAATCGGGCAGCCTCTCTTCTTCATTTCATCATTTCTCTTCCTAGCTTCTCCCTCCGCCGCCCCCTCCGCCGCCGCCTCCTTCTATGATTTCAACCACCCGCCCCTCCCCTCCCCCGGTCACCACCCCTACCCCCACTCTTCCTCCAGCAAGCAACAGCAACAAAGCACCACCCCTTCCCGGCAAGCCGCAGCCGCAGCTACAACACAGCTCTCCGCCGCCCCCTGCTCTCAGCCGCAGCAACAACAACACAGCCGCAGCCGCACCTCTCCGCCGCCACAGCTCTAGGTACGTATACATTTTATTTATTTATTTATTTTGATAATTAACTAGTTTTTTTTTATAACTAGTAATTTAATTTATACTTTATTATTATGTTATGTTGTATTATGTATATGTAATCAATAAAGGTAGATGAATATTAATGAGTTACATCAAGAATTAAATGAGTCGGGTATATTGAGTTTTAAGGAGGCCAAGTTATACCAATTATTTCTAGTGTGTGTGTGTGTGTGTGTGTGATTGGTGAATGGTGTGTAGTGAGTGTAGTGTAGAGTTAATTTTGTAGTGTGTGTGTGTAGATCGACGAGGTGAATGGTGTGTAGTGAGTGTAGTGTAGTGTAGTGATATTGTAGTGTAGTGAATGGTGTGTAGTGAGTAGTGTAGTGATAATGTAGTAATTTTGTAGTTTTTGATGGATAAAGGGATAGTAGTGTGTGTGTTGAAATGAGGGATAGTAGTGTTTATGATGGATAAAGGGATAGTAGTGTTTTTTATGGATAAAGGGATAGTATTGTGTGTGTGTGTGTGATAATTTTGTAGTGTGTGTGTGTAGTGAATGGTGAATGGTGTGTAGTGGGTGTAGTATGAAACTTGTGTGTGATTGACTTGAAATTTTATTTCGTCAAGTATTAGTGTATTAAGTAGTGTATGAATCTTGGCCATGTATATGTGTTGGAAAAGTGTTGAAGAACATGACGATATGTCTAGCATGATGATGAAGAACATAAACTAGTTTTGTCTAGCATGTATTGGTTTTGGAAAAGTGTTGGAAAACTGTTATGTATGTATGTGATTGAACGTGATGAAGAAAGTCTCGCATTGAAGGTCTTCTTGTGCTAATTTGTTATAAATCAAAATTAGAAAATGAACTAACATTGAAGAACTAGGAGTGGTAAGTGTTAAAGAGTTAGTTTTATGTCTTCATGTGAAAGTGTAATCAATGTGTTAAATGAAATAGTATTAGTTTTTAATGAAAAAAAGTATACTATATTAGTTTTTAATGAAAAAAAGTATACTAATGAAACTAAGTATACTATATTAGTTTTTAATGAAAAAAAGTATACTCAAGATGATGAATAACTTAACACCTAACACATATGGTCTTAACTTTTTCTTGTGCCTTAAGTGAGATACTAACTTAAGTTATTGTGGTTTGTCAAGTTATTGTGTATCAGTGATTTCAAATGGAACAAGACAAGTCATGGTTGTATATTGACAGAATGAAACCCGAGTTTGATAAAGGGTTGAGTGAATTCATTAAATACGCACGGCAATTTCTTAACAATGAAGGTAAGATTCGTTGCCCATGCAAAAAGTGTTTCAACATCTGTTTCGAAACTTTGGAGGACGTGTATGATCATTGTTTCATTTGGGGATGGGCAGCTGGGTATACAACATGGTTTCACCACGGTGAAGACGGTGTATCCCGTAAATATGCACGAACAACTCAATTGGTAGTTGAATCCAGAGACGAAATGGCTCCAGTTATAAATGATTTCCTTGGTAGAGCCCCAGAAGAAGAAGTTTTACAGACAGAGGAGGATGACAACATTGATGAACTCCTCTCCAAATTGCACGAACATGTTTATCCGGCATACAAAAGCTCATCCGCCTTGAAGTTCTTAGCGGATTTAATGCATATAAAAGTGTTGTATAAGTGGCCAAATGAAAGCTTCGATGTTCTTTTTGCGAAACTGAAAGAAGTTTTGCCGGAAGGGTCAAATTTACCCGTTTCATTCTATAAGGCAAAAACTCTTCTGAACAAATTGGGTCTGGGGTATGAAAAGATCAATGCTTGCAAGTACGACTGTTGCATTTACTATAAGGAGAATGGTGACTTACAATTTTGTCCAGTGGGCAAAACGAGCCGTTACAAGGAGTCTAAAGGAAAAAAGGTAGCTCATAAAGTGCTACGTTATTTTCCGTTAAAGCATCGTTTGAGACGTTTGTATGCTTCCCGTCACACAGCTCACGCAATGACATGGCATAAGATGGGGAGTTCTATGGATGAGGATGTGACGAGGTATCCAACCGATGATAAAGAATGGAAAGAATTCGACGAGCAACACCCTGACTTCGCTATCGAACCTAGAAATGTACGTCTCAGGCTTGCTATAGATGGTTTACCCGTTTGGTAATTCGAGTCAAACATACAACATGTGGCCTGCTCTAACACAAGTGTTGAATCCAGCACCATGGGTTTGCAACAATGAACTGTATAAACACATGTGTTTACTTATCCCAGGACCAAACTCCCAGGCAAAGACTTGGACATTTATTTGAGGCCATTGATTGATGAGTTGGAAGAATTGTGGTCACAAGGGGGTAGTTGTGCTTGATGCTGCTACAAATACTACCTTCACAATGCGAGTTGCAGTTATGTTTACGGTGAACAATTTTCCCGTTCGTAGTTATCTCTCAGGTTGGACTGGTCAAGGATATAAAGCATGTCTAACTTGCAACGATGAAACATCTTCGGTACGGTTAGAGAGTAAGACTGGATATGTCGGACATCGTAGATGGCTGCGGGCGCGGACCACCCGATGTGAAAGAATAAGGGGTTCAACGGTAAAATCGAAACATTAAGCCCTCCAGTTGAGAAAACCATGGAGGAAATTCTTCAACAAATTAGTAACCTACCCGAATGTTTGTCGTGGAAACACAAAGAGTACGGTGGTAAAAGTAATAAGCGTCCAGAATCTTGTTTGAGTTGGACGAAAGACACCATACTAAATAGATTGCCTTATTGGATTCCGAAAAAAATCAAGTACAATCTAGATGTTATGCACATTGACAAGAAGGTGTGTGATAGCTTATTGTCTACGGTATGGAATATTGATGGTAAGACCAAAGACACTAGCAAGGCACGTAAGGATCTAGAAAACATGAAAGTGCGAAAGGAACTACATGTGATTTAACAAGGCAATAAGACCTTAAAACCACATGCTTTGTTCAAGTTGGCACCAGAAGATCGGACAAAATTTTATGATTTCATAACAAATGTTCGGTTTCCCGATGGTTTTGCAGGAAAACCTACGAAAGAATTTGACTGGTAAAGACAAATTTAGCGGGCTAAAATCTCATGATTTTCATATCATACTCCAGAGACTTTTACCAGTTGGGCTATGAAAATTCTTGAAAAAAGAAATTTTTGATACTATCATTGATTTATGCGTTTTTTTAGATTGATTTGCATGCGCACGTTGAGGGTTAGTGATTTAGAGAATGCAAAAGAGAAGGTTTTGGAAATCTTGTGTAAACTAGAAACGATATTCCCACCGGCATTCTTTGATATTTTGATACATGTGATAATGCACTTGCCTGAAGAAGCGATTAGGGGTGGACCTGTTCATTTGAGATGGATGTATCCGATTGAATGTTTTCTAGGTAAGTTAAAGAGGTATATTAGAAATTGGACCAGGCCGGAAGGATCCATCGTAGAGGCATACGTGGCTAACGAGACCTTGATGTTTTGCTCGTTGTATTTTTCAGGAAATGAGACAAAGTTCAATAGGCCCGAAAGGAACTGGGTTGAGAACGAAGATACAATCAAGAACCGTATATCAGTATTCAAGACTCCTTTTCGATCAATGGGATCGATGAAATGCTTGACATTCAATACTACTTTAAGAGAGAAGGTTCAATGGTATGTCTTGCAAAACTTCCATGACATCGATGAATACCTCATGTAAGCGAGCAATCCAAACTTATTTCTTTTGTTTTTAATAATTCCACTAAAGCTAACTAGTCTTCTACATATGGAGCAGTGAACATCGTACAAAACTGTCAAGTTATTACACGAAACAGAACCTGGACAGAATGCACCGTCAATAATTTCCTGAATGGTTTAATTCGAAGGTACAAAATAAAGCTTGATACACTTATTGTGCACTTTTATGAGCGTTATATAAATACTTAAGGAAGGTTACATTATGCGAGATGATTCTAATGAGTAAACAGAACCCATCATACTTGAATGACCAATTGTTAGCACTTTTCAACGGATCTTTTTCAACGGTCGAATCCTATCAGAGTTTTGTGATGAACGGTGTCAGATTCAATGCACAAAAACGGGATCGCACACGCACAACTCAAAACAGTGGGGTTGCTGTCAAAGGGACCGATGGCACTACATGGTATGGAGTCTTAGAAGAAATATATGTCGTAAGCTATCCAAATGATAACATTGTTGTTCTTTTCAAATGTACATGGTTCGATACTAGTCCAGCTAATAAGGGTGTCTTTGTATATAAGAATAGAACAAGTATACGCACTACAAACACCTGGTACGAAGAGGAGCCATTCATTCTTGCTTCACAAGAAGAAGAAGTTTTCTACATAGATGATTTGTATAAAGGATGTGACTGGAAAGTTTTTGAGCATTTTCAACACCGTCATATCATAGACGCACCGAATATTAATGCTGATGTGGTTGTTGATGATTTGGTAATCGACGAAATAACCCACGAAAATTTCCAACTTGTTGTTGAACTTCCACCGATGGAACCGTTATACATGAGTGCAAATGATGTAGAAACACATGTTGATCAAAACGATCTCGCTTCAACAAATCAAAATGATGAAAACGATCTCGATCAAAATGGAAAGGATGACTTAACGAGTATGCTTCAACGGATTGCGATGATGATAATAACTGTGTAGATGATGACATATACGACTCGATCCCACCAAACTATGCAAGTGATAATGAATGATGCTGTAAATATAATATTCTTTTTGTAAGTTCATTCAAATATACTTGAATTTAAAAATAATATAATAGTAGTGCTTTACTTATACTACATCAACATATATGTGTTCTTTATATAAAATTTTTATTATATTCAAATACTTGATCATATAGGTAAATGGCTTGCGTTGGATCGGCAGGTTGTTCTCAACCACCGCACGAGCATCCATTTAGGCTACCGGGTCAATGCGAGGACGGTAATTAATTAAATTTCATTTTTTTGACTAGTATGATTATTCTTATTTCGTTGAATTAACATTGACACCGATACTACAGATAATATAGCAGATAATGAGCGTGAGGAATGGATACCACAATCTCCTCCCCCGAAAAAGAAGCAAGGTGAACGTGGACCTGCAAAAGGTTTCACCGTCCAAGCCCTCAAGAAAAAGTTAGGGGGCTTGATTCCTCTTATATGGGATCCTAGATTTCCCAAAGTTCCGAAGGTTTTTGGAAAATACGTGAAGGATTTTGAGTCTGAGACAGGGAAAGTCGTGAGGTCTCATGTTCCCTGTTGCGTCCCACAATGGCGAAAGGTGGAAGGCCGACTTAAAAAATTGATTTGGCAAGAACTTCGGGTACTTAGCTAATCAAAATGTTAACACTTTCAAATTGTAAGTTTCATTATATTAATTTGGATACCAATCATTTCATTCTGATACTATAGATCGTCATGTCGTTAACGAGCGATTGACTTGAATCTCAGGGTTTGTCACCGAGCGATTGATCTCAATCCTGAGATCCGTTATCGATTAAGCGATTTCAAACCAATCTTTTTCCTTATAGATCATTATGACAGTACTCTCTACTATAGATCGTCAGTTAGTTATCGAGCGATTGATTTGAATCTCGGGGTTTATTCACCAAGCGATTGAACTCAATCCCGAGATCCGTTATCAATTAAGCGATATCAAACCGATATCTTTCCATATAGATCATTCTGATACTATAGATCGTCATGTCATTATCGAGCGATTGACTTGGATCTCGGGGATTGTCACCGCGATTGATCTCAATCCCGACATCCGTTATCGATTAAGTTATTTCAAACCGATATATTTCATTACAGATCATTAATTATAATAGTACTATCTACTATAGATCGTCAGTTCGTTATCGAGCGATTGATTTGAATCTTGGGGCTTATTCACCGAGCGATTGATCTCAATCCCGACATATGTTATCGATTACGTGATTTCAAACCGATATCTTTCCTTACAGATCATTCTAATAGTACTATCTACTATAGATCGTTAGTTCGTTATTGAGAGATTGATTTGAATCTCGGGGTTTGTCGCCGAGCGATTGATCTCAATCCTGAGATCCGTAATTGATTAAGTGATTTCAAACCCATATCTTTCTTTATAGATCTCAATCCCGAGATACGATATTGATTAAGCGATTTCAAGCCTTTTTATATAATTTTAATAATTTATATAATATGTAATTTATATAATTATATTGAGTTGTGATTTCAAACCCGGGGCTCGTTAATTAGTCGATTGATGATTTCAAACCATAGGATCGTTAGTTATTCAATATTTAATAATTTTAAAAACTGTAATGGGACGACATTTTCGTCCTAAATAACCTTCTCGCCGTCCCATTAAATGTTAACCTATATCGAATCGGGCGACCTCTCTTCTTCATTTCATCATTTCTCTTCCTAGCTTCTCCCTCCGCCGCCCCTCCGCCGCCGCCTCCTTCTATGATTTCAACCACCCGCCCCTCCCCCCCCCCGGTCACCACCCCTACCCCCACTCTTCCTCCGGCAAGCAAGCGGAACAAAGCACCACCCCTTCCCGGCAAGCCGCAGCCGCAGCTACAACACAGCTCTCCGCCGCCCCCTGCTCTCAGCCGCAGCAACAACAACACAGCCGCAGCCGCACCTCTCCGCCCGCCACAGCTCTAGGTACGTATACATTTTATTTATTTATTTATTTTGATAATTAACTAGTTTTTTTATAACTAGTAATTTAATTTATACTTTATTATTATGTTATGTTGTATTATGTATATGTAATCAATAAAGGTAGATGAATATTAATGAGTTACATCAAGAATTAAATGAGTCGGGTATATTGAGTTTTAAGGAGGCCAAGTTATACCAATTATTTCTAGTGTGTGTGTGTGTGTGTGTGTGTGATTGGTGAATGGTGTGTAGTGAGTGTAGTGTAGAGTTAATTTTGTAGTGTGTGTGTGTAGATCGACGAGGTGAATGGTGTGTAGTGAGTGTAGTGTAGTGTAGTGATATTGTAGTGTAGTGAATGGTGTGTAGTGAGTAGTGTAGTGATAATGTAGTAATTTTGTAGTTTTTGATGGATAAAGGGATAGTAGTGTGTGTGTTGAAATGAGGGATAGTAGTGTTTATGATGGATAAAGGGATAGTAGTGTTTTTTATGGATAAAGGGATAGTATTGTGTGTGTGTGTGTGATAATTTTGTAGTGTGTGTGTGTAGTGAATGGTGAATGGTGTGTAGTGGGTGTAGTATGAAACTTGTGTGTGATTGACTTGAAATTTTATTTCGTCAAGTATTAGTGTATTAAGTAGTGTATGAATCTTGGCCATGTATATGTGTTGGAAAAGTGTTGAAGAACATAACGATATGTCTAGCATGATGATGAAGAACATAAACTAGTTTTGTCTAGCATGTATTGGTTTTGGAAAAGTGTTGGAAAACTGTTATGTATGTATGTGATTGAACGTGATGAAGAAAGTCTCGCATTGAAGGTCTTCTTGTGCTAATTTGTTATAAATCAAAATTAGAAAATGAACTAACATTGAAGAACTAGGAGTGGTAAGTGTTAAAGAGTTAGTTTTATGTCTTCATGTGAAAGTGTAATCAATGTGTTCAATGAAATAGTATTAGTTTTTAATGAAAAAAAGTATACTATATTAGTTTTTAATGAAAAAAAGTATACTAATGAAACTAAGTATACTATATTAGTTTTTAATGAAAAAAAGTATACTCAAGATGATGAATAACTTAACACCTAACACATATGGTCTTAACTTTTTCTTGTGCCTTAAGTGAGATACTAACTTAAGTTATTGTGGTTTGTCAAGTTATTGTGTATCGTTGATTTCAAATGGAACAAGACAAGTCATGGTTGTATATTGACGAGAATGAAACCCGAGTTTGATAAAGGGTTGAGTGAATTCATTAAATACGCACGGCAATTTCTTAACAATGAAGGTAAGATTCGTTGCCCATGCAAAAAGTGTTTCAACATCTGTTTCGAAACTTTGGAGGACGTGTATGATCATTGTTTCATTTGGGGATGGGCAGCTGGGTATACAACATGGTTTCACCACGGTGAAGACGGTGTATCCCGTAAATATGCACGAACAACTCAATTGGTAGTTGAATCCAGAGACGAAATGGCTCCAGTTATAAATGATTTCCTTGGTAGAGCCCCAGAAGAAGAAGTTTTACAGACAGAGGAGGATGACAACATTGATGAACTCCTCTCCAAATTGCACGAACATGTTTATCCGGGATACAAAAGCTCATCCGCCTTGAAGTTCTTAGCGGATTTAATGCATATAAAAGTGTTGTATAAGTGGCCAAATGAAAGCTTCGATGTTCTTTTAGCGAAACTGAAAGAAGTTTTGCCGGAAGGGTCAAATTTACCCGTTTCATTCTACAAGACAAAAACTCTTCTGAACAAATTGGGTCTGGGGTATGAAAAGATCAATGCTTGCAAGTACGACTGTTGCATTTACTATAAGGAGAATGGTGACTTACAATTTTTTTTCCAGTGGGCAAAACGAGCCGTTACAAGGAGTCTAAAGGAAAAAAGGTAGCTCAGAAAGTGCTACGTTATTTTCCGTTAAAGCATCGTTTGAGACGTTTGTATGCTTCCCGTCACACAGCTCACGCAATGACATGGCATAAGATGGGGAGTTCTATGGATGAGGATGTGATGAGGTATCCAACCGATGATAAAGAATGGAAAGAATTCGACGAGCAACACCCTGACTTCGCTATCGAACCTAGAAATGTACGTCTCAGTCTTGCTATAGATGGTTTACCCGTTTGGTAATTCGAGTCAAACATACAACATGTGGCCTGCTCTAACACAAGTGTTGAATCCAGCACCATGGGTTTGCAACAATGAACTGTATAAACACATGTGTTTACTTATCCCAGGACCAAACTCCCAGGCAAAGATTTGGACGTTTATTTGAGGCCATTGATTGATGAGTTGGAAGAATTGTGGTCACAAGGGGTAGTTGTGCTTGATGCTGCTACAAATACTACCTTCACAATGCGAGTTGCAGTTATGTTTACGGTGAACAATTTTCCCGCTCGTAGTTATCTCTCAGGTTGGACTGGTCAAGGATATAAAGCATGTCTAACTTGCAACGATGAAACATCTTCGGTACGGTTAGAGAGTAAGACTGGATATGTCGGACATCGTAGATGGCTGCGGGCGCGGACCACCCGATGTGAAAGAATAAGGGGTTCAACGGTAAAATCGAAACATTAAGCCCTCCAGTTGAGAAAACCATGGAGGAAATTCTTCAACAAATTAGTAACCTACCCGAATGTTTGTCGTGGAAACACAAAGAGTACGGTGGTAAAAGTAATAAGCGTCCAGAATCTTGTTTGAGTTGGACGAAAGACACCATACTAAATAGATTGCCTTATTGGATTCCGAAAAAAATCAAGTACAATCTAGATGTTATGCACATTGACAAGAAGGTGTGTGATAGCTTATTGTCTACGGTATGGAATATTGATGGTAAGACCAAAGACACTAGCAAGGCACGTAAGGATCTAGAAAACATGAAAGTGCGAAAGGAACTACATGTGATGTAACAAGGCAATAAGACCTTAAAACCACATGCTTTGTTCAAGTTGGCACCAGAAGATCGGACAAAATTTTATGATTTCTTAACAAATGTTCGGTTTCCCGATGGTTTTGCAGGAAAACCTACGAAAGAATTTGACTGGTAAAGACAAATTTAGCGGGCTAAAATCTCATGATTTTCATATCATACTCCAGAGACTTTTACCAGTTGGGCTATGAAAATTCTTGAAAAAAGAAATTTTTGATACTATCATTGATTTATGCGTTTTTTTATATTGATTTGCATGCGCATGTTGAGGGTTAGTGATTTAGAGAATGCAAAAGAGAAGGTTTTGGAAATCTTGTGTAAACTAGAAACGATATTCCCACCGGCATTCTTTGATATTTTGATACATGTGATAATGCACTTGCCTGAAGAAGCGATTAGGGGTGGACCTGTTCATTTGAGATGGATGTATCCGATTGAATGTTTTCTAGGTAAGTTAAAGAGGTATATTAGAAATTGGACCAGGCCGGAAGGATCCATCGTAGAGGCATACGTGGCTAATGAGACCTTGATGTATTGCTCGTTGTATTTTTCAGGAAATGAGACAAAGTTCAATAGGCCCGAAAGGAACTGGGTTGAGAACGAAGATACAATCAAGAACCGTATATCAGTATTCAAGACTCCTTTTCGATCAATGGGATCGATGAAATGCTTGACATTCAATACTACTTTAAGAGAGAAGGTTCAATGGTATGTCTTGCAAAACTTCCATGAGATCGATGAATACCTCATGTAAGCGAGCAATCCAAACTTATTTCTTTTGTTTTTAATAATTCCATTAAAGCTAACTAGTCTTCTACATATGGAGCAGTGAACAACGTACAAAACTGTCAAGTTATTACACGAAACAGAACCTGGACAGAATGCACCGTCAATAATTTCCTGAATGGTTTAATTCGAAGGTACAAAATAAAGCTTGATACACTTATTGTGCACTTTTATGAGCGTTATATAAATACTTAAGGAAGGTTACATTATGCAGATGATTGTAATGAGTAAACAGAACCCATCATACTTGAATGACCAATTGTTAGCACTTTTCAACGGATCTTTTTCAACGGTCGAATCCTATCAGAGTTTTGTGATGAACGGTGTCAGATTCAATGCACAAAAACGGGATCGCACACGCACAACTCAAAACAGTGGGGTTGCTGTCAAAGGGACCGATGGCACTACAAGGTATGGAGTCTTAGAAGAAATATATGTCGTAAGCTATCCAAATGATAACATTGTTGTTCTTTTCAAATGTACATGGTTCGATACTAGTCCAGCTAATAAGGGTGTCTTTGTATATAAGAATAGAACAAGTATACGCACTACAAACACCTGGTACGAAGAGCAGCCATTCATTCTTGCTTCACAAGAAGAAGAAGTGTTCTACATAGATGATTTGTATAAAGGATGTGACTGGAAAGTTTTTGAGCATTTTCAACACCGTCATATCATAGACACACCGGATATTAATGCTGTTGTGGTTGTTGATGATTTGGTAATCGACGAAATAACCCACGAAAATTTCCAACTTGTTGTTGAACTTCCACCGATGGAACCGTTATACATGAGTGCAAATGATGTAGAAACACATGTTGATCAAAACGATCTCGCTTCAACAAATCAAAATGATGAAAACGATCTCGATCAAAATGAAAAGGATGACTTAACGAGTATGCTTCAACGGATTGCGATGATGATAATAACTGTGTAGATGATGACATATACGACTCGATCCCACCAAACTATGCAAGTGATAATGAATGATGCTGTAAATCTAATATTCTTTTTGTAAGTTCATTCAAATATACTTGAATTTAAAAATAATATAATAGTAGTGCTTTACTTATACTACATCAACATATATGTGTTCTTTATATAAATTTTTTATTATACTCAAATACTTGATCATATAGGTAAATGGCTTGCGTGGGATCGGCAGGTTGTTCTCAACCACCGCACGAGCATCCATTTAGGCTACCGGGTCAATGCGAGGACGGTAATTAATTAAATTTCATTTTTTTGTCTAGTATGATTATTCTTATTTCGTTGAATTAACATTGACACCGATACTACAGATAATATAGCAGATAATGAGCGTGAGGAATGGATACCACAATCTTCTCCCCCGAAAAAGAAGCAAGGTGAACGTGGACCTGCAAAAGGTTTCACCGTCCAAGCCCTCAAGAAAAAGTTAGGGGGCTTGATTCCTCTTATATGGGATCCTAGATTTCCCAAAGTTCCGAAGGTTTTTGGAAAATACGTGAAGGATTTTGAGTCTGAGACAGGGAAAGTCGTGAGGTCTCATGTTCCCTGTTGCGTCCCACAATGGCGAAAGGTGGAAGGCCGACTTAAAAAATTGATTTGGCAAGAACTTCGGGTACTTAGCTAATCAAAATGTTAACACTTTCAAATTGTAAGTTTCATTATATTAATTTGGATACCAATCATTTCATTTCTTGTGTTTTTAGGCATCGTTCGAACCCCTTGAGACTATTCACCGTGATGCCGTGCTGAAAAGCGCCAGTACTTTATTCAGAAAATGGAAGACTAGACTAAGGGAGGAGGTAGATGAACACAACAACAAGGGGTTGCCATGGCCTTGCCCCCGACCCAGGGATGTGGGTTCACAACAACAAAGGGGAGCGTATCTCCGCTACCTTAGTAGCGATGCTTTTAAGGTAAAGCTTTTATTCCATTACATGTGTTACGTAGATTCGATTATTATTACTTGTTACTGCTTATATATAATACAAAAGTACAATTTTTTTTCCAGAAAATATCTGATCAGAATAAGAAGAATCGTGCCGGGAGTAAATATGTAGGCCGCCAAGGACGAACGCCTATGGCCGTAGTTCGATGGGAAAGGTTAAGAAGGGTAAGTATTAGGAAAAAATCCCTATCACTTCATTTTTTTGAATTTTCATAACTAATACTTTTGTTTTTTCAAAGGTAATCTGAGTCTGAGTGAAGATCCTTTAGGGCATGATCCTATCCATGTATGGGCGAGCAAGCATAAGAACGATGACGGCTCGTTTCTCAACAGTGATGCGGAGGCTGCTTACGTAAGTGATATACGTTGTATATATTTCAATTCAATACGTTCACATTTTCCTTTTCCTTATCTTAATTGCCAACGATATATGTTGTGTTTAGAGGAGGCTGGAGGAATGGCGTGCTATGATTGCACCAGGTCGACCGATGACTTTTGAAGAAGAGGAGACAATCTTTCAGGGCGCCTTAGGAACTAGGCGAGATTATTTGATTGGCCATGGCCCTACGCAAACTTCTGTATCCAATCATCACAATCATCCCAGTCTCCAGCATCTTCATCTTCTTACCACCAAGAATGCAATATGCAGATTGAACAACTTAGAAAGTCTCATGATCGGTTGATGAAGTTAACCAAAAAACAGAACAAGAGAAACAAAAAACAAGGGGCTCTTGTCAAATTTTTGCTGAATAATCTTAAGGATAAGGAATTGGATATGCAAATAGAGGTTACCTCGGAGTCTTCCGATGATTTTGAAGACGATTCTAAAGTTGATCTTGACGATGATGCGTAGACATTCTAGAGGAGACTATTGTTACTTTTGGAAACCTTGCACAACTTTGTATTTTGCGTAAAAAAATTTCACTAAGCTTTTGTATTTCGTTTTGTTATGAATCCCAATACATTTCTATTTTGTGAGCTTCTGATATGGATTTTGGAAAAAAACAGGATTGGTTAATAGAATGGGAGGCCATGTGAAAACAAAAAAATATTAAAATAGAAAAACATTGAAAGGGACGACATGTCGTCCCAACAAACATTTAAAGGGACGACATGTCGTCCCTATACATACATTTCTAGAAATTTTCTCTGTTTAGAGGTCCCAACAAAAATTTTATAATTTTTTTTATAAAAATATTTTTAAAAAAATTATTTTTTTCCCAAAGGTTTTTGAAGGGACGACTTTATCGTCCCAAAAAATATTTTATAAAAAATTATATATTTTTTTCGTATTGAATTTTATTATTAAAACGAAATGTAAATGCTTTTAAGGGACGACATATCGTCCCAAATTTTTTTTTATATAATACAAAATTTTTCTTCATAATAAATGAGTCATGTTTATAGGGACGACATTGTCGTCCCTTCAAAGAAAGCCATGTCAGCACGTTGAAGTTTCTTAGAAAAGTTCGTGCCACGTCAGAATACATTTAAAGGGACGACTTTTCCGTCCCTTTAAAAGAGTGTTATTTAAAGGGACAGAGCAGAAGGGACGTCTTTATAGGAACGACTTGTCGTCCTTTTAAACATTTACTGGGACGACAATGGTGTTAACGGGACAACAAAATGTCGTCCCAAAAAAAACGTGTTTTGTTGTAGTGTTATGGGTTGAAGCACGCCTGACAAGGTGGTATAAGAAATTTGAGTCAATCATGAGGGAGTAGGGCTACCGAAGACTACTTCGGATCATTGCGTGTTTATTATCGTATTCTCGGAGGATGATTTTATCATTCTTTTACTCTATGTTGATGATATTTTGATTATTGGCGGGAATTCTTCAAGGATTGACAAGTTGAAGCGACGAGTTGAGCAAGTCTTTTGCCATGAAAGACTTAGGGCATGCAAAGCATATTTTAGGGATGCAGATTACTCGAGGCCGGGAAAACTTATTTGTTACAAGAGAAGTACATAAATAAGGTGCTTCAGAGATTTAGCATGAGTGATGTTAAATCAGTGTCCAGTCCACTTGCATCTGATTTCAAGTTGAGTATCAAAGAGTGTGCTTCTAGCGAAAATGAAATGAAGATGCAGAATGTCCCGTATGCTTCAACGGTGGGTAGTTTGATGTATGCCATGGTATGTACTGGACCAGACATAGATTATGCAGTTGGTAAGGTCAGTTGTTTTCTTTCTAATCCTGGTAGAGAGTATTGGAATGCTGTGAAATGGATTATGAGATATCTCAGGGGTACTACTAATCTATTGCCTTACTTTTGGTGGTGAAAAACCTGTGATGGTTGGCTTCACTAATTTTGATATGGCAGAAGATGTTGATTCTTACAAGTCAACTTCAGGATATTTGGTTAAATTTGCAGGGGGAGCTGTGTCATGGTAGTCCAGGTTGCGAAAATGTGTTGCACTTTCAACTACCAAGCTGAGTATATTGCATTAACTGAAACATGTAAAGAGTTGTTGTGGATGAAGAAATTTCTCCGATAATTTTATTTGAAGCAAGATCAATATGTGTTGCTTTGTGATAGCCAGAGTGCTATTCATCTTAGTAAGAATGCAGCTTTTCATTCTAGGACCAAGCACATTGATGTTCGTTATCATTGGATTTGGGATGTGTTGGAGTTGAAGTTGCTAGCACTTGAAAAGGTACAAACGGATGATAATGGTGCGGATATGTTGACAAAATAATTGACAAGGGAGAAGTTTGAGATATGTCTTCCTATTGTGAGAATGACAATTTTTTCCACAATGTCCTGATGGGGAGATTTGTTGGGTGGATCACTCCTTTGTGGAGCCCACAAAATAATAGAAAATAAATAAAAGGAAAAAAATAGTATGTGAAGTATTATTTAAGGGAATAAGTTAGGTTAATTTTTCCCTAATCTTCACAACAATTAGAGAGGCAAAATTCGCAGCTTCTTTTGGTGTTGCAGCAGGAAATTTCCGGCGACGATCGGCCATAAAAAGGGACTCCGTTCATGACGAAATTTGGAGGGGTTGTGTTTCTCTCCTTCTTATTCCAGATGAACGGTGGAATTTTTGTTTCAACGATTCAATTATCCAGAAATTGCCCGCGATTGTCTACTGTGTTTTCGGTGATATTTTTCAACAACTCTTGTATTTTGCATTCTTAATTGATTCTTTGGTGTAGTTGAGTTGGTTGATGTGTTTGGAACACTTTTGTATCATCTTTTGTTGATTAGTGGAGATTTTGTGGGTCTTGGTCTCATGGTTTAAACTTTTTTTTTTAGTTAGCTTTTTCGCCTCACGTCATCTTTTTTGGGTAGGGTATTTATAATCCACACGGAGTAGACCAACCAACGGAAAAGACTACATCACCCGAAAATCATCACAAAAAAACCACAGAAAAGTTAATCATATCCATTCATTCATATAAAAACAAGACATAATTAAAAAAAATAAAAAATTTGAAAGCTCAGTATTTGGCTTCGGCAATGTTTCGGGATTCACTGGTCGGTGAATCTAGCTTTAGCTATCAAGCAACTACTAACTCATACTATTACAATGTATACAATGAGTAATAATAAGTTGATAACATCTCTTGGAATTTCTAACTTTAAGCTCCAAAAAAAAAAAAAAAAAAAAAAAAAAAAAAAACTTAAGAAACAAAATGAATGTTAGTGAATGCACTTGGTTTTGTTAATAGATAAAAGTACATCCACAAATCATATTTTTTTCATACAAATGTTGTAGTATTTTTACATTTATTGTGGATTCAGATCAAGATATAGTTCTAAGAACATAGATTGAGATATGCAGTTAAAGTTTAAGCTTGATTTTGTTTAAGGTAGCAACAATTTCTTCCATGCCACTTCTTTCCTTTGGAAACTTGTTGGTGCAATTCAATGCTACATTCATTATCTTCATCACATAATCCATCATTTCATCAAAATGTTGTTCTTCAATTGTGTTTAGCAGACTATCATCAATAATATCAACTAGTGCACTCTCGGTGGAATTATTGCTCGATATCCAACCGGGTAGAGTCAAGCTCTCGTTGAACATTTCATCGTCGGGTCTTTTTCTTGTAAAGACTTCCATTAATAGTATTCCGAAGCTATAAACATCACACTTTGTCGACACCAATCCTTCCGAGCCATACTCTGAAAAACGACAACAGCTACACAAATTAGTTGTTTGAGATAGAATAATATTGCCCAGTTTGGTAACATTCTACACATTAAACATTTGCTATGAAATGATAGGATTAGAAGTTGGTTTACCCGGAGCGATGTAGCCGAATGTTGCTAGTGTATTAGTGTGTGTAATGCTGTTTTCCCCCAACATTTTGGCGATGCCAAAGTCAGATACATGAGCAACCTTATCTTCATCAAGCAAGACATTGCTAGGCTTCAAATCAGCGTGTACGACTGGTTTCGGGACACCCGAATGTAGATATTGTAGAGCAGACGCAACGTCAATCATAATGTTCACTCTTTCTCTGAAGCTTAGGAAAAGATTGCTAGAATGCAACCAATTTTCAAGACTCCCATTAGGCATGAACTCAAGTACTATCGCCTTGAAGTCGAGATTAGAACAACTCGAGATGACTTTAGTAAGATTACGATGACGAAGATTGCGCAGCATCTCGCACTCCACGTCAAAACTTCTATGGGCCCCTTCTGTTATTATATCAAACACTTTAACAGCAACAACCATCCCATCTCTAAGGGTACCTTTGTATACAGATCCGAAGCTCCCTTTTCCGAGCAAATTTCTTTCATTATATCCATCCGTAGCATGTTGAAGTTCATAAACTGAAATTCGATCCTTCTTCACCAATTCTTCACCTCTTCGGAACCGATTCTTTCTTCTAAGTATTAAATATACAACAATTATTGTAATGGCAGAAATGGTGGCTATTAAACCAAAACACAGAATCAACACATGCGGACGCGTCCACAATTTTTTTGGGGATGCATGATCATCATGACATGGAGAAACATGAAATCTTTTCTCTCCACAAAGACCTTTATTGGATATGAAAGATTCCCATGTGAATTTTGTAAAAGGGCCTCTATCTGGGATTGGGCCATCTAAATTGTTGTAAGAAGCATTAAATTTTTCTAGGTACCGAAGCTCTTCAAGCGTTACCGGAATGGAGCCAGACAAATTATTTGCTGACAAATCTAAGTTCTTCAAACTTACAGCACTTCCAATTGATTTTGGGATCAGTCCTTCCAATAGATTGTAATCTAGATAAAGCTCTTCCAAGCTCAGTAAGCTTCCGATTGCATCCGGAATATTACCCGAGAGGTTATTCATCGACAAGTCTAGTGCTACTATGTTCTTTATGTTCCCCACTTGGTTTGGAAGTGACCCGGTTAGGGAATTATTAGAGATATTAAGAAACAAAAGACCGTTCAGGTTCCATAATGTCATCGGTATACTAGAACTGAGTTTGTTGGAATCTAGGTAGAGCTTTGTCAAGGAAGTAGTATTCCCTATGCATTCAGGTATGGGCCCAAAAAAAGTATTGTAACTTAGATATAACTCGCTTAAACGCTGCAATCCGAACAAATCACATGGAAGCCATCCGCTTATTCCGATGAATCTCAGATCAAGATATTGAAGGTTGTGTAAAAATGCAATAGATTTTGGGAATGGACTGATGAATTGATTGTGACTAAGATCCAGTAACAAAAGATTACTCAAGTTTCTTGTGCTAGTAGGAATTTCACCGGACAATCCACACGCTTGCATCGTGAGTACTGTAACAGAGTTAGATAGATTGCCTAGAGATTTTGGAAGGATTCCATCCAAAGGATTAACAGACAACTGTAGTTTTTGTAGATGTATGCAGTTGGCCAGTGGTGTGAGAAATTGTAGCTCCAAAGACGAAGAAGAATCCTTTGTCAACTTATTCCCACCCAAATTTAAAAACTGAAGAGACCTGAGATTCCCGAGGAAGTGAGGAATAGTGCCCTTGAAATTGTTTAGTGAGAGATCAATTGCAGATAGTTGAGAACAATTTGAGATGAAGACCGGCACAGCTCCACCGAGCATATTCTGATATATGATAAAATGTTGTAAATTTGGTAGCCCAAGATCCGTAGCTGAGGGTAGACTCCCAGTGAAATGATTTCCACTTAGATCCAATTCAGTTAGGCTTGAGATGTTGAAGATTCCTTCTGGTATATTACCAATCATTCCATTTTCATACAATGCAAGCAGTTCCAGATTTGGGAGGTTTCCAAGCTCTTCTGGTATGATGCCTGTAACAAAACACCGTGATTACTAAAACTTATCATTCTAAACGTTGCAATTCACTGTAGTAGTAACTGAGCCAAATAGCATCGGTGATTAAGCAAAGTAATGAAGAATGAACAAGTTGCAGTTAAGTTTCCGACGTAGTTCAAAGTGAAAGTTCATCGGGGACTTCATCAAACACCTACATTTATGA
The DNA here is from genome assembly GCA_036785695.1 of Gentiana straminea. Lineage (NCBI taxonomy): Eukaryota > Viridiplantae > Streptophyta > Magnoliopsida > Gentianales > Gentianaceae > Gentiana > Gentiana straminea. The sequence continues at coordinate 1,816,775 of JAVUPR010000448.1, read as the reverse complement.
CTAAGTTAGCTAGTGGCGGTTATTCTATTTTAACAGCAATGGTATCTTCTTGTAACACTATAATTGATCACACTTCGTGATTCTCACAAGTCTCTGTTGTGCGGAAAAACCCAGAAACAAAATAAAACACAACGGAATGTAAATGGGAGAATAAAAACATAGATTTAACGTGGTGCATGTCACTTGGGAAATATTGAACAAATCCAAGAAGTGTTGGAACTTGATCTTCGTAACCACCTTTGTCAACATGTTTGGAGGATTGTTTGCAGTCCCGATCTTTTGTAGTAGACATTTCCCGAACAAAGTGGTATTGAACGTCGATGTGCTTGGTGCGACCATGATGGACTTGATTCTTTGCCAGATATATGGCACTTTCACTGTCATAGAAAAGTTCAATACTCTCTTGACGAATCCCTAAGTCCTTCACCAAATTATGAAGCCAAATGCCTTCCTTAAATGCTTCTGTGATTGCCATATACTCTGCCTCTGTGGTAGACAAAGCAACTGTTGACCGTAATGTTGATCTCCAACTTACTGGTCCTCCTGCCATGGTAAACATGTAACCAGTCGTTGATCGACGCTTGTCTAAATCACCAGCATAATCTGAATCGACGTATCCGACTAGACGATTGACATTCGTCTTGTCTTTCTTGAATTTCAAGCAAATATCCACAGTTCCATGAATGTATTGTAAAAACCATTTTACTGCTTGCCAATGTCCTTTACCAGGGTTGTGCATATATCGGCTTACAATGCTGACATCATGAGAGATGTCTGGCCTTGTACACACCATTGCATACACCAGAGCTCCAACTGCATTTGAATGTGGAATAGAATCTGTTTGCCTCTACTCTGCTTCTATTTTTGGAGACATGGATGCACTCAAGTTGAAATACGGGGCCATCGGAGTACTTACAGGTTTCGTCTTGTTATCAATACTAAACCTCTGAAGTATGATTTTCAGATATTGAGTCTGTGTTAAATAGACTATGCCATTCAACTTGTCTCTACGGATTTCCATTCCTAGAACCTTTTTAGCTTCTCCAAGATCGTTCATTTCAAACTCTGAACTTAGTCGAGCCTTCAATTTGTCGATTTCAACCTTGCTCTTAGATGCAATTATCATATCATCAACAGATAAGAGCAAATAGACAAATGTATTATCTTGGAGCTTCTTCAGGTAGACACCGTGATCAAACTGACTGCGTTTGTACTCTTGTTTCTTCATAAAGCTATCAAAACACTTGTACCACTGTCTAGGAGACTACTTCAGACCATAAAGTGACTTTCTCAACTTGCAAGCCCAATTTTCACGGCCTGCCACTCTGAATCCTTCAGGTTGTGCCATATAGATCACCTCATCCAAAGTTCCATGAAGGAATACAATTTTGACATCAAGTTGAGCAAGCTCAAGGTCAAATTGTGCAACCAAAGCTAGCAACATTCGTATAGATGAATGCTTATCAACAGGTGAAAATATCTCATTGTAGTCGATACCCTCATTTTGAGCATAGCCTTTTGCGACCAGTCTAGCTTTGTATCTAACACTGTCGCTGCCAAGAGCACTATCCTTATTGGCATAGACCCATTTGCAACCAATTGCCTTCTTGCCTTTAAGAAGTGGAACAAGCTCCCCAAGTCAAATTCTGATGAAGAGATTGCATCTCTCCTCCATTGCCATCTTCCAATTTTCATTTTCCACACTTTTCTCAGCTACAATAAAGTTGTATGAAATATTGTCTCGGGTAATTGGAAGAGCATATGCTACCATGTCAGTGTAGCGAGCAGGTTTCTGAATATTTCTCCTCGGTCTACTGGTGGCAATAGATTCTGGTCGTCTAACTTTAGGTGTAAGTTTTGGAACCACAACCTCAACAGAGCTTTCATTCTGATCTTCCAATTTGTGTTTAGGCGAGTTAGTTGCATTCTCGTGATTCGTCTGAATCTCAAAATCCACTTTGTTATAAGAATTCGGATTATCATTCTCTCTGTCTTGTGTTGTTTGTTTCAACATCACAGACTCGTCAAAAGTGACATCTCGACTTAAGACAATCTTCTTTGACTCGGGATCCCAGAGGCGGAATGCCTTAACTCCTTCACTAAATCCCATGAAAGAGTTTTCTTGGCTCGAGGATCCAGTTTTGAATTTGTTACATGATAATATACAGGACAACCAAATATGCGCAAAGAATCGTAGTCAGAAACGGCTTTTCCAAAACATACCTCCTTTGGAATATTTCCTTCCAGTGCTGAAGATGGTACTCTGTTTATGATATAAGAGGCATAAGATAACGCCTCTCCCCAATATGCCTAGCTTAATCCATCATGGTAAAGTGAAATGTCTGAATATCGCTTCTTCTTAGCATACATTCTTGAATGGATCTGACTTGTATTCGATGCCATTATCAGAATGGAGCCGCTTGATTTTTCTTCTTGTTTGAGTCTCGATTGTTTTCCCCCAATTAGGAAAGATGTCCAGAACTTCATGCTTGTGCTTCATGGTATACACCCAGACATATCTTGAAAAATCATCAGTAAATGTAACAAACCGATGTTTACCTCCCAGTGAAGCATTCTTTGAAGGTCCAAAATCATCAGTGTGTACATAGTCCAATGCTCCCTTGGTTTGGTGGATGGCGTGCAAAACTTGACTATTGTTTGTTTTCCAAAGACACGGTGTTCACATAAGTCAAATTTTCCACCCTTGGCACCCTTTAGTAAACCTTACTCACAAGGTTTTGCAAATCTTTTTCACCAACATGCCCTAAGCGCATGTGCCAGAGCCTTGACGTATCAAAATATTATTTCTTTCTCGATTACCTTTTATGGCTAACAATACACCTTTTACTACCTTCAGAACTCTACCTTCCACGTTTATTTTGTAACCTTTGGATTCTAAAGTCCTCAATGATATAATATTTTTCTTCAAATCAGGCACACACCTTACATTGAAAGTATTTTAATTGTACCATTGGGCATCTTCAACCGTGCTGATCCAATGTCTTTTGTTTCACAAGAATTGTCATTTCCCGTAAGAACAACTCCTCCGTGTATCTCCTCGAAGCTTGAGAACAATTGTCGATCTGGACACATGTGGTGGGAACATCCAGAATCCAGAATCCAGAATCCATCTTTTAGATGCAATAGCAGAAAAAGATGCAGTGAATGCCGTGTCTCCGTCTTCTGTCTTTTCTGCAACATTTGCAGTAGACTTGTCCTTATTTGGACAATTCTTCTTCCAGTGCCCTTTTTGATGAAAATACGCACATTCGTCCTTTGCAGGTCGTCTTCAAGAATATCCTCTCGACTTTGTATGAGCACGTCCAAAAGATTTTTCTGATTTGTTGTTTGATCGACCTCTCGATACCGTTAGAGCTTCTTATGTAGTATCTGCGTGATCATGTTTATCATTCTTCCAATACTCATTACTCACCATAGAATTCGAAACATCAATAAATTTAACCTCGTTTTTACCGTATAACAGAGTTGTGGTTAAATTTTCATAAGTTTCTGTCAGAGAATTCAACAACAAAAGTGCAATGGCTTCATCCGTGATCTCCACATCTAGTTTCTGCAAATCCGCAGGAATCTTGTTGAAATTATCAAGATGCTCAATCACGGGAGTACCTCTTTTGTACTGAAACCGAAAAAGCTTCTTTTCCAGGTATAAATGATTTTCTACTCTTTTCGTCATGTACTTGAGTTTCTTCCAAAGAATTTTCGCCATGGTCTACTTCATGACAAAATACATTTTTCTTCTCATTGAACCGCTGATAATTTTCTCCTCTGCAATCTCTGAAATTAATTGATTGTCAGCCATTTGAAATAATCACAATCAGTGTTTCTCCACTTTTGAGACCCCGATTGAAAAAACCGAGCTCGTAAATGAACTCAGAATGGTCCAATTATCTAGGAACCGGCCAAACTTTACAAAAAAAAATGATCAAAATTGACCAACATTTTAATTCGTTTCAATTTTAGTTTTAGCCACCGATTCAATTTAAGAATATAAAAAAAAGTATGACCGGGGGTCAATTCTTACTTCTCCACCCGACTTACTGCAAATTTGACGAGAATGCAGTTTAAATGCAAAGAAAAAAGGGGAAACTTCCGAGATTGATGTCTTGTGATCCGGACGTCCGTTTTTCACACTGTTTAAAGCAGTGCACTCTAGGAAACGAGAGCTATTAAATGGGATGAATAGAAATTGATTTTGAGCAGATTTATATTCCGGGTTTCGTTAACCAACCATGTCTCTGATACCAATTTGTTGTGCGGAAACACCCGAAACGAATCGAAAGTAAAGCACAACGGAATGTAAATGGAAGAATAAGAACACAGATTTAACGTGGTTCGGCAATTCACCTACATCCACCGGAAACAACAATTTTCATATCAGAGAAAAATTTACACACACATGTTTATCTCTGAGAATCCCCACTTTGTACTGAAGCTAATACTTAGCTGAAAACGGAATGGAATTACAACCGAGGACGAGGTAATTTATATATGAGAACATGATGTCATATTTTCTTCTGTAGGCTATCTAGTATCCGAGAATTTTTGATCATATCTTGGACTTTTCATACTTGTAGCCATTGAAGACTTTTTCTGTGTTGAGGATATTATAGATAATGAGAAATTAGTTTAAATATATCATTTAAATATTTATATTTATCATGTACTTGTTGGCCAAGATTATGTGCCTATATAAACTCTGTTGTAATCACATCACAAATCAATGGAAAATATTTAATTTTTTTCACTTAAAATATGGCATTAGAGCTCGGTTTTTTCTCTCTCTTTTGTATTACGCCAAAACTAACTCACTTAAACCCACTCAAATGCCAGGTTTCATCCGCTATCCTCTACCACGGGCCCTCATCAACACCTCCAACCCGACTTCTTACACATAAGCCTTTAAACACCGAATTTGGCATAATGCAATGAGAGAGGAAATTAATGCACTGCTTCATACTAACACATGGGACCTTGTTCTGTTTCTGTCTAATATGAATGTTGTAGGTGACAAATGGGTGTACAGGACCAAGCATCATGTGATGGGAGATTCGAACACCACAAAGGTTGGCTCGTAGCTAAGGGGTTCCATCAAACTGAAGGTGTGGATTTCTTTGAGACGTTAAGTCCGGTGGTCAAGCCGGTTACTATTCGCTTGTTGCTCTTCAGCGGTTACACAGGGTTGGTCCATCCGACAGGTTGACATTGAAAATGCCTTTCTCCATGGTTATCTTTCTGAACCTGTTTACATGCAGCAGCCTCAAGGGTTTGTGCATCCCAACTATCCGGATTATGTATGCTGCCTTAAGCGCAGCTCATATGGTCTTCGTCAGGCCCCTCATGCCTGGTTTGCTCGCTTTACGGATAATCTTTCTCGCTTTGGATTCATGGACTCCAAAGTCGATGCCTCTCTGTATATTTATTTGCATGGGCATGATCGCGTCTACATTCTTATATATGTTGATGATGTTATTATTACTAGTACTTCCTCTGCTGTTGTTGAACAGGTAATTAAATATCTTGGCTCGTAGTTCCCAGTCAAGGCTTTCTTACTTCTTAGGTGTTGAGGCCCTCTCTACCCTAGATGGACTTTATCTTACCCAACAAAAATACATCTTACAGCTTCTTCAGCGTGCTGGCATGGATAAATCTAAGTCATGCCCTACACCGATGTCGGCTTCCACCCGCATTACTGCTACGTCCAACTCTCCCTTCGCCGACCCTTCTTTATATCGTACCATTGTCGTCGGCTTGCAGTACCTCAGTTTTACTCGTCCTGACATTGCCTTCGTTGTTCACAAAGTTAGCAAGTTCATACACGCTCCTTCTGATGATCATTGGCTCGCGGTTAAGCGTATCCTGCGTTACCTTAAACACTCTATTTATGATGGGTGATTCTTCTCAGAACTCTCCACTTACACTTAATGCTTACTCGGATTCGATTGGGCCGCCGATCCCGATAACTGCAGTCGATTGGTGCTTATTGCGTGTTCCTTGGAAACAATCTTATCGCTTGGCGTTCCAAGCAACACCTTACGGTCTCTAAAAGCAAGACCGAGGCCGAATACAAAACTTTGTCTAACACCGCTTGTGGAGGTTCAATGGCTATGCGGTTGCTCACCGAAATGCAAGTTACTCTCCCCACGGCTCCTGTTCTTGAGTGTGATAATATTTGCGCTACTTACCTTGCTCATAATCCCGTCTTTCACGCCCCCACAAAGCATATTGAGATCGACTTTCACCATGTCCGGGAACTTGTTGTGGTGAAACGACCCTCTATCTCCTTTCTCAGCACAAAAGATCAATTGGCGGACCTCCTCACCAAGCCACTAGCTCGGCCTCGTTTCAAATTTCTCAAGACCAATCTCCGTGTTCAGCCACATTCCACGGGATTGCGGGGGCATGTTGAGGATATTATAAATAATGGTTTAAATATATCATTTAAATATTTATATTTATCATGTACTTGTTGGCCAAGATTATGTGCCTATATAAACTCGGTTGTAATCACATCACAAATCAATGGAAAATATTTGATTGTTTTCACTTACAATATTCTGCAGCCATCATTTGAACATTAACAACACATGTAGAAATGAGCCATTATTCCAACGGTCTCAATAAAAGAATTTAGTTCATTTCAGTTTTTGCTGATCATCTCAATCTGTTTCCTTTTGTGTCATAAATCATAGAGGTCAGTTTTAGTTTAAATCTTGAATCGGATTCAAGATTTTTTACACTAAATGCAAGAAGACATGGCTGAAAGTCATTGGATGTAATAAATAAAGAAAGAAATAGAAAAGTACATAGATTCTTTCAAACATGTTTAAGTAACCTAATGTTATGTACCTGTGAGATGGTTACTACCAAGATTTAAATATTGAAGATTAGTTAAATTTTTCAACTCCTTCGGCACTGTCCCTGCACAAGACAAAGCATATAAGACTAAGAGTAAATTTCTTGACATCGATTATATTTAAAAGGTATATTCATGATGTAGGGCATTTGTATTAGATATTAAGTAGCTTTTATTTATAACTACCAAAATGCACGCGTCGGTGTTGGTTGAATTTATATATTTATATGAAGACAACATAATTTAACGTAATACATTGTTAAGTATGTGTTTAACTATAAAATAATTGTATCGTGTACAATGATAACATTGTATGAGTTGATTGTTTCAATTGTAAATTCAATTGTGGAATAAACATCAATACAAACAGAATCTAAACAACATAACATTATGAACACATCTATTGTTACAACATAATATAAACCACCTGAATCATGAAAGAATGGATACTTAAAAAATCTCTGGACCGGATAAGTCTCTGGACATGTATGAGGGCTGGATTCAAAGGCAATCGGAGACCTCCCACCAATTGTTTCTTTGTAAATGGTCATAAAACCTTCAATGGGTTTATTGGCCCTCAAATCAGATGACGGCAGGCGAGTACTGAATATTTTCAGGTCAATATCCTAAGTCTGGAAAATCTCCTCCATGGCAGCGTTGACGGCAAGGGAGGATCGAATATCCTCCACACCAAGAAGTACGACCACAACCTTTGATGATTTTGTACCTTTCTTTTGAGCGGGTTGAGGACTTTCAAATGAACCCGAAACTTTTGTGATTGAGAGGCCATTTAGATTTCAGGGAGGATTTCGGTTTCAGAAGAAGAAATGAATGACTTTGTTGATAATGCGCAAACTCTGAAAAACAAAAGGACTTTGATTATAATGGAAAATTGAAGAAAGATTCAGATCTAAGGAATTTTATTTTATAATGGTGAAGTCCGAGAGACGTCTTGATTACATGATTTAATGATTAGTACGTATAGTGCAAGTGAATCGGGATCTCAAAATTTGATAATGAAGATTTGAATTTCAAAAGACATCTGGAAAACACATTCATGTCAGAGACCTTTGGGTTCCCACCTCTCAAGAAGTGCCACATCATCTCCAATCAGACCTAACCTATGACCTCCGTTGTAGCTCAGGTCTGTGGGGGATTTTGACGGTGGGTATGACCCGACGTCATACACGTGGCACCTAATAGGCGACATTAGATCATTTTACCATATAGGCCACAGAAGCTCTGCCCAATTTAGGGCCTCATACTTTAGATAACTTTGATGAAGATGTGATATGAAGTGTCTCAGCTCGGACATATCATCATCGATGACTTTAGGTTTTTGAGATGACCGGTCAGGTCATTTAGCAGACTATAATTGCCACAATAATGCCTTTATGATTCCCACTCTATTATGGCACGAACTGTAAACCGTCCCATGATTTCAGTCATGTCCCTAATCATGTGCTCCAAGGCATCTTCTCTGGAAAGAGGATCATATAAATATGATTCACTCCACAATTTCAGAATTTTGTTAATAGCTTGATACCAAATCCTCTGGGTACATAGGCATTCAATCACATTGGTTCAACTATAATTCATCACAAAATCCATCAGTCAAGTAATTGGATTATCCATACGCATGCTAATTACCCGCCTAATGATCCAATTGTGACGATTTCAGACATCGTCTGATACTATTGTGCATTTCAGGATAAACATAAAATGGTAAGAAGTTGAATATATATAAATAAAACAATAGAAATTTATAGAAATACAAAATCTCACTCTGGAACTCAATGCTTAATGATGCAGTTGTCGTTATTGTGCACTTTCATTCTCCACGTGTCCTCCACTTTCATAGCATAAATTGAGTCATTAATAAGTGTAAAAACTTTGTGTGCTTTCATTATTCGTTAATAAGGGTCGTTTTTTTTGTAAGAGCTCATAAGAGTAAGTATGAATTCTTTAATGAAAATAATGGAATAATGATAATAAAGGAATATAATATTTACGTACCAGACTATAGAACTTAATTGTTTGTATACTATATTTTTTATACATCTGTGGATGTTGTCTAGTTGATCATTGAGTTTGATCAACACCTTAGTTGTTGATATTGAAGTTCCCCTTGAAAGTGCAACATATAGTTGTCCATGAGAACTACGTCCGAGGCAATTAAACTCCTGCAAATGGTTTTGTTTGTCCTTGTGATTTATTGATCGTCATTGCAATGAAAAGACGTATAGGATATTTCTTTCATGTAAAGTGAAACGGGTAGCCTTCGTTTTCTTCCTGTGAGAATGGAATGTGGGATTAAAACCTGCTTTCCTTAATGTTTCCGAGTTGTGATTTCAGCATAAATCATGCTTCCTTTTGAACCATTTACATATCATCCTTGTACTATTGCATAAACCTTCTGTTAGATCTAAGTTCCTTAACAACATTATCTTTGTGATGAGGCAATTCATTTGGTGTCAAAGTGTTGAGAAATTATTCTTGATAATAATCATTATTATCTTCAGTGAAACAATATCCATCATCTAGATAGGTTGATATCAATTTTTCATTCAAGTTATCAACATGTCGTTAGATGTGGCCAGTATTGCTCTGCTTGTAATGTATTCTGTTGAGAAAGTGTTTTCCTAAATATATGGAAAGATAGAACTGATTAAATGATTTTCGGAAACCCCATCATCATTTTCATTATATTCAATGATCATTTCGTTTGGTAACTCTATGTGTCCTTTAGTGTTTGTTGGTATTCTCCACAACTCATCCTTAATAAATATTGACTGAAATTTAGATCTCCTCTTTCTCTCATATTTTTAGAAAGATATAATTTTTCCATCACTGACCATAAATATGACATCATCAAGCTTGCCTTCATTGTTTGTAGTATCGTTCATTTGGTACATGAATCACTTGCCTAAAATCACCTCCAAATACAACAATCTATCTTCAAAATACGTTAGAATTTCTCATGATGTCCTTTAATCTTTTGTCAAGTGTCTCAATTGCCATTAGACTTACTTTTCATAGTAATTTTGCATTTCCACTCTGCTTTGAAATATTGCACATATTTGTTTCATGCGCACTTGGAATTTTAAAATGTGAATAAGCAGTTCGGCCACTGAGCATAATTTCAACAACAACTCTTGATGTGGATGTTTCTATATCTATCTATTGTCTCATTCTTAGATTTTCTAGCAGAGCCTTATATAAATGTGTTTTCTCTGTGCCACCTGGCCCATTGATAAAGAACTTAGCATGTACTGTGGCCATTATAAACCTTATAGAGAAATTTTTTGAGTATACTTGGTTGTTCAGGATTAAGCATTTCTTCTAAAATGCAATCTTCTTGGGGAATCTCTATAGACAATTCATCACGAATCACTCATAGTATATATTATACAATGTTGTTGCAGTCTTCTTGTATACTTGGCAAGTCGTAAGATGTCAAGTCTTTACCCATGCTTTCCAGAAAATAATTTATGGATTCCAAATTTTTGGCCTTAATTGATTTAACTGACTTTGTACGATCTCGCATGAAATCTTCCGACATTAATTCCCAATGTGTATCCTATAGTTGTCGAATATTTGTTGGTTAACAGTAGATTAATAGAGTTGCAAACAATATTCTTAATGCATTAGGCCGTTGAATGACAATAGCTTAATTTAAGCATTCTGCGATGCTCTGGTCGGATTATAATAAACCTATTTTCTCTACATCTTCTTTGAAACTGGTGAAATAACGTAATAGAATTGACTCACATGAATGATAATGTAGTTGATGTTGATAAAAGCGATGAGGTTATTGCAGTTGACATGCTTGTTTTATTTCTATATTTTTATTTTTCTTGTTTTTCTTGTTGTTTCTTTCTTTTGCTCAAGTCTTTGACCGGTGTATAATGACACCATCAATCATTACTTGCGTTGATCTACCATTTATATGAGAATGTTATATGTTCTACTTTGTGTTAGATATATGTATTTTTATATATGAACTAAAAATGTTTAGTCATATTTACAAGAAATCTTCATATACCATTGCGATTTAGAGCATTATCAATTCACCTTCTCTTTTTCTTCTAGTTTCCTCGATACTTCTAATCTTATTGCATTGTTCATGTTGGTCAGTTGAGAATCTTCTTTTAACTTCTAGTATGTTCACATTGTCTTCTTTACCTTCACAAAAAAAACCATCTCAATATACCGTCGGAAGCGATGATAATATAATATAATAACATACTTTTCAATCCGCTTGTGTATGATGCAAATTTCATATTGTGCTTATCTTTATTGTAAAATTAAAATAAAAATAAAAATTACACATCAGAGATATTGGTCGAAATGAAATATAATGTGTTACATTTACCTTTGGTGGATGATGACTCTTTAATCAAAGTATTTTTATGCTTCCGTATTTTCAATAGCTATTGGGAGTGTTTTGTATTAATATTTTCAGTTTTTAATAAATAAATAATCAATAATGAAGGTGTTTAAAGACAATTTTTTATATATTTTTTTTATCTTTCTATTTTTAATTGTTTTATAATGATTGTGTAATCAATAATCAACCAAGGACCTTGATGGTTTTTTGTATATATATCTTTTCATTCAATTCTTTATTTTTCATTAAATCAAGGATTTATTCATATTTCGTTTTTATATTTGTAATTTAGTTTTTCCTATTTTAAGTAATTAATGATGATTAATTAATGAATAATCAATCAAGGATTTTGATGATTTATGTTTTTACATTTTTAATTAAATCAAGGATTTATTCATATTTTCGTTTTCATATTTGGAATTTCTTTTTTTCTATTTTAAGTAATTAATGATGACTAATTAATGAATAATCAATCAAGGATTTTGATGATTTATGTTTTTAAAATTTTAATTTATTCATATTTTCGTTTTTATATTTGTATTTTTTTCCTATTATTATAAGTAATTAATGATGATTAATTAATGAATAATCAATCAAGGATTTTGTTGATTTTTTTTTTATATTTTTTATTTCGTGTTTCTACTTGTAATTACTTGATTATCAATTTTTATATTTTTATTTAAAACTAATTGATTGTAATTTCGTTTTTTCTATTATTATAAGTAATTAATGAGGATTAATTAATGAATAATCAATCAAGGATTTTGATGATTTTTTTATATTTTTTATTTCTTGTTTCTACTTGTAATTACTTGATTTTGATGATAAATTTCGTTTTTTCTATTATTATAAGAAATTAATGATGATTAATTAACGAATAATCAATCAAGGATTTTGATGATTTATTTTTTTTAAAATTTTAATTAAATCAAGAATTTATTCATATTTTCATTTTATATTTGTAATTTTGTTTTTTCTATTATTATAAGTAATTAATGATGATTAATTAATGAATAATCAATCAAGGATTTTGATGATTTTTATTTTTTATTTTTTATTTGATGTTTCTACTTGTAATTACTTGATTTTCAATTTTTATGTTTTTATTTAAAACTAATTGATTAGTTATTTAAATTAGGAAGAAACAATTTTTGGGGAGAAACACTTTTTGGGGGGAAACACACTCACACTTTTAGTACAGTAGAGATAGAGATAGAGATAGAGATTATTTCATGTTTCTACTTGTAATTACTTGATTTTCAATTGTTATATTTTTATTTAAAACTAATTTATTAGTTATTTAAATTAGAGAGAAACACTTTTTGGGGAGAAACACTTTTTGGGGAAAACACACTCACACTTTTAGTATAGTAGAGATAGAGATAGAGATAGAGATATATTATTTTATATATAAAAGAATATATTGTTGACTATTCGAGGTCCATAGAAAAACCACACCGTACAATCATTTCACAGAGGATTCTCATTGCACTAACATTACTCCAGAGAAATCTCATTGTACAAAGAATACTCTTGAGATTTCTTTATCCAATGAGATTACCCTGTAAGCTTTTCTGTGCAATGTGATTTCTCTATGGGCTGGCCAGGAGAAATCTCTGTGGGTTTTCTGTTTGCAGTTGCAACAACTGTTTCTCTATTGGGTTATTGCCAAGAAAAAATAATTTTCCTTCCGGCCAAAAAAAGGTTTAAAATTGAAGGTTTTTTCTTATTAAGGTAATTTGTACAAGCGCGCATAAGATCAGGGCGGCTCTAGGAAGTTGGTGAAACGGGTAGAAATTTGTCATATTTTGTAAACTAAACTTAGTATTCTATATTATATAGTTCAATATGGGTCAACACGGATCATATATAAGAATAAACGGTCAGTTTCATATATATATATATATATATATATATATATATATATATATATATATATGTGTATGTATGTATATATATATATATATATATATATATATATATATATATATATATATATATATATATATATATATATATATATACCTATATTTTTTTGGGAAAATATTTTTTTAACGGGTTGGCTGACCCATTTCTTATTGGGTGCAGCCGCCCCTGCATGATAGTGAAGTTCTTGACATGGATGATGTCTAGAAAGGATCCAAATTAATTATCAGAAACTTTATTGTGCAGCTGAATTGCTTAAATTTCCAATTGACAAAAGATGTATACTACACTTACCTACTAAATTGTTGTACTGGAGATAGGCCTCCTCCAGATTTTCCATGTTCCAAAATGTTTTTGGTAGCCCACTGAAGTTGTTGTGAGACAAGTCAATAAATTTAAGCAGTGAACATTGATGCAAATCTGCTGGTAATGGACCGCTTAACATGTTAGACCGCAGTGAAATGAAAGATAGTTTCGGAAGATTAGGACACATGGTAGTTGGCAGATTGCCGTAAAGCTGATTAATACCCAAGGACAAATGTTCCAAGGAGGAAACATTAAAGAAGATTTGAAAAGGAATTGAACCAGACAACTCATTTTGATAACATATCAAATTCTTCAAGTTGGTCAAGTTAGTGATGGAAGAGGGAATAGAGCCGGTAAACGAGTTGTTGTATAGATACAAGGACTCTAATTGATTGAGTGAACCGACCCAAGACGGGAATTCTCCTGAAAGTGCATTTCGGCTTAAACTAAGCACTTTCAATCTTCTCAACTGAGCTAATTCACTTGGCAAATCTCCTTGGAACTTGTTTCCACTAAGATCCATCGACGATAAGAAGGAAAGATTACCCAATTGCGGTACTATGGTTCCGGTTAGACCCATGTTTGATATATTTAAAGATTTCACCCGATAATGACGTATGGCACAAGAGACTCCAATCCAGTCACAGACTGATGATGATGATCCATTACCAGTAGACCAGTTCTTAGTCAAGATTTGGTTAGGATCATGACTGATTCGAGCTTTCAAGGATAGAAGAGCATCTCGATCGCTTATAATGCTATGTTTAGCGGTCGCCATTGCTGCTGAAGCCAAAAAACAACTTATTATAAACGATATAGTGTAGCAGTAACATAGAAAGCTGCTTCCTTCCACTTCCATGATGAGTATAAAAGTAGTAATAAAGATGAGACTAGAGGGTGAAACAATGAAAATGTGAGGTCGGAGTAGAATGCAAGGATAAATATATAAGGGGGTAATCCTATATTTTAAAATAGTCTAGGAGTGAGTGCTTGGATCAATCAAATGTGAAAAACAATAATATTGATATAGTCTCACGTCCGTCCAATAAAAAGTGTTCATATTTTGCTTTGTACACATATTAAGAAATCAATTAATTTGTAGTAATTTAAGTACTAATAGACATATATATCCCTATTACATACGAATATTAAATGCTAACATAAGGGTTTGTTTGGAAAAAAAATACATTAAATGATATATTGGTTTTGTAAATTGACACTTTTATGAGGCAGCTTATTTTCAAAAAAAATGGACATTTTTTATGTACGGAGATAATATTCTTTCGGCATCTAAATCGTAAAAGAGTGAGATGTTACTATTCCTCCCAAGTGAGAGAGTTAAGTGCTCTCTCAAGTGTCATTATTTTTCGATAATTTCATCGAAACGATGTAGTTTTGATAAAAAAAAAATATCTACAAGTAGATCATCTACACATTACGTGTATACGGTGAGATCAATGATATTTAAGAGATCACTTGATTTTCTCATTTAAGAGGATCCTTGCTCGTTACTTGGTAAATGGCATGGCCACTATATATTTAGATAGCAGTAACACTTGTGGATTGTTCAACATGCACTGGCAACCACAGTTGATCTTGTGGACGGAAAGTCTTTGAATATGACTTGACCATTGGACATTTAATTCCACGCCAGCCATCAGTATTATACACCACATCTTTTTCCTCTTTGTTTCCTATCCTAATCACTCCCACACGACTCGTCCAGGAGATGTTTAAGCGATTCATTTCTTACTTGCATATATATGAAGCACGGACACGGCCACAACACACGACACGCGCAGCATGATACGGCGATACGACTAATTTTAACATTTAAGTACACAACATGTTATATATATATATACATACCGCCATACCGGTTTATTAATATACGGTCACAAAGACACTTTATCTCTTCGTGGTTTAGCAATTCAAGGTTTTACTCTCTTATGGTTTATCAATATACGTACGGTTTGCCATGAACTTTCCGATTCCGGCTGTAAAAAATGAATATTCCACTGGCTAGAGTATTCTAATATTCCATGAACTTTCCGATTTGCCCTTATTTTATTTTATTTTATTATGTCTTTTCCATCATACTTTTTTGGCGAAACGTAACAATATAAAAAGTCAATAGTGAAATCTGTTAGACATAGTGCCCGAAAAGCAATATTGTATTATTTTAATTAAATAAAATGACATTTGTTATTAATTCTTTTATTTGTGTATTTTTATATATTTAAATGTACATCCCATAAAATCCCAAAGGATTCATAATGTGACCATAATACTCGGTGCATAAGAGTTATGTACAAGAGGATTGAGTTAATGGTGATACTCTTTAAATGTTAAGTCCGGGGTGAAATTAATTGAAGTTCGGGATCTTTCAATTAAAACACCATTCGTGCCCCAGAACACTTCATGTGTGACCGCTTGAGCCAGGCCGTCGATCTTGGACATCTTAGTGGTAGCTTTTATATATGATTTGATCATGTTGGACTTGGACCGATTTAATAAGACGATCTCATGATAATTCCGTAATGAGAGAATCTAATTAATCACAAGATGACAATTGATTAATCTTAATCTTGACGTGATTATAGACTCATGACTATTTCAGGGTGGTGTTTGATGTGGCGTTAAAGTTAGCTCAGCGAACCTTTCCCAAACACGTCCATGTTGCCATCATTCAGGAATAGGTAGCCGGAAATGTAAATAACAAAGATGGAGTCCATTCCTTCCTGTGGGAAGCAGAAAGACGGTTCCCTCGTTTGTTAATTCTGGAACTGATCGATCGGCCGAATTTATGATCTTGGATTATAAATATCGATCACTTGTGAGTTAATGGTAATCGAGGATAAGATGTTATTAGGGGTCAAGTTAGTGATGGAAGAGGGAATAGAGCCGGTAAACGAGTTGTTATATACAAGGACTCTAGTTGATTCAGGTAACCAACCCAAGACGGGAATTCTCCCGAAAGACCATTTTGGCTTAAACTAAGCACTTTCAATCTTCTCAACTGAGCTAATTCACTTGGAAAATCTCCTTGGAAGTTGTTTCCACTAAGAACCAGCGACGATAAGAAGGAAAGATTACCCAATTGCGGTACTATGGTTCCGGTTAGACCCATGTTTGTTATATTTAAAGATTTCACCCAATAATGACGTACGGCACAAGTATAACGCCCCGTTCTCGGATACTGAGTCCTTACCCAGAAATAGAACGTTCGGGATGCATAATATAAAATCAATTTCATATTATACGTAAGCCTCTACGACG